>OX421494.1:51812457-52344957 GCA_949126835.1 Anisus vortex | reverse complement strand
GTTTTAGTTTCTTGTTTCAAGCTAATGTTCTTGTGTTTTAGTTTCTTGTTTCAAGCTAATGTTCTTGTGTTTTAGTTTCTTGTTTCAAGCTAATGTTCTTGTGTTTTAGTTTCTTGTTTCAAGCTAATGTTCTTGTGTTTTAGTTTCTTGTTTCAAGCTAATGTTCTTGTGTTTTAGTTTCTTGTTTCAAGCTAATGTTCTTGTGTTTTAGTTTCTTGTTTCAAGCTAATGTTCTTGTGTTTTAGTTTCTTGTTTCAAGCTAATGTTCTTGTGTTTTAGTTTCTTGTTTCAAGCTAATGTTCTTGTGTTTTAGTTTCTTGTTTCAAGCTAATGTTCTTGTGTTTTAGTTTCTTGTTTCAAGCTAATGTTCTTGTGTTTTAGTTTCTTGTTTCAAGCTAATGTTCTTGTGTTTTAGTTTCTTGTTTCAAGCTAATGTTCTTGTGTTTTAGTTTCTTGTTTCAAGCTAATGTTCTTGTGTTTTAGTTTCTTGTTTCAAGCTAATGTTCTTGTGTTTTAGTTTCTTGTTTCAAGCTAATGTTCTTGTGTTTTAGTTTCTTGTTTCAAGCTAATGTTCTTGTGTTTTAGTTTCTTGTTTCAAGCTAATGTTCTTGTGTTTTAGTTTCTTGTTTCAAGCTAATGTTCTTGTGTTTTAGTTTCTTGTTTCAAGCTAATGTTCTTGTGTTTTAGTTTCTTGTTTCAAGCTAATGTTCTTGTGTTTTAGTTTCTTGTTTCAAGCTAATGTTCTTGTGTTTTAGTTTCTTGTTTCAAGCTAATGTTCTTGTGTTTTAGTTTCTTGTTTCAAGCTAATGTTCTTGTGTTTTAGTTTCTTGTTTCAAGCTAATGTTCTTGTGTTTTAGTTTCTTGTTTCAAGCTAATGTTCTTGTGTTTTAGTTTCTTGTTTCAAGCTAATGTTCTTGTGTTTTAGTTTCTTGTTTCAAGCTAATGTTCTTGTGTTTTAGTTTCTTGTTTCAAGCTAATGTTCTTGTGTTTTAGTTTCTTGTTTCAAGCTAATGTTCTTGTGTTTTAGTTTCTTGTTTCAAGCTAATGTTCTTGTGTTTTAGTTTCTTGTTTCAAGCTAATGTTCTTGTGTTTTAGTTTCTTGTTTCAAGCTAATGTTCTTGTGTTTTAGTTTCTTGTTTCAAGCTAATGTTCTTGTGTTTTAGTTTCTTGTTTCAAGCTAATGTTCTTGTGTTTTAGTTTCTTGTTTCAAGCTAATGTTCTTGTGTTTTAGTTTCTTGTTTCAAGCTAATGTTCTTGTGTTTTAGTTTCTTGTTTCAAGCTAATGTTCTTGTGTTTTAGTTTCTTGTTTCAAGCTAATGTTCTTGTGTTTTAGTTTCTTGTTTCAAGCTAATGTTCTTGTGTTTTAGTTTCTTGTTTCAAGCTAATGTTCTTGTGTTTTAGTTTCTTGTTTCAAGCTAATGTTCTTGTGTTTTAGTTTCTTGTTTCAAGCTAATGTTCTTGTGTTTTAGTTTCTTGTTTCAAGCTAATGTTCTTGTGTTTTAGTTTCTTGTTTCAAGCTAATGTTCTTGTGTTTTAGTTTCTTGTTTCAAGCTAATGTTCTTGTGTTTTAGTTTCTTGTTTCAAGCTAATGTTCTTGTGTTTTAGTTTCTTGTTTCAAGCTAATGTTCTTGTGTTTTAGTTTCTTGTTTCAAGCTAATGTTCTTGTGTTTTAGTTTCTTGTTTCAAGCTAATGTTCTTGTGTTTTAGTTTCTTGTTTCAAGCTAATGTTCTTGTGTTTTAGTTTCTTGTTTCAAGCTAATGTTCTTGTGTTTTAGTTTCTTGTTTCAAGCTAATGTTCTTGTGTTTTAGTTTCTTGTTTCAAGCTAATGTTCTTGTGTTTTAGTTTCTTGTTTCAAGCTAATGTTCTTGTGTTTTAGTTTCTTGTTTCAAGCTAATGTTCTTGTGTTTTAGTTTCTTGTTTCAAGCTAATGTTCTTGTGTTTTAGTTTCTTGTTTCAAGCTAATGTTCTTGTGTTTTAGTTTCTTGTTTCAAGCTAATGTTCTTGTGTTTTAGTTTCTTGTTTCAAGCTAATGTTCTTGTGTTTTAGTTTCTTGTTTCAAGCTAATGTTCTTGTGTTTTAGTTTCTTGTTTCAAGCTAATGTTCTTGTGTTTTAGTTTCTTGTTTCAAGCTAATGTTCTTGTGTTTTAGTTTCTTGTTTCAAGCTAATGTTCTTGTGTTTTAGTTTCTTGTTTCAAGCTAATGTTCTTGTGTTTTAGTTTCTTGTTTCAAGCTAATGTTCTTGTGTTTTAGTTTCTTGTTTCAAGCTAATGTTCTTGTGTTTTAGTTTCTTGTTTCAAGCTAATGTTCTTGTGTTTTAGTTTCTTGTTTCAAGCTAATGTTCTTGTGTTTTAGTTTCTTGTTTCAAGCTAATGTTCTTGTGTTTTAGTTTCTTGTTTCAAGCTAATGTTCTTGTGTTTTAGTTTCTTGTTTCAAGCTAATGTTCTTGTGTTTTAGTTTCTTGTTTCAAGCTAATGTTCTTGTGTTTTAGTTTCTTGTTTCAAGCTAATGTTCTTGTGTTTTAGTTTCTTGTTTCAAGCTAATGTTCTTGTGTTTTAGTTTCTTGTTTCAAGCTAATGTTCTTGTGTTTTAGTTTCTTGTTTCAAGCTAATGTTCTTGTGTTTTAGTTTCTTGTTTCAAGCTAATGTTCTTGTGTTTTAGTTTCTTGTTTCAAGCTAATGTTCTTGTGTTTTAGTTTCTTGTTTCAAGCTAATGTTCTTGTGTTTTAGTTTCTTGTTTCAAGCTAATGTTCTTGTGTTTTAGTTTCTTGTTTCAAGCTAATGTTCTTGTGTTTTAGTTTCTTGTTTCAAGCTAATGTTCTTGTGTTTTAGTTTCTTGTTTCAAGCTAATGTTCTTGTGTTTTAGTTTCTTGTTTCAAGCTAATGTTCTTGTGTTTTAGTTTCTTGTTTCAAGCTAATGTTCTTGTGTTTTAGTTTCTTGTTTCAAGCTAATGTTCTTGTGTTTTAGTTTCTTGTTTCAAGCTAATGTTCTTGTGTTTTAGTTTCTTGTTTCAAGCTAATGTTCTTGTGTTTTAGTTTCTTGTTTCAAGCTAATGTTCTTGTGTTTTAGTTTCTTGTTTCAAGCTAATGTTCTTGTGTTTTAGTTTCTTGTTTCAAGCTAATGTTCTTGTGTTTTAGTTTCTTGTTTCAAGCTAATGTTCTTGTGTTTTAGTTTCTTGTTTCAAGCTAATGTTCTTGTGTTTTAGTTTCTTGTTTCAAGCTAATGTTCTTGTGTTTTAGTTTCTTGTTTCAAGCTAATGTTCTTGTGTTTTAGTTTCTTGTTTCAAGCTAATGTTCTTGTGTTTTAGTTTCTTGTTTCAAGCTAATGTTCTTGTGTTTTAGTTTCTTGTTTCAAGCTAATGTTCTTGTGTTTTAGTTTCTTGTTTCAAGCTAATGTTCTTGTGTTTTAGTTTCTTGTTTCAAGCTAATGTTCTTGTGTTTTAGTTTCTTGTTTCAAGCTAATGTTCTTGTGTTTTAGTTTCTTGTTTCAAGCTAATGTTCTTGTGTTTTAGTTTCTTGTTTCAAGCTAATGTTCTTGTGTTTTAGTTTCTTGTTTCAAGCTAATGTTCTTGTGTTTTAGTTTCTTGTTTCAAGCTAATGTTCTTGTGTTTTAGTTTCTTGTTTCAAGCTAATGTTCTTGTGTTTTAGTTTCTTGTTTCAAGCTAATGTTCTTGTGTTTTAGTTTCTTGTTTCAAGCTAATGTTCTTGTGTTTTAGTTTCTTGTTTCAAGCTAATGTTCTTGTGTTTTAGTTTCTTGTTTCAAGCTAATGTTCTTGTGTTTTAGTTTCTTGTTTCAAGCTAATGTTCTTGTGTTTTAGTTTCTTGTTTCAAGCTAATGTTCTTGTGTTTTAGTTTCTTGTTTCAAGCTAATGTTCTTGTGTTTTAGTTTCTTGTTTCAAGCTAATGTTCTTGTGTTTTAGTTTCTTGTTTCAAGCTAATGTTCTTGTGTTTTAGTTTCTTGTTTCAAGCTAATGTTCTTGTGTTTTAGTTTCTTGTTTCAATCTAATGTTCTTGTGTTTTGTCCATTTTGTTTTTGCTTGTTTAGCCACTCATTCCTAAAAGAACTAGTTTATTTTATTATTGTAATTTGTTTGTGCTAACAGAACATGCTAGTTGAAAAGCTTAGAAAATTTGTTGACCCTTTGTCTCTGGAATAATTTCACCTAGGTATTTAAAAATCTTTGGTCATGTAATGCTTTTTTCAGTCATTCATAACTCTCTTTGTTTTTATTCAGAAAATGTAATGTTTGGTATTGAATTAAAGTTGAAATAAATGAAATGAAAGCTTCATACAGAGATTATAAACTTGTGATTAATTTATATTATAAATATTATTTTTAAAAAGAAAAAAATAATAACCCACCAATATCGAACGAAAAACTCCAATAAACTTTCCGAGGCTTTGGAAATAAAAAAATCCCTAAATAAATTAAAAAAGTTTTTTTCTTGATATGTATTCTCTTTTTCTCACTATAGCAAACAAATATTTCTTTAAAATAATAGAAAAAAATAAAGCCAGATCTGATAATTAATTATCACCATTCACCTCACACCCATGCCCACACAGTTGTAAAAAAACAACCCAAAAATAATTTTCTAAATGAAAATATGTTTCAAACCAAAAAAACTCAATGTTATTCAAAGAGAAATTTATTCTTGATCTGACTTAAAGTAATATAAAAAAAATAGGGGTGAAAAGAACAAAATAAACTTGTTTAAAAAACTTCAATGCTTGCATCTCCAATCAGGTAAAAATGCAATAATAAATTTGATGATGGGAGGGTGAATTCGGAGAAGAGGTTTTTGCAAATGTATATGGAAAAACATGACATTAGATTTGAAATGTTTACACGCGTTGAATTTTTATTTGTTCATAAAATCTAAACATTTCATGTCTATTTGTTAGTGAAATTCAGTCTATTTATTCAATCTGTACTGCATTCAGTCGTAAATCATTTGTACTTTCCAGACCTGCCTCTGAGGCCCCCAGGCCTGTCAGCATGGTGGGAACACCCCGGACAGGGGGAGGCGACTCCATCTCATCTCCGGCATCCAGCGCCAGCCTGTCGAGCAGTCGGGCCGGCGGTCACATGTCCACCCACAGCAGCAGCACCAGCCTGACCAGCCGAGACAACTCCTCGTCGGGGGGCCTGTGCGGTGGGGGCAGCAGTTCCAGCATCGGTGGGGGGAACAGTGGCAGCAACAGCGTGGTGGTGGACAGCTCCAGCAGCACCACCACCACCAGCAACAACAACAACAACAACACCAGTACGTCTGTCCAGCATTTCGTCAGGCGGAGGTCAACACGACATCGGAACTATATGAGCCGAGCCCAGCTGCATGATGCAGTGGAGTTGCCTGACGGCTATGGTGAGCTTTTGCCTATTATTATAACTTGCTTGTATTGAGTGGTTCTCAAATAAAAAAAACAAAAAACTCTCATGTTTTATTTGTGGTGAAGTGACATGGCTTGAAAGGTTTTATGAATAAACTATTTGGCCCGTGGACACATTATGTCCATAGAAATGTTAAAAAGGAAAATGAACAATAAAATAAAAGACATCATATTGTTCAGTACACAGTACATACCAACAGACTGCTAGCGATTCTCAATAGAGAACAAAAAAATGTTATTCCATTTGACTTGTGAAGTGAAAGTAATAAAAAGGAAAACGGCATCTATGCACCTTTTGTTGTATTCAAATCAACAAATTTAGTAGCATAGCTGATATGATAAAAATAGCTTTCTGATGAAGTTTCCAGTAAGTGTACATAACTGTTGTCCCAATTGGCCAAATGGCCTAGGAGTCTATATGAACACAAACAAACATATTACATTGAAAGAAATTATATGTTGATGTTTGGATATAGATCAAAAGTGATACACTAGTGATTTCCATAAGCCCTACACAAATCTAATCACTCTAATTTTATCCTTGAGAACAAGTATATAGTGTATCCCTATCATAGTGAGACTGTACTAGTTGTCCTGAAGGTAATAATTATGTTAACTTACATGAACTAATTAGGCTAATCTCCACTAATCTGGGTTCTTTCTGAATGAATTAAAATATGTGTGTTACTATTATTTTCCTTGCTACATATATAATGTTTTACACCTTGACTGAAATATCAGCCATTCACTGTGTTACTGCTTAAATTCGATTATCAAGACTTAACGTATTCTGTTATGTCGGTAAACAGACTAAAATTTGCTGCTTATTAAATTATTTCTGTCTAGATTTTTTTCAAAAATTATATAAAAAATCATTTCCATACTTATACATGAAATGTTTATGTTATTCTTAATTTCATTGTGCAGAGCAACGTACAACTCAGCAAGGCCAGGTGTATTTCTTACACATGCGGACAGGTGTGAGCACATGGCATGATCCTCGTGTCCCCAGGTGAGCCATTACATTACAGCTTAGTCTCAATCTTTTTGTGCCAATTATGATGTAATGTGATGCCAACCTAGCTCAAACACCTCAAACTTGATTTACTTATTGCTTCATTGTATTGTCAAGATACAGCTTATATTATTGTTATTGTTACAGTTTCATTCTCAACATTTCCAAGACATGGGCTTTTATCTTCCTTGTTTGTTTTTCTCTCTATTCTGGCATCACATCAGGCAATTGGAACTGAGAGATGAGGATCTGGGCCCGCTGCCTGAGGGCTGGGAGATAAGGAGGACTTCCAGTGGGCGGGTGTACTACGTGGACCATAACAACAGGACCACGCAGTTCACAGACCCGAGGTTGTCACAGAATCTACACTTGCTGCAGGAAAAGATGTAAGTCTTAGTAAAGTGGCAAATTGGTAAAACCTGTATTCACTAAATCAATGTGAGAATGGTTTTACTGTCTCATTAGTATAAGGTTGGAGTGTTAAAACAACCCCTAAAAACAAAGTTCATTTTTTAATTAATCCTTTATAAGTATTTTTGTTATGCATTATCTATCAAAAGATTCTACTCTTTGCCACCCACAAAAAAGATGGAAAAAAAGCAAATTTAATAGATCTATAAATATAAATGATTTAATTAATAAATTCCAGTATTTGTCACACATAAAAGCATTGTTAATATAAAGGATTTTAAAATATGGACCATAAAGTTTAATGAAAAAAAAAAAACAACTGTCTTTTGGGGCTTTGGTTTGCAGGGAGAAATGTGGCTGACAATTTAATTTGTGTCTTTATTGGTTTTCCCCCTATGTACCAAGTTTCAGCTTGATAGGACGACGGGAAGTGGTCAGTTAGCCTTCTGAAGGTCCAGTTATTCACCAGAAACATTGCAAAGTTCATAGGTTAAGGGACACAAGCTAAATATTTGTATAACCAATCCAATTCATTTATGTTTTATATTCAAAGTTCATACAGGTGGAAAAGTTTGTAAAAGTTTGGGAAAATTAAATTGATTTTTCATGTCTGGTAAAACTGACCAAGTTTTATGAAAGTTTGTACATTTGGCTAAAATGGACAAAGCAGCATGAGAATTATTTATTTTAAATGCTATAAAAGTGAATAACTATTTAGTTAAGTTAAAGAATCCTAAAGTCCAATAATGTTGTGTGTTTTTTTTATATTATTCTATGGGTACTTTAAAAAGATTGGTACTTTACATTATATATATATTTGTATATATATTATATTATATATGTATACACTGTTTGAAATACATTTTCATATTTTGCATACATTGTTGAAAATGGGTTTCTTGAATTTTGGGAAAAGTTAAAGAAAGTTTTTTGAAAAAAGTTTAGAAATTGTTTAAAAAGTGTATAGTGTAAGAACCATCTGAGATGACTTGTGTATTATAAATGTTTCTTTCTTCCACCAGGAAGCCCTCTGTTGTAGACAAAGAGAATGAACAACCCAATCTTCCTAAATACAAACGTGATCTTGTCCAGAAATTGAAAGTTTTAAAGCAAGAGCTGACGGCCTTGCAGCCCCAGACTGGACACTGTCGACTAGAGGTCAGCAGAGAGGAGGTCTTTGAGGTATGCTATTGGTTTATGAAGAAAACTTGACAGTTGGGCTACTAAGACAGAGTGACATAAAAGAGAATAGTGTGACCAGCACAGAGCCCAACTGCCTAGACTTTCCACAACTGATGTCAGATAACCAGTAGATATAAAGACAACCTGCTCAAACCAGGGGACTATACAGGGTTCACTAGTAAACTCCCCTAGCCGACCTTAGTGAGCTACAAGTGCAAAGCTTACTACTGCATACGAGGGGCTTGTGTGGCATTCACAGTGCCCAGGTGACTATTTACTCAGTGTATGTTGGATACCCACCCGAGAGAGGTAGAGCCTGGAATGTGTGGCATTCACAGTGCCCAGGTGACTATTTACTCAGTGTATGTTGGATACCCACCCGAGAGAGGTAGAGCCTAGAATGCCATCTTGTTTTAGAAAAAAAATGCCTGCCCTACCGGATTCAAACCTGAGACCCTAAAGTGATAAACCACCGCTCTGTCACCGGGCAACTTGTTCCTCTTATTATATTGACTTAATAAATGTATAGGCTAACTCTTATAATTCTTTTTGTTTCTGTTATTTTCTAACTATAATTTATTTAGTGAGTATCTAAAAATGAAATAACTTTCTTGTTGTCTCCAGGATTCCTATCGACATGTTATGAAAATGCGCTCCAAAGATCTAAGAAAGAGGCTGATGGTGAAATTCAGGGGAGAGGAAGGCTTGGATTATGGAGGTGTGGCCAGGTGAGGCATTTGTTTTATCTTTCTGTAAATACACTTTGAAAGAAATGATTCATCCTTTTTATTGCTGTGCAACACTATTTTGGGTGGAAGCTTGTAACAATAGGTCTGATAGTTTTATCACCACTAGGTTAATAGGTCAAATAGCTTTACCATAACGAGGTCAATAGGTTGAGCAGTTGAGCAATTTTATCATCAAAGGTCAACAGTTCAAATAGTTTTATCACCACAAGGTCAGTAGGTAAAACAGCCTAATCACCTCAATTTGAATTATCATCACAATGATTTAAGCTGATTGAATCTATTTGGGATGTTTGACTGTGTGTGGGGAGGCGGTGAAATAGGAGGGCCCTCAGTTTCAAACAGACAGTGTTGATGATGGCCAATGTTTAAAAAAAATACATACCAGTTAGTTTAAGCTAATGGCTGCTTGTGATTGTGCTGGCCACGCAAACCCATCATGTGCCTATGAAACTTCAGATGCTTTTTGAAACAGCTTTTAAATGCAACCTATCCTGAAGCTAGAGACCATAATTTTTTTTTTGTTGCACCCACTGTAGACTTTTACGGAAATATATCATTTATTCTTGCCTTCTCTGTTTAATGCCTGTTTATTCCCAACTCGCAAACTTCACCCACCAAAGTTAACTGGATCTTGATATCGTTATATCTTATAAGTTTTATTTGTTTAGCCTTTATAGCTAGGAGCTTAGGTGTTTCAAAACAGGGTTTAGGTAAAAACATTCATACTTAGATCTACTGCAGTAAAGTGAATGGCTGTTTTATATTTTATTTTCACACAGAGAATGGTTTTACTTGCTGTCCCATGAGATGTTGAATCCATACTATGGCCTGTTCCAGTATTCTAGAGATGATATCTACACACTTCAGATAAACCCAGACTCTGGAGTTAACCCTGTAAGCTTATCAACATAGACTCTTTTCATTTGCTCAATTTCATACCGCTGTGGAAGTCTGTCAGTTCATCGGCAGATCAGCCAGAGTTGTTGCTTTGTCATTGCCCTAGAGTCTTAAAAGGGAAATCACAAAAGCATTGTAAAATACTTATAAAAATATATCAATCAGCTGTGTGAAAGTAACAATTAGCTTTGACCATGGGTCGGCAACCTACGGCACACGTGCCAAAATTGGCATGCAGAGCTATTTTCAATGGCACTCGGCAGACGCCCGAAATGTGCAATTCAAGTCTCTTCCAAAAGAAAATGAGAGGATAAATTTTAGGCTGTTGGCACGGGAATGATTTATGAATCCAACTTTGGCAGGCCATTATCGACCCCTGGCTTAGACTATACTATTTTTTTCCTTAACTAACATTACAATTTTTTTACTGTTTTAAGTCTTCAGTGTAACATTTGTTACTTCTTCTCTCTACAGGAGCACCTGTCCTACTTTCATTTCGTTGGACGGGTGATCGGCATGGCCATCTTCCACAGCCATTACCTGGACGGTGGCTTCACCATGCCCTTCTACAAGCAGCTCCTGGGCAAACCAGTCACATTGGATGACCTCGAGAGTGTGGACCCTTACTTACACCGTAGCCTGTGTTGGATGCTGTGAGTACATTTCATTGGAACGCTACATTAATAGACTTTAGTTTGGTCATTTCTTCACAATGGTGAAACCTGCATTGAATTCTCTAGGCTTGAAGGAAGTCAACTTGACCATGTATTTGTCAATTATACATAGACTAGTGAGTTGCGGCTTTAATGGACTGTCTTTTAGCTACTATATTTTGCTAAATCAGGGCTTACATGTATTTTCAACTGGTTTAAAAATTTCATATAGAGAAATTTATTGCTGAAGTTTCAGCAGTTTTCTATTCATTCTAGTAAGAAATATCCAATGCTACAGACTTTGAGAAAACAGCTGCAATTGTAATACATATTGTTTCCATTTGTCTGCATGGTTTGTGTGTATCCTAAGTGAGAACAACATTGAGAATATAATACATTTGTTTGTATTTGTATGCTATTGTGTCCCCAGTGAGAACAACATTGAGAATGTAATACATTTGTATGCTATTGTGTCCCCAGTGAGAACAACATTGAGAATGTAATACATTTGTTTGTATTTGTATGCTATTGTGTCCCCAGTGAGAACAACATTGAGAATATAATACATTTGTATGCTATTGTGTCCCCAGTGAGAACAACATTGAGAATATAATACATTTGTATGCTATTGTGTCCCCAGTGAGAACAACATTGAGAATGTAATACATTTGTATGCTATTGTGTCCCCAGTGAGAACAACATTGAGAATGTAATACATTTGTATGCTATTGTGTCCCCAGTGAGAACAACATTGAGAATGTAATACATTTGTATGCTATTGTGTCCCCAGTGAGAACAACATTGAGAATGTAATACATTTGTATGCTATTGTGTCCCCAGTGAGAACAACATTGAGAATGTAATACATTTGTATGCTATTGTGTCCCCAGTGAGAACAACATTGAGAATGTAATACATTTGTATGCTATTGTGTCCCCAGTGAGAACAACATTGAGAATGTAATACATTTGTATACTATTGTGTCCCCAGTGAGAACAACATTGAGAATGTAATACATTTGTATACTATTGTGTCCCCAGTGAGAACAACATTGAGAATATAATACATTTGTATACTATTGTGTCCCCAGTGAGAACAACATTGAGAATATAATACATTTGTATGCTATTGTGTCCCCAGTGAGAACAACATTGAGAATGTAATACATTTGTATACTATTGTGTCCCCAGTGAGAACAACATTGAGAATGTAATACATATGTATGCTATTGTGTCCCCAGTGAGAACAACATTGAGAATGTAATACATTTGTATACTATTGTGTCCCCAGTGAGAACAACATTGAGAATATAATACATTTGTATACTATTGTGTCCCCAGTGAGAACAACATTGAGAATGTAATACATTTGTATACTATTGTGTCCCCAGTGAGAACAACATTGAGAATGTAATACATTTGTATGCTATTGTGTCCCCAGTGAGAACAACATTGAGAATGTAATACATTTGTATGCTATTGTGTCCCCAGTGAGAACAACATTGAGAATGTAATACATTTGTATGCTATTGTGTCCCCAGTGAGAACAACATTGAGAATGTAATACATTTGTATGCTATTGTGTCCCCAGTGAGAACAACATTGAGAATGTAATACATTTGTATGCTATTGTGTCCCCAGTGAGAACAACATTGAGAATGTAATACATTTGTATGCTATTGTGTCCCCAGTGAGAACAACATTGAGAATGTAATACATTTGTATGCTATTGTGTCCCCAGTGAGAACAACATTGAGAATGTAATACATTTGTATGCTATTGTGTCCCCAGTGAGAACAACATTGAGAATATAATACATTTGTATACTATTGTGTCCCCAGTGAGAACAACATTGAGAATGTAATACATTTGTATGCTATTGTGTCCCCAGTGAGAACAACATTGAGAATATAATACATTTGTATGCTATTGTGTCCCCAGTGAGAACAACATTGAGAATGTAATACATTTGTATGCTATTGTGTCCCCAGTGAGAACAACATTGAGAATGTAATACATTTGTATGCTATTGTGTCCCCAGTGAGAACAACATTGAGAATGTAATACATTTGTATGCTATTGTGTCCCCAGTGAGAACAACATTGAGAATGTAATACATTTGTATGCTATTGTGTCCCCAGTGAGAACAACATTGAGAATGTAATACATTTGTATGCTATTGTGTCCCCAGTGAGAACAACATTGAGAATGTAATACATTTGTATGCTATCGTGTCCCCAGTGAGAACAACATTGAGAATGTAATACATTTGTTTGTTATTGTGTCCCCAGTGAGAACAACATTGAGAATGTAATACATTTGTTTGTTATTGTGTCCCCAGTGAGAACAACATTGAGAATGTAATACATTTGTATACTATTGTGTCCCCAGTGAGAACAACATTGAGAATGTAATACATTTGTATGCTATTGTGTCCCCAGTGAGAACAACATTGAGAATGTAATACATTTGTTTGCTATTGTGTCCCCAGTGAGAACAACATTGAGAATGTAATACATTTGTATGCTATTGTGTCCCCAGTGAGATCAACATTGAGAATGTAATACATTTGTATACTATTGTGTCCCCAGTGAGAATAACATTGAGAATGTAATACATTTGTATGCTATTGTGTCCCCAGTGAGAACAACATTGAGAATGTAATACATTTGTATACTATTGTGTCCCCAGTGAGAACAACATTGAGAATGTAATACATTTGTATGCTATTGTGTCCCCAGTGAGAACAACATTGAGAATGTAATACATTTGTTTGCTATTGTGTCCCCAGTGAGAACAACATTGAGAATGTAATACATTTGTATGCTATTGTGTCCCCAGTGAGAACAACATTGAGAATGTAATACATTTGTATGCTATTGTGTCCCCAGTGAGAACAACATTGAGAATGTAATACATTTGTATACTATTGTGTCCCCAGTGAGAACAACATTGAGAATGTAATACATTTGTATGCTATTGTGTCCCCAGTGAGAACAACATTGAGAATGTAATACATTTGTATGCTATTGTGTCCCCAGTGAGAACAACATTGAGAATGTAATACATTTGTATACTATTGTGTCCCCAGTGAGAACAACATTGAGAATGTAATACATTTGTATGCTATTGTGTCCCCAGTGAGAACAACATTGAGAATGTAATACATTTGTATACTATTGTGTCCCCAGTGAGAACAACATTGAGAATGTAATACATTTGTATGCTATTGTGTCCCCAGTGAGAACAACATTGAGAATGTAATACATTTGTATGCTATTGTGTCCCCAGTGAGAACAACATTGAGAATGTAATACATTTGTTTGCTATTGTGTCCCCAGTGAGAACAACATTGAGAATGTAATACATTTGTATGCTATTGTGTCCCCAGTGAGAACAACATTGAGAATGTAATACATTTGTATGCTATTGTGTCCCCAGTGAGAACAACATTGAGAATGTAATACATTTGTATGCTATTGTGTCCCCAGTGAGAACAACATTGAGAATGTAATACATTTGTATGCTATTGTGTCCCCAGTGAGAACAACATTGAGAATGTAATACATTTGTATGCTATTGTGTCCCCAGTGAGAACAACATTGAGAATGTAATACATTTGTATACTATTGTGTCCCCAGTGAGAACAACATTGAGAATGTAATACATTTGTATGCTATTGTGTCCCCAGTGAGAACAACATTGAGAATGTAATACATTTGTATACTATTGTGTCCCCAGTGAGAACAACATTGAGAATGTAATACATTTGTATGCTATTGTGTCCCCAGTGAGAACAACATTGAGAATGTAATACATTTGTATGCTATTGTGTCCCCAGTGAGAACAACATTGAGAATGTAATACATTTGTATGCTATTGTGTCCCCAGTGAGAACAACATTGAGAATATAATACATTTGTATACTATTGTGTCCCCAGTGAGAACAACATTGAGAATGTAATACATTTGTATGCTATTGTGTCCCCAGTGAGAACAACATTGAGAATGTAATACATTTGTATGCTATTGTGTCCCCAGTGAGAACAACATTGAGAATGTAATACATTTGTATACTATTGTGTCCCCAGTGAGAACAACATTGAGAATGTAATACATTTGTATGCTATTGTGTCCCCAGTGAGAACAACATTGAGAATGTAATACATTTGTATGCTATTGTGTCCCCAGTGAGAACAACATTGAGAATGTAATACATTTGTATGCTATTGTGTCCCCAGTGAGAACAACATTGAGAATATAATACATTTGTATACTATTGTGTCCCCAGTGAGAACAACATTGAGAATGTGCTGGACCACACTTTCTCTGTTGAGCACAACTCTTTTGGTTGCATGATGGAGCATGAGTTGAAACCTGGAGGCAAGGAGATGAAGGTCACAGAGGAGAACAAGAAGGAATATGTCAAGTAGGTCATTTACAGTCTCTTCAGAGAATAACTTTATGACAACATGGAGACAGTGTTATAGAGACAGTGTCATGGAGATAGAAATTTGTAAAAATGTTATAGAGATAATAAACATTTACAATGAAATAGACATAAATAACCTTAAAATATTATATAGTACCAGGTTTAAACTTTTAAAATGGTAAACACAATTTGATTAGTGTCACTTTAAAAATTAGCTGCTCATTTTTAAATCTAGTTCATGCTGATACAATACATTTGACACAATATTTATTTTTTTAATGCTTGAATAATTTTTGTTTAAAGATGTTTGTTTTTTTAAAATTGAATTTTCGACACTAGTTAGATGTTGGATGAGAATGTTTCAATTTTGGGCCGAGACTCAAAAATAAATTCTCTAATGTACCTACTAATGTAGTTGTTAATTGAAAAAACTGTTCATTACCTGTATGTTGTATGCAAATGTTTGTTTTTGTATCACAAAAGTTTATATTTTCTTATATTTCATTTTTCTTCAGATTGTATGTACAGTGGAGATTTATGCGTGGGATTGAGGCTCAGTTTTTGTCCTTGCAGAAAGGATTCAATGAAATTATTCCGCAGCATCTTTTAAGGCCTTTTGATGAAAGAGAATTAGAAGTAAGGCTTTGTAACAGAAACTGTTTTGTAGGGACTTTTCCTACTCAAATCCTAGAGCTCAAATATATACACACAGCTTTTAATTATATATATATATGTGACGCTTTGCAATCTTATATTTAAAAGTTAAACATACTTTATCATGATTCTGTTAAATAAGAGGCAATTTTTTTTACACTGTTCTAGTAGTCATTTCTGCATGTAAAATCATTCCTTAATGTTACTGTTAAGTAATGTTGACATTTCACTGTTTGAATAACTGGATAGTGTTACAAGAGGAACAATTGGTGTTTAATGTTTACATCAGATTGTCAAATTAATTCTTTGAGCAATTCTTTACAATTCTTGTCTTTGGGTTGAAGCAAAGGACCTGTTCAATTGGTTTATGAAATATTTATTGACATATTTCTTCAATTAGGTAGAATCTAGTTTTCCGCTGATATATTTCATAAGGTAATAATGATATCTTGCGTAAAAAGTTAGATCCTGTTGACCAGTCCATTGGAGTTTGTTGTGTTCCCCCCCCCCCCCCTCCATAGACTGAGGTCACTGGGTCATTTTGTGTGTTGGCCTAATGCCCGCCCCTATTGGTCGGAAGTTGTGACATGCTTCACTGGCTTTGTGTGATAGAGAAACGTAGGCCTGTTGTTGACAGCTTTGGTTTCAAGCAGTTGTGTTTTTAATCGCTGGTACTAATTGAAGTTTCTGTGTAGTTATATGATTGTTAACCCTTCCCGTACCGACCTACTTCTATCTATGCTGCCTTCAGTTCCGCTATATACGCGCCCGGGACTGTAAGGGTTAAAGTTTGTTTTAATTGATACGCAAGTTCCTAAATTGACATCTAATTCTGTATGAACACTTGTACCCTAGATGATAAACATAACAGATTGATTTTTTTATTTCTATTGTGCATGCTGTTATATTTCTACAGTTGTGTATTGCACCATTTACCTTAGCCCTGTAATAATGTTTTCATTGGCTTTGCTTACAGCTGATGATAGGTGGCCTTGGTAAAATTGATCTAGACGACTGGAAGAAACATACTCGCCTCAAGCATTGCACGGCCGAGACCAACATCGTCCGCTGGTTCTGGAGGGCAGTGGACAACTTTGACGATGAGATGAGGGCCAGGTTGTTACAGTTTGTCACGGGTAGCTCCAGGGTACCACTACAAGGATTTAAAGCTTTACAAGGTCACAGTAACATTTAGCTTTGTGTTTATTGTCAGATTATACAAGTGAACTCTGAACTTTTGATATAAGTTTGGGTCAGATTATAGAAGTGAACTCTGAACTTTTGATGAAAGTTTGGGTCAGATTATAGAAGTGAACATTTGATTTTTTGATGAAAGTTTGGGTCAGATTATAGAAGTGAACTCTGAACTTTTGATGAAAGTTTGGGTCAGATTATAGAAGTGAACTCTGAACTTTTGATGAAAGTTTGGGTCAGATTATAGAAGTGAACTCTGAACTTTTGATGAAAGTTTGGGTCAGATTATAGAAGTGAACTCTGAACTTTTGATGAAAGTTTGGGTCAGATTATAGAAGTGAACTCTGAACTTTTGATGAAAGTTTGGGTCAGATTATAGAAGTGAACTCTGAACTTTTGATGAAAGTTTGGGTCAGATTATAGAAGTGAACTCTGAACTTTTGATGAAAGTTTGGGTCAGATTATAGAAGTGAACTCTAAACTTTTGATGAAAGTTTGGGTCAGATTATAGAAGTGAACTCTGAACTTTTGATGAAAATTTGGGTTAGCAAGATAAATATTATAGAAAAAAAAGACTAGAAAAACTCTATTTTAAACTGTACAGAAATATATAAAAACTGTACTGAAGGTCCTGGGTTTGAGTCCTGGTGAAGGCTTGGATTTGTTCCCAGGTCCAAGAGTGTCCCTGAGTCTACCCAGCGCTGATGGGTACCTGACTTGAATTGGGGTAAAGTAAAGGCGGCTGGGCATTGTACTGGCCTCACAATCCCCTAGTATGCCGTAGCCACAGAAACTGGTGAATGCTGCTTCACTGGCCCTATGGATCAATTTGGTCAGATGAGATTACTTTACTACTACTTTACTGACACATTTTGTTTAGAATTTTTTTGTGTATACTGTATATACTAACAGTGAGATTTTGTCAGCACAAGTTAATGCCAATTTTTAAGTTCAACTCACGAATCAGATACAACCTGCCAGGGTTGCACAGTGTACTTAGCAATTATTTCATATATCTTTAGAACCATAGCCCGGTCCCTGAAATATATACTAAGAGAGACATTGAGCTGGCCCCGTGCTTGAAAAAGTTTTGAGAACCCTGCACTTAGGGAGGCAAGCAGAGATTTAAGAGTTTTTTGATGGATCATCTTCAGTTTTTGGATTCTTTCTTTCCTCAGGTTCAACTGGTGCGGCTGGTCCGCGATTGTTCACAATCCATCAGGTGGATATAAATACTGACAACTTGCCTAAAGCTCATACATGGTGAGTAGACACTAGATTAGTGCTCAGTCTATGCTGGTCAAACAAAAACACTGACACAGTCTTATGTACATTATATTGATTGTTGAACATGACTTATGACTACTTTAGACATTTAGTAACAGCAAATGAAGGCCTCAGAAGAAGAACAATTTGAGAAACGAAAATAATTGAGTTATGACTATTTTAGTACATGGATTAGACTCATAGCTATACCAGTAATATTCATACAGTCCCTGGATAGATAAATGATTTTTAAACACAGTTTGACAGTGAGGTAACCCTGCAAGACAATAGTTTAAATTATCCTTTTCTCAACATGGAGTTTACAACTTTCTCTCCCTGGGGGCTTCAAATGTCATTATTTTTGTTATATTGTTTTATTTTTTTTTTTATGCATGACAATATACAAGTTCATTATGCAAATGTAGTTACCGTAGTGTGAGATCCTAATGTCTCCCATGTTTTTTTTATCCACAGTTTCAACCGCCTTGATATTCCACCATACGAAAACTTTGAGAAATTTCTGTCCAAGTTGACTTGTGCCGTTGAAGAAACGTGTGGTTTTGCTGTCGAATAAATCCATAGTTTCATTCTAGGAAAGTCTTCTTTATGCCTTGGACTTGAACCCCATCCAAATGGGAGAGAGACAGTACAGCTTACGAAACAAACAAATACAGCTTCAGTGTATGAAAAGGAGCTTAGAGATGAATTATTGTGGTGTAGCTTTTTCCCCAGTGTCGTTGGATTTAAATGGTTCACTTTGTTGGATTCAGTGAAGTGGATTAAGAGACTGTTTGATATTTTGACTTTGGAGTTGTGTACCTGAATGAGTGAATTGCAACTGGATCCATCATTGTGACTTGCAGGATACTGAAGTTGTATGCTTGGAATTAGAACTTATCCAACATTGCTGACTTGTAGAATACTGAAGTTGTATGCTTGGAATTAGAACTTATCCAACATTGTGACTTGCAGAATACTGAAGTTGTATGCTTGGAATTAGAACTTATCCAACATTGTGACTTGCAGAATACTGAAGTTGTATGCTTGGAATTAGAACTTATCCAACATTGCTGACTTGTAGAATACTGAAGTTGTATGCTTGGAATTAGAACTTATCCAACATTGTGACTTGCAGAATACTGAAGTTGTATGCTTGGAATTAGAACTTATCCAATGTTGTGACTTGCAGAATACTGAAGTTGTATGCTTGGAATTAGAACTTATCCAACATTGCTGACTTGTAGAATACTGAAGTTGTATGCTTGGAATTAGAACTTATCCAACATTGTGACTTGCAGAATACTGAAGTTGTATGCTTGGAATTAGAACTTATCCAATGTTGTGACTTGCAGAATACTGAAGTTGTATGCTTGGAATGAATGATAACCTTTTTTGTTGTTGTATTTCTCACACAAGTGCAATTTCCCTCCCCAAAAACAAAACAAAAAACTACTTCATGCACTGACCTAGAAATAAAACCTAAGCAATGTAGTTTGTAATCTCCCCTGAACATAATTCAGTATGAAATCGCACACAGTGTCTGAACAATTGCTTTAAGATGTGACATCACAATAAAGTTCTGAATCATTGCTGTAGGAAGTGGAGTCACACAGAAGTTCTGAACAATTGCTGTAGGAAGTGGCGTCACACTGAAGTTCTGAACAATTGCTGTAGGAAGTGGAGTCACACAGAAGTTCTGAACAATTGCTGTAGGAAGTGGCGTCACACAGAAGTTCTGAACAATTGCTGTAGGAAGTGGAGTCACACAGAAGTTCTGAACAATTGCTGTAGGAAGTGGCGTCACACAGAAGTTCTGAACAATTGCTGTAGGAAGTGGCGTCACACAGAAGTTCTGAACAATTGCTGTAGGAAGTGGAGTCACACAGAAGTTCTGAACAATTGCTGTAGGAAGTGGAGTTACACTGAAGTTCTGAACAATTGCTGTAGGAAGTGGAGTCACACAGAAGTTCTGAACAATTGCTGTAGGAAGTGGAGTTACACTGAAGTTCTGAACAATTGCTGTAGGAAGTGGCGTCACACTGAAGTTTTGAACAATTGCTTTAAGATGTGACAACACAATGAAGTTCTGAACAATTGCTGTTGGAAAAGGCATCACACAGAAGCTCTGAACAATCGCTGTACGAAGTGGCGTTATACAGAAGCTCTGAACAATCGTTGAATATGGGTGGTTTTTCTTTTTCTTATTGTGACTGTTTACCATAGGCCTTAAATTGTGTAGGATTATTTCCCATTACAGAACTGGAGAGATATATGCTGAAAGATCAGCTCCAAACTAGCGTGAAAATTTCAAGAAATTTGTCCGATTTCTTTTGTTGTTGTCTGTTGTGTTGTAGCCAGATGCCGCCATTTTCTTTTTTTTTTTTTTTACAATGAAGTTTTCACCTACGGAAACTCTACAAGTCTGTGTATTATATATGTATACCTTTTTAGTTAATGTTGTTTTGCTGTTGTTTTGTTTTGTTTTATAAAGTGTTCGTATTATTTATAACATTTGACATGATGAGATGTGAAAGTGTGTTTTATGTTTCCATTAGATTTGGCCACTCACGCCAGCAGGTACAAGCTTAACAAGAAAGAAAACCATTTTCATGACCTTGTCTAATTTAATAAAAAATTTTTTTTACTAAGCATTATATTTTATAAATGAATATATATTATATATATCTCTCTCTATAGATATACTCTGTGTGTATGTACATAAGTGAAATAAATATATTTATATGTCTTTTTTTTTATAAATATTATTTAATAGAAACACATATTTAGGATTATGTAATTCAGTGGTCTTTAGACGTGTGGGCTGGTCATTTAAGGGTCAAGTTGAAAGTGGGATGCGTTTGCAGTTGGGTGATGTGAAATTTGAGATGGTTAAATGAGTTCATCCTAAGACTGAGGATACTGAGATTTGCTCATCTTACATAATGGTTTATACGGTAGATGTATAAACCTCTGTTTGTGTTGATAGATTTAGATAACAAGATTACATTAGAACAAACATAGGTGACAGCACAAACACATACAGGTTATTTGTGACATACACAAACATACAGGTCATTGTGACATACACAAACACATACAGGTCATTGTGACATACACAAACATACAGGTCATTGTGACATACACAAACATATAGGTCATTGTGACATACACAAACAGACAGGTCATTGTGACATACACAAACAGACAGTCATTGTGACATACACAAACATACAGGTCATTGTGACATACACAAACACATACAGGCCTTTTTGACATACACAAACATACAGGTCATTGTGACATACACAAACATACATGTCATTGTAACATACACAAACATACAGGCCATTGTGACATACACAAACATACAGGTCATTGTGACATACACAAACATACAGGTCATTGTGACATACACAAACATACAGGTAATTGTGACATACACAAACACATACAGGCCATTGTGACATACACAAACACATACAGGCCATTGTGACATACACAAACACATACAGGCCATTGTGACATACACAAACATACAGGTCATTGTGACATACACAAACATACAGGTCATTGTGACATACACAAACATACAGGCCATTGTGACATACACAAACATACAGGTCATTGTGACATACACAAACATACAGGTCATTGTGACATACACAAACATACAGGTCATTGTGACATACACAAACATACAGGTCATTGTGACATACACAAACATACAGGTCATTGTGACATACACAAACATACAGGCCATTGTGACATACACATACAGACAATTGTTACATACAGTGTCACAGCCAGGCAACTGTGACATTGTTTAATCTGAAGATTCAACACAAGATTTAAGTCAAGTTTACATGTGACCTACTTTACTATATTTAGAATGCATAATGGGTGTTTGACACAGAATGTTTTTATATTAAAGTAACTAGAAAACTTTGTTTTCAAACACTAGCTAGAAAGTTTGGTCCAAGAGAAACGGATAATATTTGTTAGACTATTACAACACCTTTTTTATGTTGTATTTTTGTATATTTTCAATTCATTGATATTTTCTTTATGGTTTACTTTGTTGTAATCTCAATCCAAGGATGACTATATCCAGAGTGATTGACCCTTGTTATTTGTAACACCAAACATACAGTAGAGTGTTTTTATTGTGACATGATACATTGATAACACAAGTGCATGACACATAGTTTGACGTCAACTTGTAAGGCTGGGTTTTGCTTTGTATAAGTACGACTAAACAATTATTTTTTTCTGTTCATAATATATTCAGAATAGTTCTGTGCACTATGGCAGGGTAATTGGCTGGCGTACCAAAGGTCCTGGGTTTGAATCATGGTGAAGGCTGGTATTTTTTCCCGGGGTCTGGAGGGTGTCCCTGAGTCTACCCAGCTCTGATGGGTACCTGACTTTGGTTGGGGTAAAGTAAAGGCGGCTGTCCATAGTGCTGGCCACACAATCACCTAGTATGCCATGGCCACAGAAACTGATGAACGCTGCTTGTAGACTATGGATCTAATTGGCCTGACAAGATTCTTTACTACTACTCACTATGTCAGTACACACACCAACATGTATCATACTATGTCAGTACACACACCTACATGTATCATACTATGTCAGTACACACACCTACATGTATCATACTATGTCAGTACACACACCAACATGTATCATACCATGGCAGTACACACACCAACATGTATCATACTATGGCAGTACACACACCAACATGTATCATACTATGTCAGTACACACACCAACATGTATCATACTATGTCAGTACACACACCAACATGTATCATACCATGGCAGTACACACACCAACATGTATCATACTGTGGCAGTACACACACCAACATGTATCATACTATGTCAGTACACACACCAACATGTATCATACTATGTCAGTACACACACCAACATGTATCATACTATGTCAGTACACACACCTACATGTATCATACTGTGGCAGTACACACACCAACATGTATCATACTATGTCAGTACACACACCTACATGTATCATACTAAGTCAGTACACACACCAACATGTATCATACTATGTCAGTACACACACCAACATGTATCATACCATGGCAGTACACACACCAACATGTATCATACTGTGTCAGTACACACACCTACATGTATCATACTATGTCAGTACACACACCAACATGTATCATACTATGTCAGTACACACACCAACATGTATCATACCATGGCAGTACACACACCAACATGTATCATACTATGTCAGTACACACACCAACATGTATCATACTATGTCAGTACACACACCTACATGTATCATACTGTGGCAGTACACACACCAACATGTATCATACTATGTCAGTACACACACCTACATGTATCATACTGTGGCAGTACACACACCTACATGTATCATACTATGTCAGTACACACACCTACATGTATCATACTGTGGCAGTACACACACCAACATGTATCATACTATGGGAGTACACACACCAACATGTATCATACTATGGGAGTACACACACCAACATGTATCATACTATGTCAGTACACACACCAACATGTATCATACTATGTCAGTACACACACCAACATGTATCATACTATGTCAGTACACACACCTACATGTATCATACTGTGGCAGTACACACACCATGTATCATACATGTATCATACTGTGTCAGTACACACACCTACATGTATCATACTGTGGCAGTACACACACCAACATGTATCATACTGTGGCAGTACACACACCAACATGTATCATACTGTGGCAGTACACACACCAACATGTATCATACTATGTCAGTACACACACCAACATGTATCATACTATGTCAGTACACACACCAACATGTATCATACTATGTCAGTACACACACCTACATGTATCATACTGTGGCAGTACACACACCAACATGTATCATACTATTCAGTACACACACCTACATGTATCATACTGTGGCAGTACACACACCTACATGTATCATACTATGTCAGTACACACACCTACATGTATCATACTGTGGCAGTACACACACCAACATGTATCATACTATGTCAGTACACACACCTACATGTATCATACTGTGGCAGTACACACACCAACATGTATCATACTATGGCAGTACACACACCTACATGTATCATACTATGTCAGTACACACACCAACATGTATCATACTATGTCAGTACACACACCAACATGTATCATACTATGTCAGTACACACACCTACATGTATCATACTGTGGCAGTACACACACCAACATGTATCATACTATGTCAGTACACACACCTACATGTATCATACTGTGGCAGTACACACACCAACATGTATCATACTATGTCAGTACACACACCTACATGTATCATACTGTGGCAGTACACACACCAACATGTATCATACTATGTCAGTACACACACCAACATGTATCATACTATGTCAGTACACACACCAACATGTATCATACTATGGCAGTACACACACCAACATGTATCATACTATGGGAGTACACACACCAACATGTATCATACTGTGGCAGTACACACACCAACATGTATCATACTATGTCAGTACACACACCAACATGTATCATACTATGTCAGTACACACACCAACATGTATCATACTATGTCAGTACACACACCAACATGTATCATACTATGTCAGTACACACACCAACATGTATCATACTATGTCAGTACACACACCTACATGTATCATACTGTGGCAGTACACACACCAACATGTATCATACTATGTCAGTACACACACCTACATGTATCATACTAAGTCAGTACACACACCAACATGTATCATACTATGTCAGTACACACACCAACATGTATCATACCATGGCAGTACACACACCAACATGTATCATACTGTGTCAGTACACACACCTACATGTATCATACTATGTCAGTACACACACCAACATATATCATACTATGTCAGTACACACACCAACATGTATCATACCATGGCAGTACACACACCAACATGTATCATACTATGTCAGTACACACACCAACATGTATCATACTATGTCAGTACACACACCTACATGTATCATACTGTGGCAGTACACACACCAACATGTATCATACTATGTCAGTACACACACCTACATGTATCATACTATGTCAGTACACACACCTACATGTATCATACTATGTCAGTACACACACCTACATGTATCATACTGTGGCAGTACACACACCAACATGTATCATACTATGGGAGTACACACACCAACATGTATCATACTATGGGAGTACACACACCAACATGTATCATACTATGTCAGTACACACACCAACATGTATCATACTATGTCAGTACACACACCAACATGTATCATACTATGTCAGTACACACACCTACATGTATCATACTATGTCAGTACACACACCTACATGTATCATACTGTGGCAGTACACACACCATGTATCATACATGTATCATACTGTGTCAGTACACACACCTACATGTATCATACTGTGGCAGTACACACACCAACATGTATCATACTGTGGCAGTACACACACCAACATGTATCATACTGTGGCAGTACACACACCAACATGTATCATACTATGTCAGTACACACACCAACATGTATCATACTATGTCAGTACACACACCAACATGTATCATACTATGTCAGTACACACACCTACATGTATCATACTGTGGCAGTACACACACCAACATGTATCATACTATTCAGTACACACACCTACATGTATCATACTGTGGCAGTACACACACCTACATGTATCATACTATGTCAGTACACACACCTACATGTATCATACTGTGGCAGTACACACACCAACATGTATCATACTATGTCAGTACACACACCTACATGTATCATACTGTGGCAGTACACACACCAACATGTATCATACTATGGCAGTACACACACCTACATGTATCATACTATGTCAGTACACACACCAACATGTATCATACTATGGCAGTACACACACCTACATGTATCATACTATGTCAGTACACACACCCATACTATGTCAGTACACACACCAACATGTATCATACTATGTCAGTACACACACCTACATGTATCATACTGTGGCAGTACACACACCAACATGTATCATACTATGTCAGTACACACATCTACATGTATCATACTGTGGCAGTACACACACCAACATGTATCA
This sequence comes from Anisus vortex, assembly GCA_949126835.1. Taxonomy (NCBI): domain Eukaryota; kingdom Metazoa; phylum Mollusca; class Gastropoda; family Planorbidae; genus Anisus; species Anisus vortex. The sequence continues at coordinate 52,318,897 of OX421494.1, read as the reverse complement.
TACTATGTCAGTACACACACCTACATGTATCATACTGTGGCAGTACACACACCAACATGTATCATACTATGTCAGTACACACACCAACATGTATCATACTATGTCAGTACACACACCAACATGTATCATACTATGGCAGTACACACACCAACATGTATCATACTATGGGAGTACACACACCAACATGTATCATACTGTGGCAGTACACACACCAACATGTATCATACTATGTCAGTACACACACCAACATGTATCATACTATGTCAGTACACACACCAACATGTATCATTAGATTTTGTTTTCTCATTCAGCTAGCCTGGAGTGTTTACCCTTCCATTTTCTTGTCCTTGCCTCTACGGGGTTGATGCCTAGTGGACAATCTAGTTGACTTGATGGGGGGATATAAAGAAACACAACCCTCATGGGCATTTGCAAAGGGGCACTAAAAACCCTCCTCCCACCCTGTGCTAAAAGGGGCCACTCCCTCTGTAAAGGGGCTCTAAATACTCTCCCCCTCCCTAAATACTCCTGAAATGTTCTTAATAGTATTTAAAAATAGGCACACTATGGATTCCTTCCCTTAAATTAAGTGACAATAATGTTTGACTATAATTGTGTGTTACATCCACAACATGAAGTAGATGATGGATCAGTCAACATTCTGTTTGATTAAACTGTAGGGCATAATTGTATTGGAGCATAAACTACTTTTAGCTTTTAGTCTCCTTAAAGAAACTACTGAGTTTATTTTTGTTTTGTTTATTAAGAAATGTGATGTCTGTATTGTTTACATGTGGGGAAGAAGTTCAAACTCTACACTTGGGGTGGATCTATCAAACATCAGGGAAATCATGTCTTGTCTCACATGTACACTGTAGATAGTGATATACAGAAAAAAGTATTCATGATGATAAATGATTTGTCAATTTTTTTTTTTTTAAACGTTTGATTTGTATTGAAAGATAGTTTTGTGAAGTTTGTTGTGTGTGTGTGTTATGTTTGATTGACATTTGATTATGTTTGATTCAAAAAGTCAGACAATAAAATATGCTATTGATAGAATACTTGTCTTGCTGAATTATATATAGAACAGTTGTATATTTTCAATTATTTTTTTGTGTGTTTAAAATAATTGTGATTAAAAAAAAAATTATTGCTTCTATAGTATCAATAATATATAACTGGGGAAATCCATGTTAGGCTGTCAATATATTTGGACAATTTATTAAATATATTAGGACTGAGCATGCTAAATTTAATAGCACTGAAATAAGCATTATTATTATTACCATTATTATTATTATATATAGTCAATAATAGTCAAAACACAGCAGAAAAATATTAGAGTATGTTGAAAAAATGTATTCTCATTGTAAAAAGTGAAAGACTGGCAAAGGTTGCTCTATTAGAATTCATATAACAATGTTTTAAAAGCAATGATATTAAAGCAATTATTAAAACTAAAACTGTTGACTGAAGGAAACATTCCTGCCCTGAGCCACAGTGGCATTTAATGACCCAATGAATGCAAAGTTATGACAATTCTTTAAAAATCTTTTTTTTCTTTTTCTAAATAATAAATATAAGAAAATCCAACAAAACCTAAAAATCGTTTTCAAAACCAAAAATTGATTTCCTTTCAATGGCTTAAACTTAAAATCCCAAGTTCTGAGCTACAGTTTGATATAGACTCAGAACACTGTACATGGACGAAGAATTCAATGTTGAAAACCTTTTCTTATGAACATTTTCATTTTAAAGCAAACTCTCTTTCTTTGAATGGCCAGTGAAGCTTTATACTGTGTTAGTGATGAGAGCGCTTAGGGCATTGTGTGGTCAGCATAAACCTATCTTGGCTTATTCTAGAAATCTATTATTAAAAGATAAAGCAGACATAAACAAATGTGAATAAGAACAAAATGAGTACAATGTACTTGTAGAACAAAATATTACATGAATGAAAAAAAAAAGCTAATAAAATGTGCAGCACTAGAACAATGTTATTGCATAGAAGAAAATTTTACACGCACAAAAATAAATAAAAAGGAGAAACGAAAAGAATGAAATTTAAAATGTTGACAGGAACAAACAATACTGTCGTTAAATACACAAAGCAAAATTTATCTCAGTATTTGGTTTTCAAATCTTGTTTTTGGTTTAGGGTTCAGTTATATTATAATGTATAACAAAAATAATGTTATTAAACCACATTCAATTGTGAAAGTTAACAGATGGTAACAGATGATCAAGTTCATGTATGAGAAGAATATATTTTACCCATTGAAGTTCAGGAAATAATGTTAGAAAACAAAATGAAGGTAGGTAACAAAAAAAGGTAATTAAATAGGAATTTTACAGAAACATGGGAGACTGTACATGTTCGTTTTTTCCCCAATTTAAAATACACAGACTCAAGATGTCATTGTTTGAGTCATAGAGTCATTCATCTTGGTGAGTTTATACACAGACTCAAGTGATTCATTCAGCTATGTGATTCATACAGACTCAAGATGTCATATAGAGTCATTCATCTTGGTGATTCATACACAGACTCAAAATGTGATGCTACCCCAGGAAATGGTACCGGTACAGAAGTAGGCAAAATATTTACCGTAGTTTTAGGTTTTGAATAAAAGCAAATTCATTTATCTATACATTGGTAAACAAATCACTAAAATCAATTAATTAGTTCACAAATTATTCAAAATTACACTGGGAGTAGTTTTTTGCAGAAAAATTGAAAAGTAAAAAGTGCCGATTTTTGAAACAACTTTGCATTACAACAGATACATAATTATTACCAGATTAAATGAATATAAACCTATCACCATGAAATTTAGCAAACCCACTCAAAATGAGTTAATACACAGATTCAAGTGATTCATTCAGCATTGTGATTCATAAACAGACTCAAGATTTCATTGTTTGAGTATTGATTCATTCGGGCATTAGGATTTATACACATATTTATTCATAAATTGTTTTCATAAAAAAAGATATAATGTTGATTTTGACTATATATAAAGTGAACATTAGTTTGAGCAGCTCATCTTGTTGATTTTTTTTGTTCTCATACAGTGGGAGGCTCACTGACACATACATAAAAATAAAACCCTGTCACTGACACATACATAAAACCCTGTCACTGACACATACATAAAACCCTGTCACTGACACATACATAAAACCCTGTCACTGACACATACATAAACCCTGTCACTGACACATACATAAACCCTGTCACTGACACATACATAAACCCTGTCACTGATACATACATAAACCCTGTCACTGACACATACATAAACCCTGTCACTGACACATACATAAACCCTGTCACTGACACATACATAAACCCTGTCATATCCCGCCCCTCTTGTTCCCTGAGCTTCTCAAATTGACATCAAGTCTTAAAACTGCTATTTGCTCAAATTGAAATGTTTTGCTTCACAGCAGTATGAGCAGTAAAAAAAAACAACAACTGTACATTACCAAAAATAAAAAAGGTGCTATAAAACAGCTGTCAATTATAAATAAAGGCGTTCCATTATTAGAAATTAGAAAGAACTGTTTTGAATTTGTTTAAATCATTTCATTCATAAAGTAAAAAGTACAACTTTCAGTGCATGCAAGGGGATTATGTGGGGAAACACAGCGCCAAACTGCAGGTTGATTTCCCTAACTGATATTGTGATATCCCCCAAGGTTACTACCAAGATCTGACCCTATGACCTTTCACACCAATGCCCTAGATATGACTCGTAGCATACAGTGTTTTGAGGACTAGATACATGGGACACAGGTGACTGAGTGGCAGTGCCCTTGACTGACATACTGAAGGTCCTGGGTTCAAATCCAGTTAAAGGCTAGGATTTGTTCCTGGAATACTTTTTTTTTCTTTACTACTAATTCTGGCACTGGAACAAAGTCCTAAATTTAACACATACATTGTATTTAGGGACTAGATTTAATTTAAAAAAATACAAAGAAAAAAATTCTAATTAATAATTCACATATTATGTATGACACACACCAACTTAGAATAAAAAATTGGGAACATTATATAAAAGCATACAGTTTAATGTAAAAAAAAAAATACATATCACTTAACATAGTGTATAGACATAAAATTAACATAATATAGAGGTTCTTAAAATTAAAACAATGAAGGAGATATAAAAACAACAGCCCAGCGTACAGGCAACAGCAAGCTAGTCAGAAATATAACTGGAGTGGATAGACCTACACAGTGGATGAATTGTATGCCTGGGGGACATAACTCCTCGCTGAGAGCTGGTCCAAGACATGCGACACTGTGTTGGGGAAATGGTCAAACACCATCTTGTTGCTGATGACGATCTTGTCGAAGCACTTGGCCTCAGACCAGACTGCGTAGTACTGCTGCTCCCCCAAACAGGGCGGGCTAAAAATAGTGTAAAGAAACATCGTTAGAGGAACAGAATAATAATAATTATATAGCACTGCCAACAAACATAATGTAAGCTCAGAGAGCCTTTAACATTGAGCAAGAAACAAGCAAGAACAAGGATATAATTCTCTAGGCTAAAAAGGATATAGAGCTAAATAATCTCAAAAACTTTACAAACATAGAACAAAGCAAATAAATGTAGCTTTAACCAACTTAATATAAAGTGAAAACAGTAATGGTCTTGCATATATATACAACAGCTGCCAACTGACCCATTATGAAAGAAATCTCCTGTTTTTACCATCTTTTTTTTTAACTTCAAAAATTTTGAGATCAAAAGTATATTACTAACCACACACTTTAAACAATTTTCTAAGTTTATGTAAGCCTAATGGCCAGGCTTTATGTTTATACATTATATATATACCGTATATACTCACGTATAAGTCGCACTTTTTTTACCGAAAATTTAGACAAAAAGTAGGGGTGCGACTTATACACACGGCACTGTTTTTGAAAAGTGCAAAAAACATCATTACTCTGTCATAAAGTTTCCTACATAACACCTTTAGTTGAATGTAGTGATGTAGAATTACTAGGATACGCGTAGGTCTAGATTTTACCTTGATAAAACTTTCGTAGTTGTAAATATTACATCTCTATATAATTGAAATGGACAAATATTTTAGTTTTTTTCAGACACTCTCCACTTGTCTTTTGAACTTTTGTATAGCCGAACCGTAGCGTAAGTTTAAAGGCGCAATTTTTTTGGTAGGCTTATTGAATGCAAATTACAGTATGGAAAGAATCGTAAATGTGTGAAAGCCTGTCTAGGCCTATAATGTAAGTAGGCCTATAAGCTTGTAGACTATAGTAGCTTAAGATGCCTTTTATTTAGGACTTAAGGCCTAGGCTTATAGGCTATAGCCTACTAATAAGCATTCCGATAAAACCGCGCTATGTCTAAGCAATTTTTCCAAAACTACAATAAGTTCAATAAGCACGTGTGAAATGTCAGTAGTGTGTTTTATTTTCCTTAGTTGCATGTAAGAGTTGAAAAAACACAGCTTATTGTCGGTTGCGCAGTCCCACTTGAAATTATTACAATGTTAATTGTAATTAGGTCAGGTATAGCGCGTCATCATTACCGCATCAATACTGGCGCCACTCTGTTTAGGAGACTGGCGACATTCAGTCTAATGATGTACTTCAAAGACTTTTGTGTGTGTACCCACTGTAGTATGACAATATAGGGGTAGGAAAAGGGACGGGGATGAAGAAACAGCTCTAGATACCTTACTTTCTCATATCACTAAATGTCTGTAGGTCTATTGATCAATTGTTTCAAATGAATGAAGTTCTGCCTTTATTTGAATATGTTTGCCTTATGCAAGATTGAAACCATATTTTAAGGAAAGTTTCCAAATTAGGGTGAATATTTTGTAACTTTTAGGTTTAAAAGGTGTGCATTTTTTGAAAAATTAAAAAGGCAGTATAACCTCTGGAAGTCAGGGTGCGACTTATGCGCGGGTCAATGACAACATATAAGAAAAAAAATCTGCGACTTATCCACCGGTGCGACTTGTACACGAGTATATACGGGTATATACATATATATATATATATATATAAATATATATTAGAGAACAGTGATAAGGTAGATGATGTAATTTCTAGCTGGGAATTTTTTCTTACATCTGTCACATATGAGTTTTAAAGTTTTGTAACAGGCCTATTAAGTACAAAGTTGAGTTTATAATTTAAAAAAAAAAAAGGGCATCACAAACAATTGATTATTAAGTATACTATAAGTGTAACTAAATTACAATAATTAATATTATCTGACTTTGTTTATTGTTTTAACATGTATTTAAAAATTAGTCATACTTCAAATTAATATCAGATATCTTGGCAAGACCCTAAAAATAACTATCAACAACATATATAATTATACAATATTGCAAATATGTCAAAACATTTTAATATATACCGTAAAATCTCAAGTATAAGCCGCACCAAATTTTTCAGCCCAGGAAGGGAGGCTTATTTATACACATGTGTCAAATATTAATAGTACCTCACTTATTACGCGAACAAACTGGGGGAAGGGGCTTAAAATTAAATCCGCGCGACGACGCGAAGGAAAAACATGACCATTTAAAGTGATAGAATATTTAGAGTATACCATATGAAAAGAACACAAGGAGATCATGTTAAGAGATCGTCATTTGGTATGGGCAGGTTGATTAAACGCTTACATTTTATTCCTCCAGTAATGGACTGGCTCCCGCCGCCATTTTACCCCTATATATAGGAGTGCGGGTTTCTAAACAGTTAGTTTTTGGGCGAAGTAGTCTCTATGTTGACGCTTGTGTTAATCCTATTTCACTGTGGCTGTACATAGTTATTTTTTTAATGTATAAATCTTTACAAGAATTGGCTCTATTTCTGGATTAAATATCTACTGAATGAACTTTATACACCCTCGTTGCTGTTGTCAAGGACAGGGTTCTCACATTTTTTCTGGGGAAAATTCAATGCTTTTTCCAGACTAATTCAAGGCTATAAGAGTTAAATTCCAGGCTGCTGGAACACGTATTTTGGAAAATGGTCACACGCCTCCTCCCCCTAAGTGACCTAAATATGGCGTGAGTGAGGTATTAATCTAAGGCTCGGTCAGTGTGCGTTTATGGCGTATATAAATAGGATTGGCGTTTTTTGTCTGACCTTGTTTTTTATAATAAATTTAGATATAAATATAGATTTAGATAATTTCCAGGCTGACAGGCTATTTTTCAAGGCTAAAATGTCAATATTCAAGATTTTCAAGGCCTTGATTTATTTTTTGGGAACTCCAGACTTTTCCAGACTTTCCAGACTGTGTGAGAACCCTGCAAGGACATGTTTCATTATTTGTAACATAATATATATTTATAATACAAAGTCGGTATACTAATATCTACAAGTGCTGGTTTATTGAAGGAAGGAACTGTCGTATCACAAATTCTGCGTTTGTACCCAGGGCAAAAGAGAGAGTGTACTGATGAAAATAAAATAAAATTAAATATCACGTCTACCCTAGGCAGGGGCGAAGCCACAGGGGGGGCTGAGGGGGGCTAAACCCCCCCCTGGAATTAAAAAAAATCTTTTTCAACTGATTTTTTACAAAATATGTACTAAATTCGCTAAAAATTTGGTAAATCTTTGTCACGTGAAAGTTCAGCCCCCCCCCCTGGTATTTGGTACATTTTTAATTTTTGTTACGCGAAAGTTCAGCCCCCCCCTGGAAAAAATTTCTGGCTTCGCCCCTGACCCTAGGACGAACGAATGCATCATCTACACACTGCTCTGATGACTACAAGATAGTGGTCGTAACACATGTAAATAACAAACAATTTTTTCCTAGGCTCAAATTTAAGAATAATATCAACTGAAATGACGATGAGGGATACCATAAGCAACATCACTGAATTGACTAGATTCAAAAATAAGGAAGAATATCTGGAAATGTATTTTGATGTTGCAATAGAACTATTTTCATCAATGTATTTATTTAATTAATTAAAGTCAACAAAATGTGTGTTTTTTTTATACAGTTTACATCAAATAGGATAGAGCTTTAAAACATACATGAAATATATACAAAATATTAATTTCCTGTTTCAATACCAGGCATTTTGAAAACAAAATAACATCACAAGAAGTTCCCACGCTTGTGGGAAAATTGGGGAAAAGGAACAACATTTTCCTTACGTTTGTTTGTTTTTCGTGACCTGGTTGTTATCTAATTACCTGCAACTTCTGGTATAGGCCATAGAATGTTTTGCTTTTCAAAAGAAAAGAGTTCCAAACAAGTAATGTGCCATTATTGTTCAAATTAACATTTGGTTCTTTGCAAAAGTTTTTACACACAAAAGAAAATTATATGCGTAAATGAATTCCACGCGTCAGTCGTACAGGGCAGCTGAGAAACTAAGAATTGTAAACTACGCAAAAGTTCACTAAGTGTTTTATTGTCTAATATGCAAAGTCCATTCACATTAAATTGGCTAATACACTACAATTAAGAAAATAAAAATTTTGATAAGGAAATTATACTGGTAAACCAAACAGATTTTGGGTGCAGCTTATACAAGTGAACTTTAATTTTACTTGCTTTTTGCTTTCCAAAGTATACCTGCAGCTTAAACACAGTTGCAGCTTATAATTGAGATTTTACGGTATGTCATTGTTCTATCGCAGATAGATATGTGATGCTATAGACCTATGGGCTAAACACAAGACATTTTCCTGCGAAAGTTGAGAAATTTGATGAACATATTTTGTCCATGAAAAGAGCCTATCTTTCTAGAAGTTGTCAGTGGGGGCATTATGTTTTATTGAGGCATTCTGGACATTAGTTTGAACAATACACACTTTAGCATTTTTACAAGAGCATAAGTATAGCTCATTCAGGATAACACAGGACAAAGGTCAAGGACTTACCTGACATCAGAAACTTCCAGAATATGTAATATTTGACCAGCTGGGTGTAATGGCCACTGTCTTTTCTTCACTTCCTCCAGTTGTACTTCTGCATGCCTCAGTGCATCCTGGGATAGTTAAACATTATTTCCTATACAATATTTAAAAAACTCTAGCCAAACATAATAAAACAAATAAAGTATTTTACATCCAGTTCTAATGAAAAGTTCATCAACATTGTATCATTGTTAAAACCATATGTTCATTTCCCACTCGTATAATCAATATCCTAACATAGATATAACCTAATGTCAAACCTTGCAGGCATAAAAATGAAAAATATATTTAAAAAAAAGAATTATTACGTTTAACTTCTGCTGATAACACTTTGAAAAAAAAACAGAAGCTAAAAAAAGTATTTAAAAAAATTTCAGCCCATCGACCTTGTTGGTTTCGAGAACCGTTTAGGACAGAATATTTATTTTACTGTGGCATCCAAATTGACAATACACCTTATAAATGATTAAATAATTGACTCATAGACACACAGCACTAACACCATATATAAGCCTGACCCAGTCAGCCTATGTGTCTGAATTTTTACCGTCTGATACTTTCTATGATTGTTTTTTTTGTGTGCAAGTTTCTGGGTGCTAACAGCTCTGCCCCATTGCAGTTGAAATCCTACAATCGCTGCCATGATTTTAGCTGAGATCATAGTGTTCCTGCCAAGTTGGCTTCACCTCCAGCATGATGGGAAGGGAGAAAATGGGATCACAGATAGTGATTTAAATAGAAGGATCAAAGGGAAATAACTCTGAGATATTTTTATCTACAATAGTAGCAGAGGTTGAAAAAAAGGGGCAGACTATGCTGGACAGGTGACCTGGAAAGAATACCAAACCCTAGAGGGTTGAAGGTTATATATAATATATATATATATTATATATATATATATAATATATATATATAAACCCTAACCCAGAGGAAAATGACCAAAGGGCAGACCCAGGCTGAGCTGGATAGATGATGTTAAGATGGAACTGCAACAGCTTGTGGCCCAGGCATAGAGGAAAAAACCCAACATGAAATAGGTCTGAGTGGAAGGAGGTGGTGATTCATGCCAGAGCCATCAAAGGGTTTTAACCCCATAAATGTTGATGATGAGTTTACTAACAATCATAAAAGAATCATCATTACTAAAAAATTAAACATAAAAAAAATATGTCTCATACTATGTTAGCATTTGATACGAGGATCTATATTAAAAGATTGATCTCCATTGCCCATGTTATTAAGTGAATTGAAGCAAAAGGACATACAAGCTGTATAGTGTACAACATTTACAATAAATACAATATATATATATGTTTATATTTGTAATATATTCACTGATAAGTGCATGCAATGCTAATAAGGCGACAAAAGCATTCTCAGTGTGCAGACATTTTGTAGAAGAAAAAAAAAGCTTTAGAGATAAAAATTAAAAATGAAACAAAAAATTGAGCAAATTGATATCATTAAACTTACAAAAAAAATTTTGTCCAACTACTTTCTCATGCAATTAGTATAGTACAACATTTATAGGACATTTTCTGATATTTTAAGGGAAAAAATGAAATATAAAATTGTCTGATATTTTCTTACTTTAAGTAAACCTAGATTTTAAGTTGGAAGTAAACCTAGATTTAAAGTCACAAGTAAATCTAGCTTCCAACAGACTTAGTTTTTAAATTGCAAGTAATTTTAATTTTTAAGCTTCCAACAGACCTAGTTTTTAAATTGCAACAGTAATCCTAATTTTTAAGCTTCCAACAGACCTATTTTTTAAATTGCAAGTAATCCTAATTTTTAAGCTTCCAACAGACCTAGTTTTTAAATTGCAAGTAATCCTAATTTTTAAGCTTCCAACAGACCTAGTTTTTAAATTGCAAGTAATCCTAATTTTTAAGCTTCCAACAGACCTAGTTTTTAAATTGCAAGTAATCCTAATTTTTAAGCTTCCAACAGACCTATTTTTTAAATTGCAAGTAATCCTAATTTTTAAGCTTCCAACTGACCTAGTTTTAAAGCTTTAAATAAGCATAGTTTTCTAAAGCTTCATTTCTGGTATTATGTTTGACTGATAGATCAGAATTAAAATGAGTTAATTACAAAAGAAAGTATGAATGAGTTAGTCAAAGGGAAAGCTGATCTTCTGAGACAAAGACAACCATTTAGTGAGTTAGTATTATAATAAGCAGAAATAAAAATTTGATTTTTACACATTTATATTTTGATAAGATAAAAATCAAGGGGAAATGATTAGAGGGACAACTCTGATAAATTTAGTTTATTTAACCAAAAAGTTGTAAAAAAATACTGATTTGTTTAAAATTATCTCTTCCAAGCAAGATTTTGTGTTTAAAAAATAATAATTTTAAAATACAAAAATGCAATTAAACAAAATATATGTGTACCACCCCAGAAGGAAAAAATAAATTTTTACTATTTTGTAAAACTAAAAACTTATTCCACATTTAAATGAAACAATATTTAATATCTAAATAATACATAGTCACTACTCCACAAATTTGTCTACCTGTAAGGTTTTGCCCTGAAATAAAAACAAAGAGTATAAAAAAAACTAGGAAAGGAAGAACAAAAATCTCATAATGAAAAATTGTGATAAGAAAAAAATTTGATACATTTAAAAATATCTTTTGTTGCAAGAATTTTGTCAAAGTTTTAAATCAATTCATTGAATATGAATGTAAGAGGACATTTCAAGAGTAAAAAAGAAAAAAATTCATATGCTTAGTGAATGTATTAGTAACTAAGGAATTTAAAAAAAAAATGCATACAAGGGTATTATGAAATCCAGCATTCTGTATCTTATATAGGCTATTACAGATGCTCCGTCTATAAAGAAGATTATCGCGTCCTACACTCATTGATGGCCTGAGTATCATTTTGCTTTTGATTCAGTGCTTTCAATTATGTAAAATTACTGGTTTTCCTGCTTTGTTTAGGCAAACTTTTTCATGCCCGGATGCCACTCTGTAAGACCCAATCTCCATGGTATTCTATAAGACAAATCCTCTTCAGTATTGTATGTAACAACCCAAGTATGAACCATACATCATGTCAATCTGTACAGCCCATACACTGTGGCCTAGTCACCGCCTTATCAAAATCAGGGAAGTTATCTCTGTATCTGATATTCTGTTCAGACCGTAGACATCACAATTTTGTCCCAATCATGAATAACAGAGGCACTAGTTCCTCAATTAATTACTTCACTAAAAACATTGCTGAACCCTATTGCGTAGTATGAACAGCCGTCAAGAGGCAGAATATGTATTTAATAAGGACATGGTGGCAGCCCAAACTAAAATATGTGCAGAAACATTCTGTGGTGGCTTTCAAGTTGAACCAGTTGAACAGAACAGAGAAAGAAAGTGATGAAAAAGTGATACAGAGAAATATAAATAAATCAACTTGAACAGAGGTATACACTGTGAATGTGAATTGATTTCTATATAACAATGATGTCTCCTGGTACTGTTTTGGAAGCATTGACATGCATGACATGTCAGTGTCATTTTCAATATTTACTAAAAGGACTACTGCAATGACAACACCATGAAAATATTTTCACCTGTAATAGTAAACAGTTTTCCTCTGAGTTATCACTTCCAGACCCAGGTCGTGTCTCGGCTCTGCTGTTCTCAGAGGGACCAATGCAGCAGACAAGCCTCCAGCAGCCAGACGCCAGAATTCTAAACTAAAAGTGGAGAAAGAAAATCAAATTTGTAAAAATTATAATTGGAGAAAAAAACGTAAAAAAATATTTTTTTAACTCTTACACACCCGGGCGCGTATTATTCCATCGACCTACTTCTTTCCCTCTGTCCAGGGAAAGCATATGAAGTCATCAAACCATGAAATTCCATGTCTCATAGGCACATATTTATTCCTCAAGGAAGGGTGTCTATTTAAAGCATAGTCTCGGGCAGAATATTTATTTGATAGCTGAATAGTTGAATTTTATTTCACTTTTCAAATAACGAAAATTGCGGTTCTACTGGAGGCTACCAAGTTAAATTCTGCTATAATCGATGAGTGTTGATGAAACGTTTTTTTTATTAATTATTATTACAAATAAATACACTTATTTTATGAATTAGATTATTCTAATAAGGTAAGTTATTATGTTTCAAGCAATTTATTCTCTACATGTTATTATCACTTTTAACAAGCAAAAAAATTAATAAATAATTTTGGAACCCCATCGATGTCTCGGCCATTCTAAAATAAAGTCTGGGCTGTGGGGAGCAATTAGTAAAATATAGCTGGTAGTGAAGAAAGAAAGTAGGTCGGTGCGGGAAGGGTTAAAATTCTATTTTTAAACATGCTTGTTAAGTATATCGTAACAATTATTGTAGCCTCTGTGAATATGGGATTGTATGTCAAGTCTAATGCCTCTCAGCTATTTATATTTCCTAGGCTGATGTCAATTATCTATCTTAGATTAGCCATCCAGCACTCTGTCGTTACACTGATCTTATATATGCCTAAAACAAAATGGACGAGCGTTCCGGCACTTAAGTCCCGGGCATTGTGATGTAAAGGGGGTGGATCAAGGGGATGGGGGGGGGGCAGCGCACCAGTATCCTGTCCGAGACTAGCCACCAAGGGACACAGTCACAAGCACTACTCTGCTTCTCCCCACCTGCATATTTCACCCCGTATCATTACAGTGGTGGCTCACTCGTATATATGCACTGTCACAATTTTCCAGAATAAAGGCCTGGACATCCAGGCTTGGAGGGACGGGCTGTTGGGTACAATGCTTCCTGCTCACCGAATCTTTCCACGATTAATTTCAGCCTCTACATTACCGTCAAACCGATTTCCCCACAATACCAAAGAGGCTTCAGCCGGGCCTTCCAGCCCTAGGCCTCACCTCAGGTTTAATAGTCTCACACAGAACCTTCAGTTAGGCCTTCCAGCCCCTAGGCCTCACCTTAGGTTTCCTAGTCTCACACAGAACCTTCAGTTAGGCCTTCCAGCCCTAGGCCTCACCTCAGGTTTAATAGTCTCACAAAGAACCTTCAGTTAGGCCTTCCAGCCCCTAGGCCTCACCTTAGGTTTCCTAGTCTCACACAGGGCCTTTAGGATTTTCACTTTCAGGTCAACCAAAGTGTACATGCCCAACCTGGGCACAAGATCTTTTCCAACTACAACAGAGCACACAAAATCCTGGGTATATCTGCTGGCGTTAACACTGAGTGAGATAAAATTGAACATCACATTAATTTGAATTCTTTTTTTTACTATAAGGGACAAAAAAATGAAAAAAGGTAAAGTTAAGTATCCCATCATACCAGATTGATCCATAAGGTCGGTGAAGCAGCGTTCACCAGTTTCTGTGGCCAGGGCATACTAGGCGACTGTGTGGCCAGCACAATGCCCAGCAGCCTTTACTTTACCCAAACCAAAGTCAGGTGCCTACCAGAGCAGGGGTAGACTCAGGGACACCCTCCAGACTATGGAACAAATGTTGGCCTTCACCAGGATTCGAAGCCAGGACCTGTCGCTCTGCATCGATGCCCAGTACAAAAATGAAAAACATATGACTTAGTCCATGTATAAGGAACAGGTCAAGTCTTTCTTTTATCAATGTCCTTTTATGTATTTTTATAGATTACTTTTTTTTTTTTAATCTAAGATTGCCTTTCATGATTTATGCATTATCTTACATTATTACTACTTTGCTTTTTAAGTATTTTTTTTGTCTGAAATATTTAACTATTTAACTAAAGTTTTACTCTCACTAGGTGTAAATAGTCCCTTGTAATTGCAATAAATCTTAGAACTCTTTTCTTAATTTAAAGTTGTTTTTTTAATGTTTTCTTTAGTTTATGGGTTATGTACTGAGATGAAGATGCATATTCTAGTCTAGAAATAACGAATGTTAGGTAGCTTATTAGTTTTAAGTTCTTGTTACATTTGTAAAACTTATTTTAATAGGATGAAATCTTTCATTTGCCTTTTATTTTAACTACATCGACCTGAGGATTATATGTTAATTTTTTTGTTTGTTTACAAAATTTATCTTTTGGAAAATAACTTTCCATAATCTACTGCATCGCCACCCTGTAATGCCTGCCAAAGCCTATTTTTTCTTCTTTTAAGGATGGTAAGGAAAAAGGTTTAACTCTAATATATCACCATATATAGGTCAGGGATCTATACAAACTATACAAAGATATTTATAGGTCAGGGGTGTATACAAACTGCACAAAAATATTGATAGGTCAGGGGTGTATACAAACCACTGAGCTATACATACATGGAGTGCTCAAGCAATTAAAATAGAGAAGAAAAAATGGGAGAAAATGCGGACTTTTTAATATAGATAGGTGCACACTGTCCTGAACTATATATACATAAAATTAGAAAACTTTTTGTAATTGCGTCATTGTAATTTGATAAAAATTAACTATTTTATATAGACTTTATATATACTCTCTTATACTAGTGTTGTGTTAATCTAAATAAGTACCGGCTTCATTTTTTTGTCAAGTAGGCTACAAAGATGAAATGGTTGATCATTTGTCTGAATAATTCTTTGAATACCACATAGGCTTATATATGTTAATTAACTGAGTAAGTAATTTTAATGTATAATAGTATATATGTATTATTTAGACGCTAATTTATATCAATATATAGTTCAGGACAGGGTGCACCTATCTATATTAAAACGTCCGCATTTTCTCCTACAATTTACTTCCTTTGAGCACTCCATATATTAGAGCTCAGTGTACAAACTGCACAAAAATATTTATAGGTCAGGGGTGTATACAAACTGCACAAAGACATTTATAGGTCAGGGGTGTATACAAACTATACAAAGGTATTTATAGGTCAGGGTGTATACAAACTGCACAAAGACATTTATAGGTCAGGGGTGTATACAAACTGCACAAAGACATTTATAGGTCAGGGAAGTATACAAACTATACAAAGGTATTTATAGGTCAGGGTGTATACAAACTGCACAAAGACATTTATAGGTCAGGGGTGTATACAAACTATACAAAGGTATTTATAGGTCAGGGGTGTATACAAACTGCACAAAGACATTTATAGGTCAGGGGTGTATACAAACTGCACAAAGATATTTATAGGTCAGGGGTGTATACAAACTGCACAAAGATATTTATAGGTCAGGCGTGTATACAAACTGCACAAAGATATTTATAGGTCAGGGGTGTATACAAACTGCACAAAGATATTTATAGGTCAGGCGTGTATACAAACTGCACAAAGATGTTCTCACCTCATCAGGCCTCCGGGCGGGGAATATGAAAAACACATCAGGTGAGGATACCTTGGCCGCAGTAGCACAGCCAATATGGCTGCCACGCCTGCACCTAAACTGTGACCTGTGATGACCAGCCCTGCATCATCCTAATGGTGAAAAAAAACTAACAATACAACAACTTGAGGCAAGACAGTTCAAAAGCAAAGTAATAATTAATAATTAATTAAGCGTTACTGTCAATTCTTACTTTGAAATACAATATACAGGAACTTTTATACATGTAATAAGAATATAAAAACTAAAATGCTATCTGACTTTAGTTAGGTCTATACCAGAATATGCATTATGTGTATGGGATCCATCAACTAAAGAAAACATTAAAAAATCAGAACAAATTCAGAAAAGAGCTGCAAGGTTCATTACTAGCGAATATTCACAACTGACAAGAGTAACACCAATAGTCAAATCACTAAACCTAGAAACACTGGAGGACAGAAGGGCAAAGAGTAAAGTAGTAATAACACTTTCCTTTTCCCTTATGCGAGAACAAATGCAATGCGAGAACAAATGCATATAAGTACTCTTTCTTCTCGAGTGGTGTTGGGGCATGGAATGGGTTGCCTGAACAAATCAGGAAAACCAGTAACTTAACATCATTTAAAACTGCAAGACTAGCCTTGGACCATGGATGAATGTCGGACGCAATAATCTTCTTCATAGAATTAGCGTCTGTAATAGATAAAATAAGATTATGAGGTCAACACAATAGCCCAGCAGCCCTTATATTTTTCAGTCAGAGACGGGTCGACTCAGATGCACACTGCAGTCCAATGAAAAACAAACAAACAACCTTTGGCCTTTAACCTGAATTCAAGCCTGGGAACATACAAGAGTACTGTGTGGCCAGAACAGAGAGGCCGGCTGGTACTGAAGTTAATGGACTGGACTGTCAACTAGATGACCTATTGCTGTCGCTGTCCAATCCCTGCTGCCGTCCAATCCCTGCCGCCGTCCAATCCCTGCTGCCCTGCAGATCCTAGGATGCAAAAATCTTCTATCTCGAAGCACTGGGTGTAAACTTATAAATCAAATCTGCAATGCCTAACTGCTTTTTTTACTTTCCAACTGATGTCCGTTGCCAATCACAGATCAGGACTTGAACTACCCAGCTCTGATGGTACCTGACTTTCGCTGGCCCCACAATTCCGACATGATACTTTGACTTACCGGAAGTTTTGAGAATGCCGTTTCCAGGAGACTCCGCGATTCTAGCTGGGACTTGATGTAGTTGGCACAGTCCAACATGGCCGCGTGGCAGTAGCTGTCATGGACATCTGGAATGTCAAGGTCGGCACCTTTAGCTGACAGGTCTGTCAGGGCATCCTGTCACAAGACACAGACAGACACATCAGATAATGTCACACATGTTTAATTAAACATGCACACACAAGCATGGCCATATGGTGTACAAATATATTATACCAGAACATCCGGAACAGTTTTCCATTCAAACAAAAGATTAGAGAGTACTAGGATAATGAGATGTTAGATTAGATAAAACTTCACTATCAGAGGGAGAGGACAATATTGGTGTAAGGACTGGATTGAGGCTGTGTGATGCAATGAGAAGGGTGGTGTGGCAAGGAGAATGGAGGAGGACGTTGGTCATGTCATCTGTCCTGCCCCAACAGTCCAAAAGACTAAGGGATATGTAGGATTATATAATACACATGGCATTTGACAAATCAAAAATTAATTTATTAAACATTTTTAAATACCATAGATTAGCTGACAATAGTATTCCAGATATTTTTGTTCAGGCGTCGTAGAAACAGCTCTAGAATAATTTCAGGCCTAAATTCTAATTTGAATTATAGCTAAAAAAAAAATTTATATTAATTTTGCACTGGTTTGTCCACCCATAGAGATACATACACATTTTTCCCAAACTTTGGTCAGTTTTCCAAAACTTACCTAATCATATAAACCATGTTCTAGCAACTTACAGTAATATTTAAATTGTGCACACTCATGTCTGAGTTACACATGAATTGAAAAGCCAACTGCACTAACCTGCAAGGATAGAGTTCCTCTGATACTAATTACCACAGAGTTCTTTCCCCTGTCTAAGGCCACATAGAATGGGACTTGCTTGAACTTGAAAAACAAAATGGAATGATAAACTTGTATTTATATAATTGCAACTTTGTTTCAGATAAATGTCTATTGCCTATACTTTATGTCTAAATTTATATTTCTGTTCCAAATTTATATCTACATCTGTTCTAGATTTATGTATGTTCTGAACGTATTTTAATGTTCCAGATTTAAATCTACATCTGTTCTAGATTTATATATGTTCTGAATGTTTGTCTTTATTCCAGATCTCTTTTAATTAAATGTACAACTCTGGATCTATATCTTAATCTAGAACTCAATAGATCTGCATTTTTGGTATAGGCTTTTGTCCCTGGTTTGGCTTTATTTACAGTTTGGGTTTATTTACTTCTTTGGATGATTGCCTTTGCAGGTTAAAGTAAAACCCAAAATATCCAGACATTGTGACAGCCAAAGTTTTCTCTAACAGGAGTTACAGGAAATGGCGAACTCTTCTTCACTAGAAGGTTTAAGACTGTTGGCTGCTATTTACGCCCTTTTTAAAAAATGTGCCAATCAAGACTTGTAAAACTTTTACCACTTAATAAGTGGGATATATCATTTTTAAAAAGCAATTTTTAAAGTTTAAAGATCCATTGGTTGCCATGGCAATGGCTGCTATATTGGATTTTTAAAAATAGCAAACCTGATTTTGAAAGGTCACATAGACCAGATCTTCCCGCTTCAGGCCTGAAAGCTTCTGAATGGCTGCTGAGTTGCACTGACATATATTATCTTTGAAAACGCTGTTGGATTGGCGCAAGCAGGAACAGCACCTGGAGAATGAAGACAAAAGCGTTACAGCCTTACGGCACAGTTATTGAAAACACAAATTGGGTTTATTTGGCATTTCTCGCAGTCGGTCCTAATATGCATGGCGATATGTTTATTTATATAATTATATATATATATAGCATCCAATGAAAAGTTGTTTACTTATTAGTGTCTTAATAATCAGATACATTTTCTTTTGTTATTGCAAAAACATAATGTGGTTTGGATTAATTACAAGTTTAAAAAAATAAAAGTTAAAAAAAGTCTTTAACATTGAACTTAAAAAAGAAAACTTTAATAAAAAGAAGGAAATGAAACAAAATGTATTAAGATTTAGTTCATGAATTTAAGAGCTATTGTTTAGAAAAAAATATTTTTTTAATAAAAAATTAAATGTAAAAAAAAATTTATTAAAGTCAATATAACAGTATGTTGGCGTATTACTATCTGTGTGATGGTGTGTTGTAGTAGCAGAGTGGTTAAAAATATAAACACTTCAATAAATCAAGATACACTTTTAAAATCCAATCTTTATTATACGAGAAGGTCCGTTGTTTAGAAGTATATTTCTTTACTATCACAAGAACAAGTCACCACTACCAAAAGCACATCCGTAATCAACTCAGAAAAAGCCACACAAGAATTACACACTTCCGTAACTTTAAAAAAAGTCACACTCAGAGACATAGCGCTTAGAGATTACTAAAAATAAATTAACTACTGATTATAAATACATGACATGTATTTCCAAGACAAATTTTGGTTAAGCTTTGATTATGTGGCCAACACAATGCCCTAAATAAAATAGCTCACAAAACAGCATGTTTTTGTTTATCTTTGTAAAATTCAAAGCACACAAAAAAAGCATATTTTTTATTTTGTTTGCACACAATTATTTGTACAGGTGCAACACACAATTCTAAGCCAAATCAAAATTACCTTATTTTGTTTATTTTTGCACACAAACTCTAGTTGGGACGTTGTTTTTTTTTTACAAATAATTTGTTGTTAACATTTCATTATCAATTTTTTTCTGGTAGCGCGATATGTCAGGCAGATGACTGAAGATTTTATGATTATAAACATTCTATGATGTACCATCACCAAATAATTTATTTTCACACATTTCCATCAATTGCTTAGTGACCTAATTTCGTGACAATGTTTGGAAAAGTCTTCAGTAAAATGGCTAGAAGCCGCCTGCCGATAGAAACGACTTTTACAATGCATTTGTTCAGTTTCTGACTCTCAATGTCTATAAAAAAAAAGTGCATACTTGTTCCAAATTTTAAGTCCTACACCCAACAACAATTGCTTAAGTCACATAGAAACTGCCACCTGTGCTGATATATATAACTACTACAGGAACAGATAATCAAGTGAATATTTAGATCCTAAAATTTTAATCTACAGATTTGTTAAGACTAATTTTGAGTGTTTCAACAAAAGTGTAGAGTTAAAAAACAAAAATGACTCAAACTAGTTTAAACCTACAGGCAACTAGTGCAGCAGTAAAATAAAATTGGAAATAAAGACAGTGAAGCTGAATAATTGTTTATTAAAAGACAGTGAAAATTATTTTAAAAACCCAAAACGTTGCCAAGTAAAACAGGAGGAAAACATGATAAGAATCTCTACGTCTGCAACCCACCTAATGAACAAATCTGATTTCATAGTTTTGCAGAATTCTAACAAATCCTTTTCATAAACATTGGCTCTCCTAAAAAAGAAACATATTTGTAGACAACACAACAAACATTTTCTGGGATTGGAAGATTCATTTAAATTTGCACCCTTTGAGCATTTTGTTTTTCAAACTACTAGCACCTTTCAGACAGCAATTGTTTTTCCTCTTAGTTTAATTGTTACAGATGCTCCTGTATACTGAAGACTATTGCGCCTGAATCTAGTCTTGCATTTTGATTAATGTTTTAAATGCTGTTAAGTTATTGGCTTTCCTGGTTTGTTCAGGCAACCAATTCCATGCCGGGATGTCACTAGGGAAGAAAGAGTACTTTTATGCGTTTGTTCTTGCATTTGGAATAAGAAAATTGTTTTTGTCCTTATGTTTATCTGAGCATTGTAACAGATTGTTATTGTGTTGTATTCTTTAGTTAGAATTTAATGCCTTATGTATTATTACTACTTTACTCTTTGCCCTTCTCTTCCCTATTTCTAGGTTTAGTGATTTAACTATTGATGTTACTCATGTCATCTGTGAATATTCACTAGTAATGAACCTTGCTTTGAAAAGCAAGGGGAAACTCTGAATGGGTCAACGGCAAATATTGTTAGATCTGAAGGGAAGGCAACATGCTATACTTAAGCACGTTCACTGCTATCAAAAACTATTTCTTGGCCCAAGCCATTGGGATCAAAGTAATACAACTACTGGAGAATGTTGTTTTTTTTCAAAGCCATTAAGTTTCCTACTGAACATTACTGAAATTCACTAAGCTTTGTGCTCACAGCTCCACTACAAAATCTTTTCTTCCATGAGAGTGGCGGCAAAGTTCTTGATTAATATATTGTTATGTCAAGTCTATGTTGAGAGTTGGCAACAGGGCTACATTCCATGTCTTTAATTCCATTAGCACAAAATTAAAATGTTGTTGTTTGTTAAGTTCAAATAAAAAAAATTTTTTTTTTTAATTAGCCATAAATGAAATGTTCAACAATAAACTACTAGCCTGCACTTGAAGCAAAGTCCACACAGACCCGTAAACAGATTCTCATACATATAAAATGGCCATCCGTAGCTCCCCATTGCATACTTCATGTAATGAGCCATGTTGAATATCTGGAAATAGAAAGTCATTCTTTTAAATTACAATCTGAAAAAACAACCTTACAGCAGTGTGGTACCTGGGTAGGGAGGGGCAAATAGTGCACAGTGTTGTTGTTGTTGTGTGTTGTTTTTTTTTGGGGGGGGGGAATAGGTTAATTGTGAACTGGTGCATATAATTTCTATCTGAACTAAAAGAAGAAAAAAGTCATATTAAGTGAAATGTAATAAGTTAAATAGATCTAAAAAAATCAAATTTCTTATAAAAAAAATTTTTGTAAAAATATTCTTGGTTTTGAAAAGAAAAGTGTGTGGGGGGGGGGGGGGGGGGTGTATAGGGGGTCTGAACAAAGTTAGGTGGGCATGTAATCCTCACATATCATTTCCACTTCTCTCCCCACCCCCAATCACACCCTCCTTAAAATGTGTAGCAGTGTAGCTTATTAGGATTTAGGCCCATACTTCAAATTATTTAAAATGCTTCTGGTAAATTCGTAAAGATTTTATATTCAGCCAATTTGTGTCTAGAACATAGATCTATATTTAATCAGATATTTTCAGCAGTGCATTGCATCAATTTAACTAAGAATAAAATGACTTAGATTAGTCATTAGTCTGTAACTGTTAGACCTAGGCCCACGCCGGAACCGGCTACGCCTAAGCCCTAATTCGTCAGCGCGACACATGAATACGCCGCACTTGTTTTTCGACAAAAAAAAAATTATTTCCATTACAATATGTTCTGCTCGTTGTCTACCATATTTTCTAATTATATATTTTTTCGATTGTACGCATAGGCCTACAATATAATTTAATAATTAATAAAACCACGTAGGCCTACACCTTAAAAACGTTGATCATGTTATCGGCATCGATGAACATCGCGAACAGCTCATCTTGTAGTGCTATGCCTAAACCATGCCAACTAAATAATGGAATTTTTACAATTTGATAAGCCTATATAAAAGCATTTTAAAAGTGACCATTTTATTTTTTTAACTAATAGAAACGGGCCTATTTCTGCAATCTAAATATATTTCAAAATAAATCAGACTTTACAGAACCTAGACCAGGAGTCTCCAAACTATGAACCGTGGGCCAGATGCGGCCTTGAGGCCCTCTCATCGTGGAGACGAAAAAAATACGGAAATGTACTTGTATCCTGGCAAGATCAGCCGCCGCTTACGTGGACATTATGTTAATACCTAATTAAAATAGAGGACAGCTGTTCCACATCTCAACTGCTTGTGTTCATTAGAGATGTGCATAAAGTCATAAAGACAAAGATAACACAAGAGCTGGCTTCCCTACATAGCATGCATGACACTGTTACTGGAGATGATATATTCATGAATTGAGAAAAACATGTGCTGATTATAACTTGGACTGGACTAACTCCAGTTGCCCGACTGTTGATGTTTGTAATAAAAATATTATAAGTCGTTATTGCAAACTTTGATCCCCAAGCATTCATAATCAAATGACCATTAAATTGTGGACTTTTCCCTCGGGTCTAACGGGGTCTCCACAGTACAATGAAGAAGAAGAAGTAGTAGAAGAAGGAAAGAACTAGAGTGGCACATAGAAAGGCTTGGTTGGACAAGTGAAGCAATGAACAATACTTATTAGCCACTTAGTACATAAGTACATTAAAGGCATTGAAAAGTATAACATATAATAAAATTATATCAAAACAATAGTAATTATAATAATAATAATAATACATCAATTATATTAAAGAAAATACAAGGGGCATAATTCAATTTAATATACAATTAAAAAATAATAATAAAAATAGACAACAAAATAAAATAGAAATACAATGAATTGATCACTCGCAACTTTTCTTGCAGCTTTTAACATAAATTACTTTCACTACAAGTTCGCATTAACATAGTGACAAAAAGAAAATGTGTAATGAGACAAATTTCCACAATCAATATTCCTGCACAGTATTATTCACCAGCAAACTTTGAATGCTAAATATGTAGACATTAGCAGTGTACTGAATCCTGTGGTGACGATGTTGAATTTAATAAGGTCACGTGGGCTCAACAATAGACAGTTCACAGACATGTTGAAAGATATAGACGCAAAATAGTTAGATTTACCATATTACACATCAGTAAAATGACTAAGCTGTGAGAAAGTTCTGAGCAGAGAATTTAAGTTAAGAGAGGAAATACGTGACTTCCCGGAAAAGTAAAGGCTAGCCTTGTTTATTAATGTCTGATAAAGAGTGGGTATGAAAATTGGCCTTTGCTGCAGATATAACTCATTTAAATTTCCTGAACCTAAAACTACAATGGAAGGAAAATCTAGATTCTGATCCATACATCCACCTAAAGGCCTTGAGATCCAAACTTGTCTTGCTTTTGGAACAAGTAGGCTACAGGCCAACAACTTGAAGCACTTTCAGCAGTGCAAGCAGGTTATCATGGCTGAAGCAAAAGCTACTGTTCCCCCACGTCATTTGCATGCGAGATCATTTGCATGCCTCCAGCTGCAGTTTCTGGAGTGGTTTTCTGACTTGGATTCAAAGGTAGAGGAAGTGAGACAGTATCAAAACATTTTTAAAGTAGTTGTGGCCAGTTGCCCAGATGAACTGCAGCTGGATGCCATTGAGTTGCATCAAATGACCTCCTTAGGGACAAGTTCAAAGTATGACTGGTGGGTTTTTACCAGTTTTAGCCCAAGGAAGACTTTCCTAATGTCTAAACTTTTATATTACCGTACTTTTCAATCTTTGGAACAACATAATCGGCGGCAGCCTACACGTGTGAAAAAAAAATTTCAAGAATGAAATACGTGAAGAAAAATTTTAAAACAATAAGGTCCAATGATAATCTTAGATCACTGTTGATGTTAGGTAGGCCTACATCAAATCTAAAGCCAGAAATGTCTGCTACTTTGGCATCCATGAAACAATTTCACAATTCCCACTAATACAGGTGTTCATCTGTAGTGTATCAATGTGTTATTGAATAATAACTGAATAAAATAATAAATAAATAATTCATAACATCATCCTTGTTTTGATTCTTTTTTTTTTTGACCTCTTGGACCTCGGATGTGTAGTCGGCCCCCAAACTGCTATTTGATAGTTAATGCAGCCCTTGGGCTGAAAAGTTTGGAGACCCCTGGCCTAGACTATTAGGCTCCATAGAGCAAGCCTTATCAGGCATTTTCCATTATAATGACCATATTGATAGCAAAAATCGGGCATACGATCTGAAAAGAATTGAAATGTATTGTCGATAGCCTATCTTTAATACAGGTCTAGGCTTGTAGTAATTTCAGATTTGCTTATATTATTTAACGAACATCCACAATTTACTAAGGCAGTGTTTAGCATTCCGATAAAAACAGCGTCTGCTGCAAAACTATTTATATTTTTAGCGCTACACATCTGATTGGCCGATCGTTAATTTTAGGACATTTCAGGAGAAACATTTAAATTTCAGTATGTTAATACTTCCTTTGGGGTAATTTTTGCTTCGCAAGGTGTACTATCTTTAGGGGCAACCTCTTTACCTGGTGAAGCGACCTTGTGGTAGACACCCCAAAAAATAGGTTACAACTGAAACCAACTAGAAGGAATGGCTCAGGACATAGGACTCTGGGGACTTGTGGTTAACAGCCCATACCCCAGCTGGGGTGACAGGCAATGATGAAGATTGTGGCAATTTTAGGATTTCAGACATTTTTAGACTTTTTTGGGGGGGGTTTTGGTGAAAAAGTACAGATTTTCCAGACATTATAAAGTCTGAAATTCATTTGTTTAAATACCAGACATATTCCAGACATATACCAGACATATTCCAGACATATTCCAGACATATTCCAGACATATACCAGACATATTCCAGACATATTCCAGACATATTCCAGACATATACCAGACATATACCAGACATATTCCAGACATATACCAGACATATTCCAGACATATTCCAGACATATACCAGACATATTCCAGACATATACCAGACATATTCCAGACATATTCCAGACATATTCCAGACATATACCAGACATATTCCAGACATATTCCAGACATATTCCAGACATATTCCAGACATATTCCAGACATATACCAGACATATTCCAGACATATACCAGACATATTCCAGACATATACCAGACATATTCCAGACATATTCCAGACATATTCCAGACATATTCCAGACATATACCAGACATATTCCAGACATATACCAGACATATTCCAGACATATACCAGACATATTCCAGACATATTCCAGACATATTCCAGACATATTCCAGACATATACCAGACATATACCAGACATATTCCAGACTTTCCAGACCCAGTATGAACCCTGTAAAACAAATTAATAATAAAGTATAAACATTGTAACCATATTAAATGTCTATAAATTTCATATGATCAAAATAAAAATTTAAACAGAATCAGCAACCAGACACTGTGGCAGCGGACAAAACAGAAACCAGTAGAACAGGAGATCCTCCAGAGACAATGGCATCGATTCAGCCATACACTCTGAAAGTCTGCTTCCAGGACAACTAGACAAGTCCTGAACTGGAACCTTCAGGGAAAACGGAAAAGATGTTGGCGGAGGAACACTTGGTATAGAGATGTGGAAGCAGATACCAAAGAACGTTGGCCTTTCTTGGGGGAAGCTGGAGAGACTGGCCCAGGGTAGAGATGCCTGGAGGACACTTGTTGGCGGCCTATGTCCTAGGAAGGACCACAGACCTCGATGATGTTCGGCTGCTGCTCCTCGAGGATGAAAAGACAGAAGAAGAAAAGAATTTAAACAATGTAATTTGATGAAAGTGAAAGACAAGACTCACAGACATCCAGCTTTTGGGCTGCGGCACGGTTGAGTCCAACTGGGACGTAGAGGAATGGGCTTCCGGGGGCTGGTCTGACGTTGTGACCACAACCCTTAGCTGACCATCGCCACTGACTTGCTTCTGCTGTACAAGCATGAGTCCGGCTGCTATGTCTGTGGGAACTAAATCTAAATCCTGGATTGGATATTCAGTTTAAAATTGTTTAAGTATTTTAAAAATCACCAATTTTTTAACATTTATTTTAATAAGTCTAGGGATGAAATTAGCAATGTTAAGTGATTATAAAAGAAATTTAATCGTTGGTTTTGAAAATGATTACTGATTTTATTAGATGGTAATTTTCTACTTGAAGTTGCCTGTGAATTTTTTGGGGATCTGAAGGAAAGATTTTGTTTAAACAATCATGTTGAACTAACACAGATTAAGTGCCTTGTAAAAATTCATGAGATGGTGTTGAGAGCTTTTTTGAGTGTTTATGAAAGGGGGAGAAAGAGAGACCAAGAATTGTAGTGTTATTGTAAAAGGTAGTGTATGAGTGAATTTAACTGAGTTGTGCGTGAATGGGGATTCAAGATGTGTAATGTGTAGAGAGATAAAAGGGATCTGAGAGGCAGTGTAGATAGGTAGAGAAAAATAAAAGGTGATGAAAATGTATATGGTCTCTGGGTTTGTTTATTAAATAGTAGAAGTCGTAACAGATGGTGTATGCCCAATTACTGCTTTTGGGTTACTTATTCAACTATAGTGCATCAGGTAATTCTTCTCTCCCAGAATATTTCAGCTAACACAATGAAAAAATTCAAACAATGCAATGAGAGGAAAGAGCTGAAGTCATTCCATGATTAGCTAAAAAAAACAACAACACCCAAACTCACTCTGAAAAATTCTGCCACAATTTTCCCAATGTCTGCAAAAGCTGCTCCGACATCTTCCTTGTGAGAAACACAGCAGCACAGCATACGACATCTGGTGGAAAAAAATACTTTCACAATTCACTTACGACATAGTGATAATTATAATGTATGGTGGGAAATATGACAACATTTCTAAGTCAGAAACTTTTTTTCTTTACCAACTAATATTTTTATCACCTTTATTTGCCCATAAGTGACACATATTATAATATATTGAGGTCTATAATCAAGCGCTGTAAGCTAAAATTGGATTCAAATTTCACAAAGTGTCAGCTTGAGTAAAAAATATACTGTTATAGGTCTAGTACATTACGCTAATCTGATCTAGATGTTAAACCTTTTTTCTTCTTTTTTTTTGTCTGTCCTATTAATTTTATTTTTTGTGATGCGATACTTGGTCTCGACTCTGCATTTGGTCAATGTCTCTAGCCTGAATCTACAGAATCCAGCAGGTGGAAAGCCAGGTAATCATTAAGTGAATAAAAATGTAATAGTTTAATAGTGGTATGTAACAGTAGAGAAAAATGTATCGAGAAACTATTTCTCAATACCTATGTCAATACCTTCTTTCCCAGACTTCACTTGGTGATACGGACGGAATGTCCATGACTTCTCTGCCACTGTCATCCAGAGATGCGCTAGACGACCCTCTGTGCTTCAAGGAGCCCAGCGGATCGAATGCAATGGCGATGCCGATGAAAGTGATGAAGCCAATAATCCAGGAACAAATTACCGCGCCCCTTGCTGTCCAGTACACCGTCCACCCGCAGGTGTAGTCGTGACCAAACGCCCAGTAAGTGGACAAACAGATCCACACAGTTTCAGGAAAGTAAAGTAAAAACTTTACATAGAGAACCCATTTTATTTTTTTTCTTGGCCGGTCATCTTTTATCGTGCCCTGAAATTCCATTAAATATTTCTTTTAAATTGACAAAACAAATAATAAATAGATTATTGATGAACACATAGAAGATAAATTCCCCCCCCCCCTCACATCTACATGATAAAACAAAATGTGTATGGTACAACACAAAGAGTTTCTTTTGACAAAAATGAAACATTTATTCATGATTTAACAAAAATTAATTTGAAAGAAGCTTTCTCAAATTAGTTGCAAAATACTAAAGGTTTTGGGACTACGAATTTTTTCTTGCCATGAATTTTTTTAAAGTGCAACTCAACTCAAAATGACTCTAAAATTTTATAGTGACAAACCTTTTTACTGCTGCTGGCTGTCCTATTTTGTTTATTGCCAACTGGGAACATTCAAAGCTAGATCCAGCTTTCTTTATAAATGTCCTGTAGCCAATTTCTAATCAGAAATTCTCAGTTTAGCATATTCATGCAATGTTAGGTTTGTAAGCAGTTTGTTTTGTACAGGACAACACTATATCTAACCACAACCAACCACTAAATCCTGTTTTTGTATGAGAGCTTTTGAGCCGTAACTTCACACAAATAATAAAACCTTAAACCAGATTATAAGAAGACGTGTTGTTAAAAAAAAATTCTTCTGCTACCAGCGTTGAGGTCAAAATTATCCCTTTTAGATCATTTTGGCTAGTGAAGCACTACATTCCTGGCCATTGCATACAAGGGGATTGTGTGGCAAGCATAATGTCCAGCCAGTTTTACTTTTGCTAAGTAATGTCAGGTGCCCATGAGAGCTGGGTAGAATCAAGGAAACCTTTGAGACACAGCGGGAAATATCCAGGTTTCAAACCTGAAACATACATTCAATTGGAGTGCTGTACCACTACATCACTGAGTCCCACCTGCCATCAGCGTATGTTCCTGGGAAAAGTTGGAACGAATACTCAAGTACTGTAATAAAGCTAGTACTAAACCTGCATGCTGATCCACAGCAAGGTGAACATGATGATGATCCCAATCCCATTCAGGACAATGGTTCCTATATAGAAGGACTTCAAATCATGGCCGTGAGGACATTCAAATCCACTTTGGTGAGCAGACAGAATAACAATGAGGGCAATTTGCCTGGCAAGGGGAAAACAAAAAGGAACAATTAATTAAAAAAATATTTTATTACATGTTTTTGTAGGTCAGTGATAATAAAAACCTGTTCTCATTGATATATATACCATAAAATCGTTAGTATAAGCTGCACTTTTTTTTACCAAATGATGTTTAAGGCCCATACTCATTGTTTCGCAGAGAGGGACCACAGCTCAGTGGGGAGGTGACATTTCAGGTATACTGGCGATCGATCCACCACAATGATGATCCAAAGGGAATTCCAAAGTGGGAAAAAATAGTGCATGTGGATGTGGAAACCATACCCTAAGTTACGCAGCATGCCACACCTTCATCGTGCCATGGGATGGCTGGCGCCTGAACAGACAGAACCTTGCTGTGCCCCCCCCCCCCCCCAGTTAGCTCTTGAACATCGTTACGCCCTGGAATTAAGAGTCGAAAGGCTCATTCGGTTTATTTTAGGCAATTATAATATGGTGTCCTCAGGCTTATCCAGATAATCCCTATATTATACATATTAAATAGTGCATAAAACATCCTACTAACTAAAAGATAAGCCTATTGATTTTTGTATAATGTCTAAGACAAATTATTATTAAATATTTTAAAATTTAGCCTATAATTACTACATTCCTCCATCTGTGATGTTTAACTACGTCTAAACATGGCCTATCATTAGTATCAGGGCTGTGGAGTTGGTAGATAAATGTTCCGACTCCGACTCCTCTGTATTAATATGCAAATGTATTGCCACATAGTGAGGCACATGAAAAGCATGCTTCTTCACAATCACTTAACGTTTTTGTTTTGTGGTTACATGAGGCACTGCATGCATTGATTGGTCTTTATTCTTACAGTAAAAAAGTCATTAATTACAACTTTTTGTGAATTGAGACATTAAAACTTGCTTTTTTTTTAAATTCCAATCTAAATTCAGTAAAGGTAGGAGTCAGAGCATTGTGTGCCGACTCCGTCTCCAGGTACCCAAAATGTCCCCCGACTCCGACTCCTCAGCCCTGATTAGTATCATCATAAAATTCATAAATCATAACATAACATACTTTACTCTTTTACTATCAGATCATCATATGAATATATATGTCATATTAAAAAATTCATAATTCATATCAATTCATTAAATTAAATGATAATTCATATGAATAGGTTTTATCATTGAACTGGGCTGGGCCCACACTGGGCCTAATTCTAAGGAGGCTTCTTTGAAAAATCATAGACTCGACACTCATAGTTATAGATATATAGACTAGGCTACATTAAAAAATGATTATGGATTCAAATCCTAAAACTAATTTACTAAAATTAAAACTAAGTACAAGTTACTAAATATAAATTATAGGATTTATAGGCCTACATTACATTAAATAAGACATTTACTATGTTTAAATTAAATATTTACCATGCTATTCTTGTCAGGCCTTCACCAATACTGGGAAATACAAAGTCATCACTGGCTATGGCCCATCGCCTTCCAAATAAAACCAGACCTGGCATTTTATAACTGTTTATGTTTACGGTTACGCATGTTGTTGTCGATTGATCCCAGGACCACCATTTTCTGGTCAAATTGGGTCATGATAGTATGACTGGGTATTTTTTATTTTATGCTCCGGGGAACATTTTTTGGGATTATCCAATGATAATACAGCTACCGGCAAACGGAAACAGAATTTTCTACTTTTATTTTCGATATTAGTGAATGAGAAATTGATTGCATGTTAATGGACGATTTAAATGCAGACAACAAACACTGTTTTTTGTAGGAACTAAATATTATGATTGATGATATGGTTTACCGATGATATAATATGAAGTCTGCAACAAAAAATTATGCAAACCTGATATATTTGCTGAAAAGAAGAGGATTCCTTAATATCGTCAAAAATGTCCGAAACTCGCTTATTTACGACTATGGACCTACAGGAACATTACTGAGACAGAATATATTAAAACAATGGTAAGCCAACGTAATAAGTGTAATTTGAAGTTCAGATCTAAGCGTCTAACTAAGCCTTTTTGAAACTTTATTCTTTATATTATAAAGCTCAGAATATATAAAGTTTATTAAAGTCATAATTCTAATTTAGGGCCTAGATTTAGATGATTAGAAATAAAAACACAGCAATCTATTTAAGTTTAGTATTTAGTATATTAAATAATGTACTAATTACTAATTAAAGTAATTATAGCAATAATTTGTCAATTTGAGTTAGACAAGTGAGTCAAAAGTATAGGCCTACAGAAGATGTCTGCGTCCTTAGCCTTAGCTTATCCATGGCGGACCATGGCCATGGTGACTTTGGGTCTAGTCTTGCATTTTAATTAGTAGGCTTAGGCCTATATTATGCGTTTTTTCTTGCATATTAAAGCATATATATGGCATATGATCATAAGGACATGGAATAAGAAAAGTGTTTAAATTCTTGTCACTTTTGGGTCTATAGATTAGAAGGATGGTAAACTGGAGCGTCTGTAATATGTAAGATACAAAAGTTCTCTTCATTCCAGAGTATCATCGAACGGGTTGCCTGAACCCACCAAAAACTTAACATCATTTAAAATTCAAAATGCAAGGCTAGACCCAATTTATGTATAAGCAGAGGACACATATAGATCTAATTATCTTTATAGACTGACCATCTGAATCTGTAACTTATAAGATATGAAAACTAAAAACAATGTATGTATTTTTACAGTCTGAGAATAAGAAGGGAATGTCTAAAATTTAACTTTAAAAATAAATGTTTATAAACTTTTTTTTTTAAATATGTATGCCTTTCTTATTAGTAATAGTTCAATAGCAATAGTTGCATTAGTAAGCTATTCATTTTAGTTTGAAGCCTTCCAATGCCAACAGACTATGAAACATTTCTGTGCCTCTGGCTCTGGGAAAGAAGAAAAATGCGGGTCATATAATTATAATAATAACTGATGGTCTAGGGGCAGAGTGGAAGCACATTTGGTGTTTGGTCCTCGGTTCGAATCCTGGCGACGGTTAGGATTTGTTCCCAGGTCTGGAGAGTGTCCCTGAGTCTACCCAGCTCTGATGAGTATCTGACTTTAGTTGGGGTAAAGTAAAGGCGACTGGGCATTGTGCTGGCCACACAATCCTCCTAGTATGCAGTGGCTGTAGAAACTGGTGAAAGGTGCTTCACCAGCCCTGTGGATCGATTTGTCCCTATTAAGCTCCTTTTTTTTATGATTGTTGACTATTGTTATAATTTCAAATATAACAATAATCATCAATGCCTAATTATTATCTCTGCTTAAATGGTTTAATACATTACCTAGACATTATATGTCTATATTCAACTATTGTATTTGATTTTTTTAAATTTTAAATTTATTCCATTGTTTCTGTGTCCAGGTGGGAAGTAATGGTCAATCAACAGAGTAATGTATTTCCAATAGAACATAATGAAATGGCTACAGACAGTCCAGAAACTATTCACCAAGAGCTTTTAATGAACGGTTAGATGCATATACTCTGGCTTTTACTTTTTTTAAAGTTATAAAATAAAAAATAAAAATGACTATCCTAAATAAATATCCTTGATTTATTTTTAACTAACAGACCAGGAAAAATAGTTTTTGAGGATTATGACATAATCTCTGTATTATCTCTGTCAGAGAAAAAAAGCAAAATAAAAATCCCAACTATGACTATGTAGGCATGCACAAGATAAATATTCTGTTTCTGATTTTAATAAATCTGGCAGCCAAATATTGTCATTTATTATATGATTTTATATATTATATACGGTAAATAAAAAAAAAAAAAATTTAAATGGCAATGAAAATGAAACTAATTTTATGTGCATCGGCATTTTCAGTTATGGGGGCACGGTGGCCGAGCGGCAGCGTGTTCAACTGGCGCACCAAAGGTCCTGGGTTCAAATCCTGGTACTAGCTAGGATTTTTTCCTGGGTCTGGAGGATGTCTCTGAGTCTCTGATGGGTATTGGGTACCTGACCTTAATTGGGGTAAAGTAACAGCGGCTATGCATGGTGCTGGCCACACAATCACCTAGTATGCCGTGGCCACAGAAACTGATGAACACTGCTTCACTGGCCCTATGGATCAATTTGGTCTGACAGGATACTTTATTTTCAGTTATAGGGTCAAAAATTTCTTGATAGATAAAAAAATAGAATCAGGGTTGGGTGAGGGAGTAGTTTGGTGTTAGTAGGTCTGAACTAGTTAAATCATAAAAAAACACAAACAAATTAAAATACAAGACTAGACTCAAACCACAAATAAATGCAGGACACAAAAATCTTCATTTTTTAGAACAGACTTGATAACAAATAAGATAGAATTAAGTTATTAATAATAAATTCAAATGCAAAAACATTTTGCAACTTAACAATTGTTAACTTTTTGTAATGAAAAAATCTGGTAATAAATGTTAATGAATAAGAATAGGTCAAAATATATTGTCCTTGTTATTTTAGTATTTTTTAAAAAAGAAAAATCTAACCAACCCAAACTGACATATAAAGAAAAAATTCAAAGCTTTTGTTGTTTGGGTGTTTGATGTATAATTAAAAACAAACATTCATGACTTGAATTTTATTGGATTTCATGCTAATAATTTTTTGTTTTGTAAATCTAGATTATAAATCCAAGTATTTACAGATATTAAAGTTGACCAATTATAGGCTCCCCTTTTCAATTGCCAATGTCAAACCTTGTGAATCAGTCACTGAAGGAAGCCAGTCGGAGCTAGAAGCATTTTTTTTGGGGTAAATATTTTTATTTTAAACACGAAATGAAATTATTTATAAAACAAAAAATTAATTTTTTTATTGATAGCAAGAACCAGGCCTTAGGCATGGCAACCAAACCAGTCTCCCCTGATGGCATTGCCAAACCTTCAACTGTAAGCAATAACATTTGAGGGGGAAAAGCCTTGTTGCCCTTCCTCCAGACTTGGACTCTGTGGCCAGTTCGGAATTGTGATATTAATTATTGTTCCGATCTATTTAGCCACCACCATGGGTCGGTGCGGTTAGGGCTGGCATACTGAAGGCCCTTCGTTTGAATTCTCCTGAAGACTAGAATTTGTTCCCGGGTGTAGAGGGTTTCCCCCGAGTCTACCTAGCTTTGAAGGGTAACTGACTTTAGTTGGGATAAAGTAAAGACGGTTGGGCATTGCGCTGAGCACACAATCTCCTAGTACAGGGGTCGGCATCCTAAGGCACGCGTGCCAAACTTGGCACGCAGAGCGATTGCAATGGCACGAGACCTCCAAGAGGTGTTTTTTTATTAATGAAAATGACAACATTTTCCGGTTCTGAATGAGGAAAACTGACTGTTGAAGCCAATGTTTCTGAATGACATAGCGACACATTTCAGTGAGTTTAACTTTCATTTACAATGACCACTGGAATAGATTTGCATTGAAACTGGATATATCTTGGCGTGAAATCATCCCTATATTAGGGCAAATATTAAGATAGATAGTTTCAGAAGTACAACGAAACACTCAAAGCGGCGATTTTAAAGCAAGGTGAATTTTAATCATTTTAAAAAAATGAGCATCCGAATGTGCCCATTTGTGGAAAAAATCTGGAAGGAAGCTGCTTCTGTTGGCAATTGAAACTTTTTTTAATAAAAGGGAGATAATTACACCGTTTAATTTTCAATAATATTTCTGATATGTTTCTATTATAAAATAATAATTAGCTTACAATGTATAGAGCCTAACTTATAAATGATCAAATTGTAAATTATAAAAATATAATAGGACTAAAGAATTTTTATGTATATTTTTAAACCCTATGTTAACTACCCAGTTTGTATGATTACTACATATCTACACCACTTAAACAATGAATTACAGATCCAATGCATGGCTAAAGCATATTAAAGGATATCTCAGTTAAACTGATATCAAAATATAATTAATATTATCATTAAGTTGATATCCTCATCTTGACTAACAAATGATAATGTTTTGACAATAAGTACCATAAATGCGAAAGTTCAGTAATAAAATATTGTATTTGATATATTATAAAGGCAAATAAAAAGGTTAATAATCACAAACACTTTAATTTTGGATTTGATATAAAACGATTTAATGATTTTCTCTATAAATCATCTCTTTTGCTTCTGGCCTTGGTTTTGCTACGGAGTAAAATTAATTTTTCTATAAAAATAATTCTAAAAGGTATAATAGAGCCAGTTGACTTTTAGGCTGCTGGCAAGCTGAGTGGCATAGAAATCCAAGTTTGGCACACCATTAGCAAAAGGTTGCGACCCCTGTCCTAGTATGTCGTGGCCACAGAAAATGATGAACGCTGCTTCACCGCCCCATGGATCAATTTGGTAAAGCGGGATACTTTACATACTTTTTTTAACTATACATTAATAACATTATCATTCCCTCCATACACAGAGGTAGAAACAAGACAAGGCTGATACTCCAGAACTTCACGATTCCATCCAGCAGGAGAAACACTTTTGACTTCTGGCTTCAGCTGCGGCTCTCTTGGTGGAAAAATGTAAAAGTTTTCAGAATGTGATAGTGCAAAACTTATATAAGAATGCTATTTAAAAATTTCTTTCATGTTTATATAGCAGTTATAGTTAATGTATGATATTTTTTTTTTAATTAACACAGAATGGTCAAAGTCTTAATATAAGAGCAATCTTCTTTACGGAAATACATGACACTTGAATTATTAAATTTTAATATAACTACTGACATTTTGTTGGTAAAATGTTAGTTTCATAAGCTAAAAAAAAAGATTTTTCCTTCACAAATTATGCATTTGAAATTTTTGGGTGCAGAGTTAAACAGAAAAAAAGAAAAATGTTTAAATTAAATTTCCCCCTCAGACCATTGTCATCCATATGATCATTAAAGTTGCACTCCCATTATACAAGTTTCAGTAGCCTTGGAATATTAAAGGATTGTATGGCCAGCACAATGCCTAGCCACCTTTGCTTTTTTTTTTCCCCAAATAATTTCAGATACCTGTAAAAGCTGGGTCAGCTGCCCTTGCCTGGATTTGAACTAGGGACGTTTGGTACAGCAATCTATACCCACTGCTGCTAGTGTGCCACCTCTAACATTAAGGGTAGCTTAAATTACAAAATAAAAAATTAATTCACTGGCATATAAAAACTCTTCATTTAAAAAGCCTTAACAGTGGGCAGATTTTCCCCAAAAGTGTTATCTAACTCTCAATTAGAACCCAACAATTTCTTCATTCATAAATTTGGCATTACTCTAAAAAAAATAATAATTTTGTTAATAAAAACAAAAAACTGGCACATTAATTATTTGTTTCTCTATTTGTACAGTTTTCCAATAAGCCGGCACATTTCCACATGAACACAAACAACGGCCTCAATGGAGACAAACCCAGCGGCTCTGGGAACGGTGCCAGTTGGAAATACATTAATATTGTGTATGATTTCCCGTGGGGTACAGAAGTCATAGAAAAAATTCACAATCTGGGAGACCAACTATTCATGAATGTCACCCCCTCAGAGCAAGATATCTATAAAGTAAGAATTGTATTTTATTAACTTACAAGCTAAATTGCCTGGTGTTATATCTTTTTATTTATCAAAAAGTTAAATTGCCTGGTGTTGCCCGTGGATTTACAATCTTTTTTTTTAAAAGTAATATTAATTGAAATAAAAAATGTTTAAAAAAAAAAAGGTATAGGCTAACTGGGTAGACTCAGGGGCACCAGTGTTTGAACCCAGAACCTTCGGATCGCCAGTCAAACATACTGCCGCTCGGACACCATGCCCCATTACATAGGCATATAGCTACAGATAACAATTTTTTATAAACTACAATAACCAGAAAGCTATAATAATTGTAAAAAAAAAAAAATTTTTGTGTCTACTGATACTGAAAACATTTAAGAAAGTAATTTGACAAAAATATTTTTATTTAACAGAAAGTTAGATCTAGCACTATCCCTGCATGAAAATCAAACAGCTGTCTCCTGCATGCAACTAAAATATAAGCATTAGATTTTACTTACTGAAGACATTTTTAGGAAAGCTTAATGTCATCAATTTCTTTACAGCTTAAAAAAAAGTAATGTAAATGGAAATTTTTTAAAAGGTAGACAAAAAAAATGTTATCGATGGGGACTCGAACCCAGGTAGCCCGCATGGCAGTCAGATATGCTAACCGCTCAGCTAGGGAGAACACATGTCGGAAGTGAAATCGCAAAAGTAAAAAATGAGACAGTAAAGTCACATGTCTTTGAATTAACCATTGGGGATTGGAATTCACACACAGTCTTCTTTATAATTTATATTGTTACGTACTCGTGCAATATTATGTATTTGGCTGTTGTCTAGGTGTAGGCTCAATATTCCAAGAGTTGTTTGTTTTTATATGGGCTTGATTACTTCAGTAATTATGATTCTATTTCAATGTTAATTCCATGTAATACATTGGATTTTAATTGAAATCAACACCAGTTGCACGACAATTGTGATTTTATTTAGTACAAGCTACATTGCCCGGCGTTGCCCGGGTGAAAAAAAAAAAGGACTGTCTGGGGTGCAGATAACAAATTTATAAACTACACTTACTGAATACTTTTAGGAAAGTAAATAAATATTGTAATAGGGTAAAAAAAATAGTCAAATATTTTTATTTAACAAAATCTATATTGCCTATAGATTAACAATATCTTTTGTTTTTAAAAGTTTGAAAAATTAATTGTCGAAAAAAAAAAAGTATAGTCTAACTGGAAAATCGAACCCTGGTCGCCCGTATAGCAGTCCACTACGTTTACCACTGAGCTATCGAAGACACATGTCCGATGTGAAAAATTATTAGACGGTATATTGGGCTAGGCCTAGATAGGTCAGTGACACACTTGTTTTCAAATTGACCAATGGGGATCCTCGCGGGGCTTAACACTGTCTTTTTATATATATAGATAACACTTGAATACAAGACGAAGACACATAAGAAAAATACAAGTCCAAAACTAATTCTGATAAACACTATGTACAAGTAATGTTCCTACTACGGAGATAAACTCTCAACTCGGAACTCAACTGAAACTAAACTCAACTCAAGTCTGAAGGGAGAAACATGGCTTTTTAAAGTCTATCTCTCATTACCCAGAAGTACTCATTGGTTAGGGTACAGCCAATCGTAACTAGGGGGAAAACTTCCACTCCCAAAAACACAGACCCAAGTCTGGTTAGAATGTCGTTTAATTAAGGTCAGGGTTTAGCTTGAAAACATTAATCTTACTTAATTACAGTACATTGATTAAACTTCCCACAATATAACAATCATGCCAGACCTCAGGGTGTCCTTAAACCTTAGCAAAATAGACATTAAGGCGCTATTGGAGACGCTTCCAATTAAAGTATCTATGCAAGTGGGTGAGCGTATTGTGTTTTCTTCAGGGAAAAATGCGGAATGGGAGGAGAGAGGTAATTGAAGAAGGGGTGTAGGTGGGGCAGTT
Source organism: Anisus vortex (assembly GCA_949126835.1). Lineage (NCBI taxonomy): Eukaryota > Metazoa > Mollusca > Gastropoda > Planorbidae > Anisus > Anisus vortex. The sequence goes on along the minus strand of OX421494.1, from coordinate 52,279,737 downwards.
GTAGTTACGATTACAATTCAGTGTCACGAATTGTAGATGCCAGTGTAGTTTTATTACGATGGCTAAACAATTTGTAATGAATAGCAGGAAAGGAGGGTGGGAAATCTAATTAGGTTATAAAAACACAACGGGCTCAAACTTTCCCTTGGGATCTAGGTTAGTTTAAAAGGTCAGGGAGAGGGCGTTGGTGCAACTTTATAACAATATATAGAGATCATTGTCTCTATATATAATAGAGACAACCTTACAATCCAAACCTTTCTTTTTTGGGTTTAAAAGGCTAATGAACAGAAAGTCTTTGGTCTCAAAAGTGTGAATGGTTTGGTTTCTGGCTAACTTCATGAAGACGTTATTATTCCTTTACTCCATTATAATAACATGAAACTCCTGTACAGCAAATGAACTTTTTACTTTGATGAAAATATATGACCAGATCTAACATCTACAAAAAAATAGTAAATGTGGTATGTGAGATTCTGTGACGAAAATTACACAGTCTATTAATGTCATGGGGGCTCGGTGGCCGAGTGGCAGTACGTTTGACTGGCGATCCGAAGGTTCTGGGTTTGAATCCTGGTGCAGGCTAGGATTTTTGCCTGTGATTTGAGGGTGCACCTAAGTCCACCCAGCTCTGATGGGTACCTGACACTAGCTGGGTTAAAATAAAGGCGGCTGGATATTTTGCTGGAAACACATCCCCTCCTATGCCGTGGCCACAGAAACTGGTAAACACTGCTTCACCCGCACTATGATCAGTTTGGTCCGAAGAGTACTTTACTTTACTATTAATGTTATTACGCATGCAGCATTATTTCACCATAACCCCCTCCCCACTTACCCTGCACCACTTGTGAATTGTAAGATTTTTTACATAATGTCAGAAATGGCCAACTCCAAAAAAAAATAAAAAAATATATATATTATTTTGAATGCTATTATTGTAGTAAAGGAGATAAATGACACCTTTTTTTCATATTTTAAGACATTGAAAAATATTTCAATCTTTAGTCTGGAGTAGGCTACTCCTATTTTACATTGAACTCAAATTGAACAATGGATGCTCTTCTCCATAGCTGAAACAAATAGACAGAAACCTCTAGGTATAACTGGAAAAGACACAAAAGTATTCTATTGCATTTTTAAACTCTATAATTTGTATCACTGGTTCAGAATCACCACTGATGTTGTAGGTGCTTAATATATCGGGGGGTGTTGTGCTTTCTCTACAATCCTCTTGTCTTCTTTGTCCACTAAAACTAGTGTACTGCTGTTGTACCAGCCATATTTAAACAAAAACAAAAAGTCTGCAGATGGAAATTTTCTCAACTATAAGAATAACTCAATTTGAACAGAGAGACGGAACTATTCATCTATTACTATTTGCAACTCTGAAGTTGCATGAATTGTGAAAAAAGTCTCTGAAAAGATCAATTGTAAGCAGAATACCCAACTCATCAGCCTTTAAAAGAGAAAGCAATCAATAAATAATTTTTATAATAAAGCTCCATTTCTTTTTAGTTTGGATTTTTTGGTTGTAATTGAAACTTTGTGCTTCAATGGAGGAATAATGAATTAAATTCACCCTCTGGATGATTAATTAATTAAATTTTTGACCTTATTTATTTTGGCTACAAATCAGTCTCAGTCCTCTTGCATATTCCTGATGTTTTATTTCTTATCTTTTGAATTTTTGTTTGTGTTATATTGTTGTATAATTAATAAAGTCTTCAATTGATATTTGAAATATTCCCATCAGGGTGTAGGTGACGGCAACGAGCGCTGCCTGCCTCACTGTATCGTGTGTGAGACATCCCTTGAGTCTGCGGCTGCTGCCTGGCTGGTAGACAGCTACATCGAGCGACCACCCGCATCTTCTGCACAGAACTCAACCCAACCCAACATGGTAATGACATTGTAATTGTTGACATTAATTGGCTCCAACAGACTTTATTGAAATTCAATGAAATGCCATTGAAACTGTTCAAATAGCTAGGTGTCAAGAATTACTGATCATTCCCATTTTTGTAATTTTTACAATATGTAGAAACCTTTTAGGTGTTTTAATTCACTTAATGGACTTAATGTCAATGACAAGAAACGTCTGCCTTGTCAGCACCATATTTTTCTAAAAAATCTCACATTCCACCATTTTGAAAGCTGCTTTAAAAAGCCAGCCTAGGGCTAATAAACCGGTAACGATTTCTTTTAAAAAATAATTTGCCCATGCTAGTGTTAGAGTTTCTTTGTAAGCAGCCAGAACTGTATCAACAGACCTTTCTTTCTGCTCTCAGATTTCAAAAACTATTATTATATTAGGAAAAAAACTATTTTTAATTTGGATGAAAAATTGTATTTTGCTTTTTAAATATTTTTTTGTTCATCTCATTAGGTTAAATGTTTTTTTGTTTTGATAAGGTGATGGAAGTATAATTTTATTGACATACATTTTTATTATGTTAAAATAAAACCTGGGCTAGGATTTTGTGTGAAAATGTTCTAGATATTTACTATAAATGATGTTCAAGTATCAGAACCAATTTATTAGCTTCTTTGTTAAGGTCCTACTGAGTTTGTATGAAACAGTGCCAATATAGAATGTAGTAGATTTCTTTTATTACCTCGAGCATGCTGGTGAATCACAAGCTAACTGCACTGTCATTTTTCTCAAGGTATTAAAACTTCACCCACTAATTTGCCCATATCAAATTGCCCTGGCTGTTGCCTCGCCACTTAAGTCCACTGAGCTTCGGCACGTTTGCCAACACTTGGAGCGTGATTTCAAGAGAAGCGGCATTTCAGTGTTCAATATATCTGAGCAAGGGAGCTCTTTAGAGGCACATTTTAAAAGGTAAGGTACTGCATGCCAGCACTCACCTTACTGCATGTCAACACTCACCTTACTGCATGTCAAAACTCACCTTACTGCATGTCAAAACTCACCTTACTGCATGTCAACACTCACCTTACTGCATGTCAACACTCAACTTACTGCATGTCAACACACACCTTACTGCATGTCAACACTCAACTTACTGCATGTCAACAACTTACTGCATGTCAACTCAACTTACTGCATGTCAACACTCAACTCTTATTTAATTTCAACCTGTTTAAATTTAAATGCTCAACTTTTTGTATGTTTAATAATAAACTTGTATTTTTCTATCAGAAATGACCAGTTAGGTGTTCAATATACAGTTATAGTCATGGACAATACTGTCAGTGATGGTCTTATAAGTATCAGAGACAGAGATACACAAATTCAGGTACAATACAATTACAATAGTGTATAGTGCATGCTTTCTTTTATTTAGTGTCATACTTTTATAGACTTCCTTATGTTTAATGCTAATCTATTAACTGGTAATATTGCATTTCAAAATTATGCAAACACTAGTGACAAATCATCCAATCAGTATTATTACTATTATCTTGTTTTAACTACCGGTACAAATTTTAAAGTTTTCCAAAAACTTCTTTCATATGAAAATTAAAAACAACACATAATGCCTTATTTGCACTTATCTACCTATTAATTAATATCTTCTCTTTTTCAACATTTTATCAATTTTTGTTTAAAAACCTTCAGATACATTTTTCTCAAAACTATAGTCTGATAACATAGAACAATATCATGATGAGGGGATGAAATACAAGATCATTACAAGTCTTCTTCAATAAATCACTTGTTTCAAAATTTGCTATATTTCTTGTGTAAATTATGTACACATGCCAACTAACTTTTCAAAATTTGCTATATTTCTTGTGTAAATTATGTACACATGCCAACTAACTTTTCAAAATTTGCTATATTTCTTGTGTAAATTATGTACACATGCCAACTAACTTTTCAAAATTTGCTATATTTCTTGTGTAAATTATGTACACATGCCAACTAACTCTTTTTTTTTAAAATCTTTCAGATGACAAGTCACATAAGCACAGTGGCAGAAGACATCAAGAGGAATCTCAGTGCCAAGTTGGAACATTGACCCTATTCTACAGACCCCATTCTCCTTGTACATTTTAGCATTTTTTGTATAATCAGATAGTCCAATAGAATAATTCATTGGAAGAGACAAAATACAAAATAACTGGATTAAATTCTGTTCATGGACAAACCCAACAATCTGTCTACGTTGTATTTATGTATTCTTTAATGATATTTTTCCAACCTTTAAGTGGTTCTTCCTTTAATACAAGTCACACACACACAAGAAGAAAGCAATTCAAAGACAATTTTACATGTGAGTTTCTTATTTGTCACATTTCTCAGAAATTGATCCCTTGTATCAATGAAGTGTTCACCATCAAATATCAAATCATTGTAATAATAAAATAAAAACATCTGCAGGTTTTTAGTATTCATCTACTATTTCTTGCATTCAATTAGCAGAAAAATAATGAAGAAAGAAGTAAAATATGTTAGTCACAATAAGAAAAAAATGTTAAATACTATAAAAAAAAATAAGATTGTGTAAATATGAATAGTTTAATATTACATCATATAACATTATGATTTCAATACTTGTAGTACTAAACGACAGATTTTAAAAACTAAAAGGAAAATAAAGGCAAAAAAAAAGATGAAATAAAATTAAAATAAAATGGATACAATCAGCTTTCAAGCAGTCAAGAGATCATGCACACTCAGACAGTAAATATATAATGTATGTACAAAATGATGAGTTCTTGAGGCTTAAAAACATCTTGGACACAAACATGCAGCATTATAATTCAAATGTTCTATTATTAGTAGGTTAACCCTGGACACTATGCAAATACAGTGGTTATGTTATCATGCACAGGTAGAGATTGACTAACACAGGTTTTTGATGCCCCCTCCTCCTATTGACCAAATATTTACAGCATAATTTTTAGAAGAAAGTAATTGATTGTAGAAGCTTCCGCTCGTGTACATGGTCTTTGTACAGCCATATATACACACCAGGACAGCTAAAGTTCACGTACAGCCACAAGACCACATCAGCCAAGCTCAAAGACAGAAGCAAGAGAAGAACAAGATGAACTGAACAGACTCTATGATTGGATTCAGCAACACACACAGCGCTTTTAAAATTAAAGATTCTATGATTACACAAAGGAAAGGTCTAAAAAAATATATAAATATATACAAAGAGAAAGTCTAAAAGTAAAAATAAATAACTGACCATGATAGAAACACAAAAAGGTTAAACTCCATATGACTATCATGAAGAACAAATATACATAAACAGTTCAGCCTCTCCGCGGATACACAATTTTTCACAGCTCATTATCAAAATTTTTTTTTTTAAAGTCACAATTGCATATCTTGTGGCAATAATCCATTCTTATATTCAAAACTAGTTTATAAAAGTTCACACAATGATTTTGTTTGGTTTGTTAGCAATCATTTTGTTGGCAAGCTAATAACAACCCTGGCAGCCAAGAACACCGTGCAGCTTTGTTCTATTGTTAGTATCCGTAATAAAAAAAACAATGACAGCCTAGCAGACATTTTTCCTACTACATAATCCAAAGCAAGGCACTCAACCACAGGAGCCACTAGTAACAAATCAACAACCCAGAGACCAGCACTATTCCTATAGCATCCAGCACGATATTCACCGTCAAGCAACACAATGTACATCCGATGAATGTAAAAATCTCAAACACTTGATTCATAGTATGCTGTTTTATTCAAGAGCTTGTTGGCCTATTGGATTCTCATAGAGAAACTTTTTGTTGGGGCGAGCACTGTTTATATGACAAGCCTGATGCTTAGTTTTCAAGTAACAACAATAATCTTGCAAAAGTACATAAAACACACACAAAAAAAAAGATTAAAATCACTATCAATCACGGATGACACAATCGAATGACACAATGGTTGAATGGGGGAGACCATTTCATGACATGTCCCACAACTGTATCATTACATTTGTTTTTTAAAAGTTTAATAAAAGTGCTTTGTTTCACATGAAGTTTGGAAAGGGCAAAATAATTGTTCCACGTTGACATGAAGACAAGCATAATAATAAAAGAAAAATAAAGCAGTTTTCTAAAGACCTCCGAAACAACTTTTTAGACAAAAGGAAAACATCTTTAAAATTAACATCCATCAAGTTTTCTCTTTAAATAACATTTTCTTTATTACAGCTACTGTAAATACAATTGCATACATGTATACACATGTTTTTACCTAATCTCTGACAGATTCTCTGATGTCAAAGAACTGCTGACAGACAAATTATCTGATATCAAAGAACTGCAGACAGTCAAATTCTCTGATATCAAAGAACTGCTGACAGACAAATTCTCTGATGTCAAAGAACTACTGACAGACAAATTCTCTGATGTCAAAGAACTACTGACAGACTAATTCTCTGATGTCAAAGAACTGCTGACAGACTAATTCTCTGATGTCAAAGAACCGCTGACAGTCAAGTTTTCAGTTCAATATATACATTTTTTTTAAAAAGTCACCACACTTCCCAAATAAAGTGATCTAAAAAAAACAAAAGATTTCATTAAAAAAAAAAACACCCTTCTCCATTAATAATGATCAGATGAGTCGGCTTCATGGTCTTCCACACACAGTAGCAGTCTTTGTCTCAAACTATATTTATGCCGGTAAGCTGAGCTTCTTTCCTTTCAATACTGAAATATAAAGAAAGAGGTCAATAGACAATAATCCGTCTCTACATTGTAGACAATTTTTGCAACTACTTGTTGCTTAAGTCTTTAAGCAAATTGAGGATCATGATCACAAAGTTACAGGTCATAGTAAAAATTATTGTCTTAAACCACTAAATCGTTGTTTAAAAAAAAAAGACAGATTAAAAAGCAGCTAAAAAGAACAAATATTTTGTACTGCCTGCTCTCCCCTTAAAATAATTTGTGATATAATACAAATCAGGGATGTGACTACACTTTGACAGAAAAAAAAGATGTTTTGTCCGTGTAAAGTAAATTAGTTCTACTGACTAGCACAATCTCACTCTATTATCAAATTCATTTTTTGGCTTAAACATTTCCTTTAAAAAAATGCAAACCTATCAATATTTTAAAAACAATATGTATAACAAAAAAGACAGCCCCAAACCGATCTCTAAACATTGTCCACTAAATAATATAGCCTTTTGCACGTTTATATTTTGTTCTTGAAAGACTTTGAGGAATGTTCATAGCAACAAAAACAACATTTGTTGTGGTTATTTTTTTCTTTAATATTTCAGCATAAAATTTGTAGAAAAACCCATTTGGGAAAAAAAAGAATTAAATCACATCCATGTTAAAAATCAAATTGAACTGTAACCTAATCCATCACCGTAAAGAAAACAAGACCTGGATCTAATTATGGTGTTTATTCAAGCTACAGTAGACTATATTGTATAATCTTTTGGATTTCATTAATAAACTAATGGAAAAAGCTTCAAAATAATAAAAACAGGCTAATTGTGTTAACTCTTTCAATCCAAATAAAATGAAATTCTCATGCCAATGTACAGGAAATGCTTTGACCATGCAAAGTTGATAATTGTTTTTTTAAATGTTAAGGCTAGGGATTATTCTAATAAAAGAAATCTTTATTACTGCACTGTGAGTGACAAAGATTGTTTAGCATAAATACCCTGATTCTTCATTTACTAATACTAGCAAGGGTTTGCAGGCTGTTGCAGTCCAGTAGGATTGGGTCTACTATTGCACATGTGTGGGCAACGTCTGCAATTTGGTGGGTGAGTGTGGGTTCATTCTATTTAGATGCGAGTCAAGTGCTATGTCATGTTCTTAAATGGACAATTAGGCATGGTTCTTTGTGGTGAAAGAACTTTGTGTGCTATTATTTGCTGGGCATGTTGGTTTTAAATTAGGATAGGATAATCTGACATAGCTTACATCCATTGTTTTTCTTTCCTTTTGCGACCCAAGTACTTATGCTGTCGTGGCCCAATGATGGGTCGTGACCGGGCACATGGGCAACTCTGGTACAGAGTATGTCTTAGGTACACATCACTCTTTTTATCACAATTATAATGAATTAATGTTATCAGCAAAAAAAAAAAAAAATTGGGTAGTGTTGACACAATGATTCTTAGATCTTTTAGTAGAAATGACGACAGTTACTGAATTCTCACATGGTGTGTACAGTATGTATTTAGTAAGTCACAACAAACAAGCAAGTATTCAACAAATTGTTAAACACACATTACTGGTATTATAAAGAATAATACAGTAAATCATTTCATTTTGTTATTTACACAAAGTATGTTTAGCACCGCGTTGCTACCAGAACTTAAGCTCTATTCTGGCCATTAGATCTTTGAGACATGATACAAGTTAGTTAATTAAGGACTGTTAAAAAGAAAAGGAACAAACATAAAAGAAAATCAGTAAAATCTAAGAATGTTGCAATCTCAAACTTGCTCAAACTGGAACTGTCAACATCCAATGCAATTGGTGCAAATAAAAAGTATGCTTCAAAAATAAAACCATAGGGTCAAACAAAATCCCCTAAAAAATAAATAAATGCGTAATCACGAAAGGAAAGGATTATGCCATTGTTTGACTACTGAATTGAAACATGGAGTAACTTACCCAGACTCCTTGACAAAACCTAAATAAAGATTTAGGTCTTTATTTCTAACAAATTACTTTTCAATAAATTGCTTAACTAAAGAAAGTTTGTTTTTTTAACTCTTACAACTGATCAATAAAGTCAAGTTCTCAAACTGATACAACATGCCATTAGCCCTTCACACTTGATATAAATATACTGCTACACAATGAGCACTTATCAAGAAACAAAGACCTAAATCTTTTACTTAACACAGTTGCCTCACTTACTAGGGTTAAATCCACAGGAATTTTTTTTTAACACAAGCACACACACACAATACAACACAAACAGAATGAACTGCACGTACCTTTTGTGATGTACAGGTAGAAGAAGTCACAGTAGAGAATGGTCTGCACACATCCAGCTACTACTGCTATCAAGTCAAAGAATCCCTCAAAATAGTAGCGGTAGACCCAGTTCAGTATGTAGAGTGCCCTGTAGGAGCCTTTGGAATAAGATGTTGACATTAATTGATAGCTATATGTTATTGGGAACAATGTAAAAAAAAGAATCAAGTTATCTTTAAGTGATCAATCAAGTGTACAAGGCTGTTGTGGTTTCAAATGCAACGACCTGCAACACCCTAATTTCAACAGCGGATTATAGCGTTTAGATTGTCAACTGATCTTTACAACACTAATACTTGATCCTGATAACTTCTGTTTGCAACTTAACAACATCAGTCAATAGTAAATAACCCACCATTTAAAATATAAATATAGTGTTCAAATAGCTGTCAACATTAAGATGTGTATAAATTAAGTTAAACACAGCAAGAGTACTAATCATGTATTGTTCTAATAAAATTAATTTAAAAAAATAATAAAATAGGGCTGGTCTTCTTACCCAGAGCAAATAAATAGTGAGACGTAATGGTTTCAGCTTCTCCAGTTTTACTCATCATAAACAGTTGGGGTAAAATGGCCACAGACTCAAGGTAGATGGAGAAGGTCCAAAGTATCTGCACAGAAAGCAAGTTGTTTATGTATGCATAAAGTTTGAAGTAAAACAGGACAAGTATCTTCCACACTTTGTAACTAGCATTTTATCTACCACATTTAGTGAATATAAACACAGCCCACAGTTGATTTAAAAAACAAATGCTGTCAGAAAAAAAAAAAAAAAATAAAGCTACCGACAAGGCTGAAAGCGAAGAATTTAAATGAAGATTGAAATGGCTGTTCTTGCTATGGCCTAAGCCTAAAGGATAAAGATGGGAAAAGCAAACTATAAAACGGGAAAGGCCAACTATTATTTATCAACTGAGCAGACTATATAAATATAAGACATGACAAAGTAATCATAATCTTTAATTGACCTGTAACTATTTTAATTTACAAAATACATTTTACACATAACAAGGTTAGAGAAATGTCAGAACTACGAATGGGAGATAGCTTGCACAACCACTTTCTTATAGGCCCTATTCTTATAATGATTATACAGTACAGTTTAATTAAAACTGTTTAAACAAGTTTTGATATAATATACCGTATTTGTACCATTCATTCAGGTTTTAAATTAAGTAAAGACAATTCTTACCTCAAGAGGGCTAAATTCATGATTAACCAAGAAAGCCAGGCCCCCAACGGGAATAACCAGGAATTCCACACGGAAAGTATCATGGTTGGAGTCGTATGTTGCCCTGAACTTGAAGTACATGAGATACACAGTAAGTAAAGATGTTGAAATGAAAAACACCTTCATGATTGAGTTGTAGAGTGAGACGAAGCTTGTGAACAGATCTAAGTAACGGGATGCAAACACCAGTGCAAATAGGATCTGGCTTTTACCAGAGATACCTGCAAAATAAATAATTGCGAATGAACTTACAATCGATAGAAATAATATTGGAGACATTTCAATAGTCTAGTCCTGGTGTAAACATTAACTAGGCCCAGACATGCCTACCCCTAAGGACTAAAAAGAGGAATAATCTTGATGAAAAAGAGGATTTTTCATCAAAAAAGCGGAACACTCTTTATCTGACAATCTTTTAAAACAAAAAAAAAAAAAAAAAAAAAAAATTAAAGCTGAAATCTAGACTAGGCCTATTATTAGATTTAAAATGTAGGTAGGCTTACGTTTCACAGACAATTCGCAATGGATCTAGATCTAGTAGGCCTACAAAGAACATTAAATTCACATTTGCTGAATAAACTCCTCTGAATATTCCTTCCAATAACACTGAATTAGTTTTTTTACAATTTGAACAAGTCATATTTAAACTTTCTGAGCCAGGACGTTTAGACATTTTCACAATCTTAGCAATACAGTAAAGGAAAAGAATATCAATTGCCAAACACGAGTAATACCGCAAAAAACGTTAGAAAAGCCCACAATATCTCTTTTAATAAACCCAGAAAACCCAAGTAATGATAATTTTAGCATTGCGACTTTTTGTGCCTTTGTTTTATCAACCTAGACACGGACTATATTTCAACCCATGAAAAACCCAAACTTTCCAATTTGGCGTAACAAAACTAGTAAAAAGCGTAACGGCGTAACAAAGTGTGTTTTTTAATCAAAAAGCGGAACAAATACGCCAAAAGCGGAACGGTAGGCATGTCTGTAGGCCTAATAATACTAATTTAATACCAATGACTAATAATAGGACTAATGAGAAACTGACTACTGTCACCAGTGATAGGGACTAGATTTTGAGATATTGCAATAATGTTAGTGATATGGCAGTGTCTAGGTGTCCCGGCAAATAGGCTGGTAGATTCTATCATATAGGCCTGCAAGCTAAATTCCTTTTCGTTGCGCAGGAAATAAATAATACATTACCCTAATCCTTTTTATTTAACAAAAAAATTAAGAATATCCTTGGCTGGGAATGGAACACCCGTCTCGACCTGCGGAATATGAGTCTAAAATATAGCCTAATTATTAGATTTTGCTAACTGAAAACATTTTAGGAAAACTTTAGACCTGAAATTCTTTACAATTAAAAAAAAAAATTAATGGCAATTAAAATAAAGTAGAAAAAAGAAAAAAAGGTATGCCTATCAGCGTGGAATCAAACCCAGTGCACCCACCTGGCAGTTGGATATGCTAACCACTAAACCAAGAACACAAGGACAAGATAGATTTAAGTCTGCTGGAAAAATACTCTTGTGATATGCCAACAGGAACAATATCTCCCAGCCAATAGGATTGGTCTGGTCATCGAACGCCTAGACACTCTCACTCCGTAATGATAATACCAATAATACTGATATATATTAAATAGGGAAGCGTTATCCGCACGTTTTTGGCCATGCGGTCGTGAGAATAACGCCAAACGTTATCCTCACAATTGGCCTATCTATAATTAATAATGCCGAGCGTTATCAACAGACCCAAATTTTTTTTTTTAATTGTGAGAGTTAGGCTATACTTATGCCTTATATTAACTTTTAGGCCTATAGGCTATTATTTAGGATCATATTCCTAGCCCTTACTGGGCCTAACTAAGACCATCGTAAATATTTACGGTGGTCTTGACATAACCCTAACAATAGCTACATCAGTAGGCTATAACTCTAAAACTAACATCATTTTCTAATTGTGATTAAGACCTAAGCCTAAGAGTTTTGTTTGAATTAATTATAAGATAAGATTACTTTATTGATCCAAACAAATGAACATTTGACTTGATTACGGTAGGCCTACATAAATTTTGTCTTTCAATATAACCTAGAACGTACCCCTTATTGAACATCACCCCATATTGTACACTCGGCATTGTTTGGCTTTCTACAGAAAAATATAGTGGCCATCGGGCAGAAATCGTCAGTAGCGCATGTCTTTTGACATATTTACTTTCGTTTTGGACATTTGTTTTAAACAGAAAGGCCATATTTGAAGCTCTAAGTACCTAAAACATCGTTGAATCGAGGGAAAATTGTAAAGTCGTCCGCCATTTTATTTTTCTTTAAGGGTGAAGCTGTCTATTGCTAAGGCTAAGGTAATTGATGTAAGATGCTATTTTTAGCAAAACCATGTTTTTAGTGACCAATGGGAAGTCAGGATCAATTATAAGCAGGCCTTTTCCCTTTCTATTAATAAACACGTGGTGTACAATAGTGTTCAATATGGGGTGCCCTTTTCGTGTGGGTGTTCCTCATATTGAACAGTTCAGTTAACAGTATAGAAAAGACCTATTGAACAGTGTACAATATAAAATGTAAGAACCTGTTATTGAACATGTGGTATTTCTTTGTGAGCATATGACTTTTCTTAGTAATTATGTACCGGTACTCTATGAAAATGGGGGGGGGGGGGGCACCTACAAGAAATTAATATAAGGCATAATAAGAGGGGTGGGGAGAAGGAAAGGAAAAGGCAGACTTTACAAAATAAAAAGGGGAATAGGAAAGCAAAAAAAAAAATGTTTGCTTGTCTTCAGAAAGTGAAGACAATGTAAGCTTAACATCATCAAAGTGTGTGGACAAAGACTCGACAGTGACATGGACATAGACGTACATGAACAATACAATTCAATAGGTGTTCTGATGTGATGGAGAGAAAGATGATGACTGTGGTGATTGGGTTGGATGTGAATGTAATAGATGGTTTCATATTCAGTGTGCAAATCAAAAACTTTCATATATTATAGGTGCATCTAGTCTTATTGAACATCTAGAAGCAGCTATCAAAATGTTTGATTTAAGGTGGAATTTTGTACTGTACAATATGAGGTGCCATAGTGTACAATAAGAGGTACCACTATAAAAAGTGTACAACAAGGGGTGCATTATGTACATTATTTTTATTATATTAGAAAAAAGGTAAAACAGTAAAAGTAAGAGCTAGAGACAGTATATATATGCTCTAGGGGATGCCACTCAATAATAATAACCATTGAAATAAAACTGGTTTTATTTCTGAGGATTTGTATGGGGAGGTTTTTTGATAATGTCCCTTAGTGTACAATATGGGGTACGTTTACTCTAGGCCTATTTAAAACAATATAAAGAACCATTTGTACTCAAGCACAATAGTAGTCAATAGATATTGAACATTCGTGCACAACACTATTGTCTCTATCATACCATTTATTTATTATACAAGAAAAACAATCTTTTAGGAGTCAGCTATTGTAACAAGTATTTTCTGGCTGACAATGGCAAATGGTTATCTCGTTTTACTAAAATTAAATATGAAAAAAAAAAGGAGGGGGATAATGCTGGGGTAGAACCTGCGTGACCCTGGTTGCTAGAACGCAGTACTAACCACTGTACCAGAAAATCTTGTTCAGAATGGATAAAAAATAGTAGGCCTAATTTAAAAAAAAGGGAAAGATAAACTATTATATAACTGCGCATGCGCTGGTAGTCGTGTGGATAATGCCTAGCGTTATCCTCACGATCAAAACCGTGAGGATAACCATATTAAATATTAAGATATTTACACTGAGGTTTTGCATCAGTTAACTTATTATTTTAAGGCAAATACGGTAGGCCCAACCAATTTAATAATTAATAGGCCTAGATCTATTTCTATTTGGAATCAATTTCATTTTTCATTTGACTTGTTTTTGTCATTCTGAAAATAATAACATTAAAAATTAAAGTTACCAATAGTCAATAGCTTAATGGCGATAACGCAATCATTATATTATTTTAAATGTTACTCTAATGCAAGGAAAATGGCAAACTTTGAAAGTGCACACTGGCTTAGATTAAGTTAGATTGTGACTTATTATAGGCCAAATAATTTAACGTGCCGGTATAAAACATTCAGTGACAGTCATAAAAAAGTTGATACGTCTTGTTTGGCAAGTTTATCAACAACTGCTTTTGGGAATACGTTAAAGAACAAAATACATAACGTAGTATTTACCTGCACATGAACGTGTTTTCCACATCTTTAGCAATAGCAATACTATTGCTAAAAGATGGGACATATCACCAATTAGTCGAAAAATATTCATTTTTACGATTTAGTAACTTCCACGTTATTACGGTTCTCTGATGAGGACGTGGCGCGCAAGGAATTGTTGGTAAGGATCCAGTACGATATTAGGTCACAGTACTCGAATGAATGTATTTACGGTTGTTTTAACTAACGATACCATACGTCGCTTTATTTTTATTGTCAGATTTTTGAACAACTTACAAATTAGCCTACTTATTGTTTGCAAGACTAGACTATCACACTTATAAAATCTTACGGTCAAACTTACAAATATATCTGAAAAAAATACGATCAGTTTTGTTATTATTGGTAAAATTCTTCTTTGTATGTAGGCCTATAAAAAATTGTATTTTAGAAATTCGATTTCGATACATTATTTATATATTTGGTTAGACTAAAATAATTAGTAGGCTTATATGCCTAAATCTGCATAAATTAATATGCTACGAAAGACTATGAAATCGACTGAAAAATTATTAAAATATCGTAGAAAATACTTGTTTGGTCAATATGGCATAGGCCTACTTCTAGTAGACCTAATAAGTTCGACTATAGAGTATAGTTATAGGCAGGCTACCCTGTTTGGGTAAATATTTTTATGCTGCTGTGTGCAACACAATTAAATCTACACTAGACTACTTAAATATATTTTTTGTAATAAGAAGTTTTGTATTTAAATTAGCTTTAAAAAATTTCCCAGTAGTTTTAACATTAAAATTATACTATTTTTGTTTTAAAAAAACAACTTTATAATTATACCCTGAAGAAATCGATTTCTTTAATTATCGCAACTGTCATAATAAATGAGAAGATAACTTCTTGCCAACAATTTCAACCGTACGGAAGTTAATTAATTAACGATCTTGGAACAAATTATAATAAATTATCCAAATTTAAAACTAATAATGTCTTTAAATAAATATATTATAATATAATAGTATATTAGTGGCAAATAATGCCTTAAGCATCACAGACATTAAGCATAGGCTAATCATATGCGCGCGAAAAAGCACTTTATAAAACAGTTTAAAACAAACTTAAAATCACAGTTCAATTCAAACGTAGTTAATCTATATTATATATGCCTACATAATATTACATTATTAAATTAATATTAAGAAACATTTCATGAAAGAACTATTATAGCTTAAAATACAAAACAATAACCTAGTAAAACAGCACAAATAGAAAGATCTATAGTCTAAAACAGGAGTCGGCATGTTGAACATTTTGATAATATTGTGTGCGAAAGTAGAATATATATATTTCTCTAATCCATTCACTGTTCTAACAGCCTTAAATTTACCGTGTGTCATTGAAAATCACGTCTGCGCCCATGGCAAATATGCCGTTGGCTACCGACCCTCGGTTTCAAGTTTCAAACATGCGGCCTGTGAATAGGTCTATATGCCCATGGGGCCCGCGGCGCATTCTAAGCATTCATTTTGTTATCTATAAATATCTTACTTCAACAGTTTGACGTGCTTTTTCGTGATTTTAAGCTTCTATGGCCGAAATTTCACCTTTTCCCAATTTGCTGTAGGCCTACCAATTGACACTGTTGCAGGGGGATTGCAACTTTAACGTATGCCTAGTTGGTGGAGCATCAGTGTGATAATTGTATAGTAAAGTAAAAACAAAAAGTAAAGTAGACCTATGCCTAATAGGCCTAGTAGGCCTAGGCCAGTGCGAAGTAGTGTACACCAGTTTCTGCGGTCACGGCCACTGGGGATTGGTGAGGCTAAGCGCAAGTCAAGTATAAATATGCCTACCAATCAGAGCTGGGTAGACTCAGTGACACCCTACAGACCCGGAAATAAATCTTAGCCTTCACCAGGATTCGAACCCAGGATCTTTTGGTACGCCAGCCGAACGTATGTGATAATGTGACCTAAGAAACGTCCATATAGCCATAATTAGCTTATAGAGAAGATGAGAGAACTAGAGTGGTAGGCTATGCATTGCCGCATTATGAGAACGCGGGAGCTTGCCAAAACAATTCTACAGGATTCTACAAGATGAGAGGAAAAGAGAGGAAGACAGAGAAAACGAAGACAAGATAAATATCATATCCGGGAATGGACGGATTGAGGCTGTGCGATGCAGTTAGAAGGGCTGAGTGGCGAGAGGAATAACCGAGGAAGGTAAGCCTAATCATGCCTCTGTAACGCCCCCAACGGCCCAAAGGATGTAATAGAGAAGGTAATAACAAACCAAGAAAACCAACATATAAAACCTGCTGTTTGTGATAGAAGTGGCGAAGAGCCTAGTCTAGATGATTGCACGTGAGGGAGGGATGTGTGTGCAAATAATGCAAGCAGTGCCCTCACATAAAGGGGGGGGGTCACATGCTCGGGGGCGACACTTTCAGGGGGGCGGCAAATGTAGAATAAATATAGCACTAAACAAGCAGTTACAGTATGCAAGGGGGCGGCGCTGAAACTTTTGCCCAGGGCGGGCCAGGGGCGCTATAAAAGCTTGTAAAGGCCCTGAGCCTGAATGCAAGTGGCAAGTTATTATAAGAAAAGTTCTAATACGTCGAATAAATGAACAGTACTGTTCTGACGGAAATGTGTTTCTTAAATTTGCACAGACCAAAAAAAAAAACTAAAAAAAAAAGGAAATATTGAGAGTAAGCTTAGGGGAACAAAACAAAAACTTGTTTTAAAAACCCAAATTGTTTCAAATATTATTTAGGTTAGTGTATGTACGACCAGTAAGATCAAATCAACCGAACCAAAACATCTGCATTTATTACAATAAATAGAAACAGTACCGGGACTTTTTGTGAAAATGGGAAAGAAAAGGGTAGATATATTTTGTTTTAATATGATTTTTTTTACAAAGGTGTTATACATCACGGATAAAAAGCAATTAGAAATACGAACACAGACATTTTCTATCAATAATAGAAGTCTTTTTGTTAAGGGCTTGCTTAGTTATAGTATAAGGCTAGCTCGGACCTACATATTATCGACAAAAAGTTGAGAAAGCATGCGTTTGTTTTGAGTTTGAGTTATTATAATTATCATGGTTTTCTCCAGTGAACTCCAGTGTTTAACTTTAATAAAATTTTAATGCTAAACAGTGAAATAATTATACTTTAAAAAACACTACCACTATTTTCCTTTTTGTTTTCGGTAAAAAAAAATACGAAAAAAAGTGCAAATGTATTTTTTTTTCTTTATTCAAATTCATTTTAATTCAACTTGTACTTACTCGTAGCCTACTTGTAGTTGTAGTTGCACTTCGGCTTCGACTTCAAGTATTTTTTTTCAAGTAACTTGTCTTGTGTCTGTGTTAATTAACTTTATTTATAAATAATAGTATTAATAGTAATAGGTTAAAGTTGATAGGCCTAATTTTTAAAGATAATAATTTAAGCAGACTAAAGGCACAGGCAGTGGACTCAGTGGTCCCTAAAAGACTAAAATTCAACTTAGTGATTTTGACTTAGGCCTATAATAATACATCAAAGTGATTATCCGCACGGTTTTGGTCGTGAGGATAACGCCGAGCAATATCCGCACAGTTCCTCGGCGCATGCGCATTGATCCACACGGTTTTGGTCGTGAAGATAACGCTGAAAGGTAATATAGTCATAAGTATAGCCTAACTCTCACAATTTTTTCAAAAATGTGGGTCTGTTGATAATGCTCGGCATTACAGATAAACCAACCGCGAGGATAACGTTCGGCATTATGCTCACAACCGCACGACCAAAACCGTGCGGATAATGCTTCCCATAATAAATTGAATGGTACAAAACATACTAACTTACTAACATAAATATAAATACATACTGCCAGGGCCAGAGACCCACATAGTTCTCAATTAGAACCAAGAAGAAGAATAGTAAATAGATTTTGATTAGTCCTATCTTTCCCCAAACCATATTTTGTTATTTATATTTATGGCAGTGTTTATACGTCCGGCGACCGGATCAATATCGTGGGAGATATACATTTGGCGACCGGACAAAATATTACTGGAGATATTCTTCTGGCGAGCACGTACACATTATTTGGAAGATATTATTCCGGCGGGCTTGTTATTTGACCACCCAACTACAAGTACAAACGAGAGACGTAGAGCGTATTGATATTAACACATTTATAAAGAAATGGGCATTAGGCCTAATAGTCCTAATAGTCTTATTATTAGTTTAATACGTTGAATGGATAAATAGAATGAGATTGTTATGTCCAACCCATGCATAAATGAATGGCTCATCGTAATTGTAGCGCAAGTCAAGTTGTTTACTAATGACTTTATAAGATGTTTGGTAATGACTTTTAACTCGTTTTCTAAAGAAATAGGCATTAGGCATAACAGTGGTATTTTTATTTCTTTGATACTTTAAATGAAATTATGTCCACCCACATGAATAAATGAAGGGTATTCACGTATTGAACTAAAAATGTCTCGTTTTACTATAATTGAATTTTTAAAAAGTGGTGAAAGCTGGTGTAGAACCTGCGACACACCGGTTGCCAGCAGACAGTACTAACCACAAGGCCAGGAAACCTTGATAATATTATACAATAGATAGTAATTAACAAATCGGGCAAGAATAAACAATTATGTGAATGCGCCAGTTGCTTTTTATTTTTTGGTTGCTCACGTGACTTAGGTCGACGGACGCATACCTCGTGCACTATTTGTCCGGTCGCCGGACGCATATCTCGTGCACTATTTGTCCAGGCGCGCAGACACTTCATATATTTATATTAAAAAATGCCTTATTAGCCTATTTACTTATATCTATTAACTACTCAACTGGGCTTAGCTTAGTGTCTTAGTCTAGGACTCAAGATCCACTCTAGGCTAGGATAATATAAAATCAGCTGTGAAATTTTTATAATTTTGGTGCAAGAACCTTATGACATGTTGTTGTTGTCGACATCCTTCCGTCTAGAGCATAGGTTCTCAACGGGGGCGATATCGCCCCCCAGGGGGCGATGAGAAGCTTTAGGGGGGCGATAACATTCCCGGGGGCGATTGGGGGGCGATGAAGGGCAAATGGGCGGTACAAACGTACCTGCTAAAATTTCAACACCTCAGCTATTTGAATCGATTAGTTTTTGGATGAAATATGATGTAAACGCAAGTGCTTCTAAATATCTGATACCCCCCAACAGTAGGCATACATATTATTGAACAAATAAGAATCGCAATACCGGTAACTTTTCGATGAAGTAGGGGTTAGTATTTGGCAAATATGGTATGCGGCCGTCTCGTCTAATGGTTGATTCACCGGACTGTCGCCTTAACATCTGCTAATATTACTCTTTTGATCTGTTTGTATTACCGAAATGTCCTTTAATGCGTTTGAATCTTTTGTAAAGAGGTAACCACAATTATTCACAATAGCTGAGCGGTATAGATACGTAGTAATCACACAAACTGGGTAGTTATTGTAATGCTTCAAAATATTCATGTAAATTCTTTAGTCATACAATATTTATAAAATTTTCATATAATATTTTTTACAGTTCTATCATATCAATTCAAAGTTATAAATGCAAGTCATTTAGTTTTTTATAAAAGAAAAAAAAATTGAAATATTACCTAAAATGAAACGGGTTAATTATCTCCCTTTAATTAACAAATGTTTCTGCTAAAATTAAGTTTGGGGGGGGGGCGTTGAGCGGAAAAAAAATGTAAAAGGGGGCGATGAGCCGAAAAAGGTTGAGAACCTATGGTCTAGAGAGATGACGGTACATCACAGAGGGTGACCTTATGACTTATGTTGTAGGGAATACTTATGTTATTTCTGAAATAGGATTATCTGAGTGTCAGCCCTTTCCACTAGTACATCAAAAGATTGAGGTGTACTTTTATTATTGTTGACTATTTGTGCTTTTTCTTATCTGTGAGCTCATATATTGATTGTAGAATTCTGATCACTGGGACACTATACAAAATTGGACGGAGAAATTCTGCTGCTGCTAACATTTCCTTTTATTTTCTTTTATTCCTTCCTGTGAGAAATTCTGATGTTTTTAATTACCTTGACAGAATTCTAATGTTTGTTGATCTGATTCTTTTTGAAGATCCATTTATAATTTATAAATGATCTTCTCAAATTCATTGTTGGTTGATCTATTTATTAAATTTATAATGTTTGGTAAGGCATATCTAATATTAATGTTGGCTGATCTATTTCTGTTAGCTGCCCAATTTATAATGTTTGCATATCTAATTCTATTATAAATAATTATATTAGCTGATCTAATTCTAATGTTGTCTGACCTAATTCTGTTTGCTGATTCAACGCTAATGTTTGTTGACCTAATTCTAATGTACTATTGTTTTTTTGTCTACGTGTGGCCAGGGAAGGAAAGGAAAAGCTGCACGCAATGCTCAAGCAGGACAGGTTGACGAGGGGAAAGAGGAGGATGTCTACCTGAAAGCGCCGCATTCATTTGTATTTCACAGAGGTCACGTGGGAAGAACAGTTAAAGATCTTGTATTAGATGTCAGGAAGATAATGGAACCTTTTACTGCTTCCAATTTAAGGGTATGAGACTTTTTTTGGTTTCTATTATTTTAAAACTTGGCTGTGAAATGTAGATTCTTATTTTCATTCTACTCAAGGGGGGATGCCAACTTACATGTGGCTCTTCATTTTTAAACTTCTGATTCTGAGTCTTTTGATGTGAAATGAATGTCCACCTTACAGAGATCCATGACATTGTCATCTTAATTTCTTTCCATTACCTTTCTATTACCTGTACCTACATTTTATTTCTTAAATTTTTTTAAAAATTTTATTTATTAAATAAACTTTTTTTATAAGCACATTGTCGCTAGATTTTAGTCAGTATCATTTTGCAAGTACATAGTACTTAAATGTAGACAAATAGTAAGCAAATTTCAATTCTATATGAAGACTACATGGGAAAAAACCACAGAGCTTAGAGTTATTCCAATTTTAACAAAGAACTATGCCTGTTTTTCATTGTACAGGTTTTTTTTCTTTTCTAGTTTTCCTTTGGTTATTACTGTTCTTTCCTTTGAAAAATAGTTCAGCATGCTACATACTATATATATGACTGAAGCTGTAACTTTAAAAAACTACAAAATGTTAGTCTGCTGTTCTTTCCTATGTGAGCTTCTCATATTAATATATGGTTGAATTTTGTTTGTTTAAATTCAAGAATCAGTTCTTTAAAAAAAAATATCTTGTTGCATTGATACAGAGGGAAAGCACTGCTAAATTGGATCTTTTCATTTCTAGGTCAGAAAGAAGAATGTGATGAAGGATTTCCTGACCATAGCCGGCCCCCTGCACGTCACGCATTTCATAGTGTTCACCAAGACAGAGCTGGCCACCTACATGAAGCTGATCTGCGTACCGCGGGGGCCGACGCTCACCTTCAAGGTAAACGAGTACAGCCTGTCCAGGGACGTCCTGTCTTTCCAGAAGCACCCAGACGTGGACTCCACCCTGTTTGTCAACCATGCGGTCATGGTGACCAACATCCCATCAGACTCGATGGAGAACAAGCTGATGAACGTGACTTTCAAAAATATGTTCCCATCCATTAATCCAAACACGGTAATGGATTTATTTAATTCTTCAGAACATATGTTTATAGTAAATTATAGAAACATGTTTCAGCTTCAGTTATATAATTAGAGTAATAATTGTATTTGTATGGCTATGCCAACAAGCATATTGCAAGCTCAGAGTCATAGAAAAATATGTTAACATAAAGGTTTTTATTTCTATGTTCATTTTCTATTTTTTTGCAGGTTAAATTAAACAACATGAGAAGAACGGTTTTAGTGAACTTTGACCCAGAGACCAAGACAGTTGATATCAGACATTAGTAAGAAATCAATAAATATTTTATTAAGAAAACTGTGCTTTCTCGCAATGAAGAAAAAAGTGTAATCACAAAATTTTTTTTTAAAAGGTTGTCAGCATATTTTTATCTGTAGTTATAAATTCATTTTTGTCCAATTGGTCTTTCAGCACAATGAAAGTAGTTCCCACTGGCGTAAGCAAAGCTGTGAAGAAGCTGATGAGAACTAAATTACCAAATCTTGGACACCACGAGGACATAGCTGACCTCTTCCTGGACAAGTGAGTTATAGAAGAATTTTAAAATAAATAATTCTAATTAAGCTTGGGATTTTTAATGGATGCAGCGGTACAGTGGCAGAGTTTGATCCAAGGGTCTGAGCTCATACTGGTAAGAATGTCTCCATTTTTACCAGGGTCTATAGCGTTTAAACCCCACTTCTATATAATGTCAGTTGGGAGAGGGAGCTGAGCACTGTACCCAGCTGAGCCAAAGAAACTGGTTAAACTCTTGATTTACACCCAACTTTAATTTTGTAGAAACTTTTTTTTTGTATTGACTTAATATTTAAAAAGGAAAGCATCACAGCTCACAATAAAAACGAGCAATCTAAAACCCACAACTTTAATGTATAGGCAAACTCAGATTACCACCTAGAAAATTCCCTTGTGATTTCATTTTGTAAAGCTTGCACATTTTGAAATGATCTTAGAGTAGAATCCTGGCGGGGCATAAAATTTGGTGATATGTATTTGACTTTTTGTTTTTAGGGGTTTGTCAGACAGTGAGGGTGAGCAGGATGGACCAAGCAATCAGGTGACGGTCATGCAGACTGTCAAGGACAGGGGAGTGTCTAAGAATGCAGTCAACGCTATCAGGTAAAAACATTGAAACCTTTTGTGTGTGACTGTTTTGCTTTTATTATTTTTATAGTTTGTTATATTTCTATATGCACTATATATGTGATTTGCCTGCGCCCCCCCCCTTCCTGCATCTTACCTTATATGTTACAGATGTAGCTTCTATACAGAAGATTATTGCATCCTGTGGTTTGAGTCTAGTCTTGTATTTTTGATTAGTGTTATGATATAATAATAATAGTAATAATAATGGTTGTTTCTTAAAGCTCTTCTATCCATGGTATTAAATTTAGTATGCTAGGTGCACTTTAGGTGCAAATTGCAGTGGCAGATGTATTAGCCAAAGAGAAAGGTCTTTTTTTGTAGTCTGTTCAGGCAACCCATTCCATCCCCGGATGCCACTTGGGAAGAAAGAGAGCTCAATATATTTTTTACAAATAATTTTTGGCCTATTCCTGTCAATGAAAATTTTGTATTTACTGGGCAATAAAGCTTTGCTGTATTTTTAGATCTTTCTAAACTCTTTTTTTGTTTAACAGGAAAAGACTCAATAGTGAATAGACAAGGAAATTGTTTATGTTGATATTGCTGATATTGATATTGAAAACTAACTATAAACGTTTCATTTTCAGGCTGAAAGAAATTGGTCCAAGGTTGAATGTCCAGCTGATAAAGATAGAAGAAGGCTTTGAAGGAGGGAATGTTCTCTTCCACGCACTCATAGAGAAAAGCCAAGAGGAGCTTGAAGCAATCAAACTGATGCGACAGAATAAACAGTTGAGTTTTGGGAAAATGTTGATAAATGCTGATAGTACTATTTGTGGGAGAAAACTTGATCTAATGTCAGTGTACCTGTGTCCGCCTATGACTATATATATATGTATATTGTCTGATGACAATGTACTTAATCGAATATCAATATATTTGTCAATTTACTTTGTCTAATGTCAATGCCCTTTGTCTAATGTCAATATACTTTGCCTATTGTTAGTGTACTTTATTTAAAAGTCAATGTACTAGTGTCTAGTGCCAACTTATTTTGTCTAATGTCAATTTACTTTGTCTATTGTCAATTTACTTTGTACTAATGTCAGTTTTTTTTGTCCATTGTCATTTTAACATCAATGTGCAATCCTTAAATTAATTATCTTGGTATTGAAACAGGAAAGTAAAACAAGCCAGGAAACAGAAACAGGAAGTGAACATCCAAAGAAAAGAAGACGCCAAGAAAGAACAGATAAAAAAAACCCTGGAAGGTATGAAGAAAAAGAAGCTGCAGGAGACCGGCATGGAAACTGAAGAAAACGTAGAAAGTGATCACGATAGCAAGGCTGATTCAGGTGGGTGGTTTTCCTCCTGTTGAGATGTTTGTACTCTCATTGTTTTACTGGCTTAGGTAATATATACATGGACATTTTGTCGCAAGGGAAAAGTAGATTTTGACACAAATGTCCTATAAAGTGTTTTGAAATCTTAGTTTATAAGCTCAACAGCTTTGTGTTTCAGTGTGACTGTACAAGCTTTATGCCTGTTTCATTTAATGGAACTCTTTTTCGGAGTTCTATTATTTCTCTATGGCCACAAAAAATTAACACAATATTTTTTAAAAATTCTGTATTGCTATGAAACGCATTCACATTTTTTTTTTCAAAGTTCTATATTGCTACAAAAAATTAACACAAAATTTTATTTGTTAAGTAATATTTTAAACAAATGGTCATATAAAAAAAAAGAGCCAAATGATTACTTGTTAAAAATAGAAATACCATAATGAAAAATCTGCTAAGCCTATTTGAGATTGACTTGCAAACTAAATGTATTAGACCTTATAGAGCAAAGGTATTAAACATGCTTGCCGCATGCGGCCAGCCACGTGGATTTTTTTGCCCCTCCAGTAAGCTTACAAAAATGTACTATTCGTGCAATTCAGACAGCTAGTACTGATACACATCCATTTTATTGTTAATTTTATATATGTAACATACTTAATAATGATAATAATGATGATAATAGTTCACTTTGGTATAATTCTTTGTGTCTAAATTGTAAATTGGCATAGTATTAGTGATAAGTGGTAAAATGACTTAAAATGTATAAAGTGTTTTTTATTTACTTTAGGGTCTGGTTGTTGGGGGTGGGGGTGCAGAGCCTTTACAAGCTTATGTAGCGCCCCAGGGCAAAAGTTTCAGCGCTAGCCCCTTGTATACTGTAACTGCTTGTTTAGTGCTATATTTGCTATATCTAGACTACATTTGCCGTCCCCTGGAAGTGTCGCCCCAGGACATATGCCCCCATTATCTGATGGCGCTGGGGGGGATGCGGCCCTTGACACATCTCTGACAAAATGGCACATGCCTTCATCCGAGTTTTAAGATTAGATAAGATTTCTTTTATTGATCCAAAATGAAATGTGGTTTGATTACATTGCAGTATTACAAGAACCCTGTTATAGAGTATGTCAAAATACACATAGTATATCTAAGCTCACATTATTTTCCAATGAACAAATGGGACCAGAAATGTTGTACATGTTCAACCTTTATAATTATACATGCATAATATTTAAGACTTGTCAATGACCTGCTGTTCTTTGTTGCACTGCTATAAGCAGAAAGTTAATGTACTGTTTATATTAGTAATGAAATCTGATTGTCTACTTTCTGCTCACAGATGATGATACAGAGTATTACAAACAGGAAGTGGGTGAGGAGCCTGATCCAGGTTAGCTATTTTATATATTTTAATAAGATATTGATTTGTTGTTTTTTTTTTTGAGAACGTAACGGCAATTTCTTTCCACTAGTTTCTTCCTATTTTCTTTTTTTTTTTTTTTTTACTGTAAATCTAGTTAAAGAAAATGAAACTTAGAATAATTTTAAAGACTTCTTGGTTTGGAATAACAAAAGAAAATGAAACTTGACTTAGAATAATTTTAAAGACTTCTTGGTTTGGAGTAACAAAAGAAAATAAAACTTGACTTAGAATAATTTTAAAGACTTCTTGGTTTGGTGTGACAAAACTAAGTCTGTTGGGATACAGTAGCCTTGGAGCAAAATATTCAGATCGGGTTCCAATTAACTCCTGGATAATTAATTGTCCAGCCTCTAGAGTGTGTCCCTGAGCTTACTCTGCTCTGATAAATGCATGACATTAGTTGGGGGAAAGTACAAAGCTGCCAGGCATTGATTCTTTTCAATATGCCCCCCCCTCCCTACAGAACTTCTAACAGCAATTTGTAAAAATTCATTATACAGAAGGTGTGGTCTAATTTTGTGTATCAAACTACTTTATACCACCCAATGATGTGAAATTATTGCATGCCTCTGATTAATTAATATAAACTAGAAGTCATTCCCAATTAAAATATTATGTTGATGAATATTGTTTCAAATTGTCTGGGTTTAATCCAGAAAAATTATATGCTGTGTTAGTGTTATGTTTTTAAGCTTATTCCACAACCAGGCCAAACGTTGTGTAAGCAATTAAATCAGTTTAAGATCATGTTGTTAGCTGTGGTTGCTGATAAGAAATAAATGTGCTCTGCTAGTCAAGGAATGTTTAAGTTTTAATTCTTGAATTACTTGATGTTGATATTTATTTCTTCTGTACCCCCCTCCCCATCCAAGGAATGTTTACAAAAGCGAGAAAACGCAAAGTAAAACCCAGCAATACAGATGGCCCCAAGACTAAGCGGCCAAGGCACAGCGGAACACAAGATGGGGGAAATACATCGAAGGTATCCAGGTTCAAGAAAACTAAACTGAGACCAACTAATTCGGGCCAGGACTCTGGGAAGAAGAAGAGTAAATTTTCTATCAGCTTCAAACAGAAAGACAAAACAAGAGAAGGCAGAGATGCGGAGAAGAGAAAGAAAAACAAAGTGATTCAAAACAAAGTCAAGAAGCCTAAATTTCGGCCTCAGAAACACAATAAAAGATAATTTTAAAAACACACCCTGTTGTGTATATTTTATGTTTTTATTTCACCAATTTGTGTGTGTGTATTTGCTTGATGTTTTATGGTTAGGAAAAATATAAACAAGTGATTTAAATGAAATTGTTTACAAATATTCAAATAAAGTTATTTATACAAGAATAATAACAGATGTTTTTTCTATACTAAAGCTATTACACAATAATAATTCATTATAATTGTAAAGTAAACAAGCTTGACAATATCCTTGGATGTATTTTCATTTAGCTATAATCTGCTTTTTTCTCTCTTGATAAATTGGATGGAACAATTTTTTTCAAAGGAAGAGTTTAAAGGAGCTTCAAAATAACTAATGCTAACGAGTAGGAGAAAACTTTTGAAAAATGTATAAAATAAATGTACATACTCATCATATTGAAATGATAACCATGTGAATGAATAGTTATAAAATTTAATAAGTAAATTAAGTATAATCTTAATCCTGTAAATGAATAGTGTCAGTGATTGAAATAGAACATAATAAATAGTCTATGGTCAAAGAGAGATAACCAATGAAAAGAAGAGTAGACCTTGACCTTGGATAGCAAAGGCAGACGGAGACTATAATAATTACGCAGTTGTGTTGTTAATTCACGTGTTAGGTTAGAAAAGATCGGAGGAAAGGTTACGAGACTTGACATTGGTAGAGTAGTGGGCATTCAGCTTTTGTAGAGAGAGGAGCTGTATTTTTATGTGGAGATTTTGTAATGGACATAATATGAGAGATCTCTGTGAATCTATTCTGTAAAAGCTATTTTATAAATTGCAATGCTATTGAGTGAATATATATACAGATATCATTGTGCATGGATATTCATATGAATTGTGAGGACATAAAAATATATGTGTGTGAATAAACTTATATATATATTTTACTGTTCCTGGAGAGTGTTATTAACTTTGTCAAAGCCTCGAAGAGATTGTTAGTGAAAGTGTTGAACAGTCACTAAATACAACTTACAAATAGTATAAACTTTAACAAGTATGATACCAGTAGTTTTGAATTTTGAAGTCATTCATAAAATTGTGTAAAAGTTGTTTAAAAAAAAATTTCTAACAAATATTCTAAATTTACAAAAAAAAAAGTATGATCACAGTTCTCATTATAAAAACATATATCTACAAGGTGAAGATTGAACAAGTATCTTCATTCTTCTTTTCTGGGTCACCGGGTTGGCAGGGCATAGGATTATGCATGTCATCAAATAAATTGCAGGTGTCATAAAACAAGATGCAGATGACATTATCAAACATAACTGTGGATGGGAGTCTTTGTGTAGCTACGTTCTGGGTAGTCTGCCTGGGACACATCTACATCACCCTGATAAAAATAATATATATTTGTAATTAGAGTTGTGAGAAACTAAAAGTACATATATAGTAAAGGTATAGTCTTGTAATAATCATAGGGCTGGTGAAGCAGCATTCACCAGTTTATTTGGCCACGGCATACTAAGGGATGTATGGCCAGCACAATGCCCAGTCGCCTTTACTTTACCCCAACTAATGTCAGTTACACATCAGAGCTGGGTAGATTCGGGGACACCCTCAAGTCCCGGGAAAAAATCCTAGCATCCACCAGCATTCGAACCCAGAACTTTTGGATTGCTAGTCGAACGTGCCCTCGGCCACCTCGCCCCATTAAAGTACACATACGATATAAATTATTCTTTATTCACTCACTGTGGAGCATAAGGATATATAATAATTAATAATATATATACACTTGTAATAACAGAGTAGGGATAAACTAAAATAAACTACATTAGCATCTAGCTCTATCTCCTTTACCCATGAAATATTGCCTGATTCAGGGATTAACTCTTAACATGATGGAGAGTTACCTTTTCCTGCATCTCTGCCTGGCTTTCCTCACCCTCCAAGTCGGAGATCAAAGGAATTTTGTCTTGAGGAAATGAGGATTTGGTTAAGACAATGGGCTCTGGCCATTTTGTAACGGAAGTCAGCTCCTTCAGACTGAAGTCATGGATGTAATTTTCTAGTTTGTAATATGGGCCGTATCTGTTAGATGATACATGAACACAATAGTATAATTGAGGTTCTATACTAGAACTGAGTAACAGAGAAGAAAAACATACGGTAATATGAACAGGAAATTACAAAACAGAAACAAGGAAATATAAGTAAGTAACGTATCCAGTCGGATCAAATTAAAACATGGGGCTCGTGAAGCAGCGCTCACCAGTTTCTGTTGCCATGGAATACTAGGGGATTGTTCCCAGCCGCTTTACTTTACCCCAACTAACATGAGGTACCCATCAGAGGTGGATAAAGTTTCCCATTCAAATTTATTTGGTCCTTGGGGCAATTGTAGCAGCCACAAAATATGAGAGTTCAGAGAGGGCTGTGTGACCAGCGCAATGCCTAGTTGCCTTTACTTTCTCTCAACTAATATCAGGTACCTATGAAGGAAAACCTCCAGACCTGGGGAAAAAACCTGAAGTTAACTGGGATTCGAACCTGGGACCATTGGTATGGTGATCTGAACAAGCTGCCACTAGCCCCTAGTCTTATTAAAATAATATAACTTTTAATAAAAAGAGAAAAGTATGCCTTACTGGTTAAAGTGCCAGATGTTTCCCTCACCTCAATAATAAGGACAGATGAAAGAGAGTCTTCAAAATATAAAGGACTTGGAAGTGTTGGGGCTAGGCAACAAAAGCTACCCATAAGCAAAAAAGGTGCCCCAAAATAACAAAAGCTGCCACCAAGTCACTAAGCCACAAAAACTGCCCCTAAACAACAATGGATGCTGCTGATGTGACCAGTGGTCAAGCAGACAAGACCAAGGCTACATTAATCCACACATAATTAATTTGCACCAATATTATCATTTCTCGTAGTGTCTCAATTAATAATTAAATTATATACATTAGATCGAAAACTGGTATATTTCAAGTGCTGTTTGCTTTTCATAAACTCCCAAGTATTTATTTGTATCCAATATGGAGTACGGTAATTTACCTGTTTCTCTTATTCCTAACCCTTATTGTGGCAATTATTATGGCAATCAAGTGAATGTTATGTTATGTTAAGACTATGTGTGGATTGTGTCATAAATGTGTTGACTATGTCTCAGCTATTGTAATGTAATTTTGGTAGTGGGACAAAACATTAACAAGATACAGACCTCTTCTTGTGGTACAGCCAAAAAAACTGACAGAAAAGTATCGTCTGAACACATCCGGACACAAATGCTATCGTGTCCCAATATCCCTCAACATGATAACGATATATCCACTGCACTACATACAGGGCTCGGTAAGAACCTGCCAAAAAAAAAAAACACACACTACAGTACCGTATATAAAAAAAAAAGACAACTTATTTTGTTTCCGCGTAACTTGTGAAAGAAATGTATAGTTTAAATAATTCAAGCTACTTAAAAGTATATGGGAGTACCTAAGGCAAAGAGGTAATACAATGTGATGGTTTCAGCTTTGCCAGTTTTTATCATCATATAGAGTTGTGGTATGATGGCCACTGCTTCTAAGTAAATGGAGAATGTCCACAATACCTATGAGAAATATTTTAACCAATACATGAGAAGAACTAAGAAAAACATAGGTAAAGCAGCAAATACTTGTAAAATACATAATATTCTTCTTCTGTCCAAACGCGATATATAGTGTTAATTAGTGTCAGTACATCTTTTCACAATATAACTGATTAAATAAGGAAGACTATGATTCTATTTTTAATGAGGGAGATTAGGTTTCTGTGTTGAACAAGGATGATTATGATCCTGTGCTAAATTAGGGAGATTATAAACCTGTGTTAAACTTAAATAAGGGAGATAATTATCCTGTGTTAAATAAGGGAGATAATTATCCTGTGTTAAATAAGGGAGATTATTATCCTGTGTTAAAGAAGGGAGATTATAAACCTGGGTCAAATAAGGGAGATTATCCTTTGTTAACTAAGGGAGATTATCCGTTGTTGACTAAGGGAGATTATGATCCTGTGCTAAATAATGAATAATATAATATATTATCCTGTATTAAATAAGGGAAATGATAAGCCTTGTTTAAATAAGGGAGATTACAATCCTGTATTAAATATAAGGGAGATAATAATCCAGGCCTAGCTACCCTTTATTTACCAAAGGTATCTGTTATTTCCAAGGTATCTGTTATCACTGTTATTGGTTTCATTTCAATTGAGTGAGTTCAAACATTTTTTTCAGATGCAAAACAAAGATAATATACATGTCCACCTGGTCTGATCTGGACTCAAAAGTGATCTTTTAGAAATTAAAATTGTGGTCTCCATTTATGATCACACATTTTGTAATTAAATAAGAGTTGACTATATTTTAGTTTGACACTGTGCAAACAATACAGTGTAACTTATGGAATCCTTTAGTAAATAGTATTCAAACATATATGTAAATAAAGTAAAGTATCCTGTCGAACCAAATTGTTCCATAGGGGATCGTGTGGCCAGCACAATGACCAGCCGCCTTTACTTTACCCCAAATAATGTCAGGTACCCATCAGAGCTGAGTAGACTCAGAGACATCCTCCAGACCTGGGAACAAATCCTAGTCTTCACCAGGATTTCAACCCAGGACCTATGATATGCCAGCCGAATGTGCTGTTGCTTGGCCAGCGTGCCCCCAAACATATATGGTAGCATATGATTACTTAGTTAATCATGCCTATGACCATCGCTATAGTCATTCTTACCTCTAAGGGAGTAAATTCATGGTTAACCAACAGGGCCAAACCTCCGACAGGTATCAAAAGGATCTCAACGCGGAAAGTGTCGTCGCTGGAGTTGTAGGTTTTTCGGAACATGAAGTAAATTGAGTACAAGGTGATCAACGATGTCAGAATGAAAATTATTTTCATGGCAGTGTTGTAAATGGAGACAAAAAACATGAACAAATCTAAGTAGCGTGTTACACCTACAAGTGCAAACAGCAATTGGCTTTTTCCAGAGATACCTGTAATGAAATTTTTAAAAATAACTGAAGCTTGTTAGGTAAATTATAAAACAGTACATCCGACATCATGGGGCACAGTGACAAAATGGCAGCGCGTTCGGCTGGTGTACTGAAGGTTCTGGGTGCAGGTATACAAGCAAGCCACCACGATATTCAGCAGTGAGGAAAAAGTAATGTAGTGGAGTGGCTGGGGAGACAGTAGGTACCCTATCCTATGTTACACAATATGCCCTAATGAGGAAAAAGTAATGTAGTGGAATTACTGGGGAGACAGTACCCTATGTTAAACGGTACGCCCTAACAGAATGTTGTGGGGTGGCTGGCTCCCTGACAGGACCTTGGTGTGCCCCCCTTGGTCCACCCCTGAACATCCTTATGGCCTGGACCGTGATGTAAGAGCTGGAAGGCTTGTCACAATTTTTTTTGTGGTCATTATAGTATGGTAGAGGCAGAGGGGAGTGGTATTCATTTATAAATATGATTTATTCCTTTCAGATTAAAGTTAAAGAACTTACTATCATACATTAATTTTTTCTAAAGTAAGTTTTACCCCTAGGCCCTATATATCTATAGGATATATATGCTAACTATATAATGAACATAATATTGGCTCAATATTCTGCCAATATTTAAACACTGACCTAGTGATGAGCCAATATTATAGTGTGCTGTTAGTAACAGTACACTATAATGACTACCCTATATTTATTATAATATATTATTAGTTAGGGACCCACCTGCACAAGATTCTGTTTTCCACATTTTTATAATCAAGAAAACAACCGCCAAAAGATGCATCGAATCACCAAAGAAACGAATAAGATTCATTTTCAAGTCCACGTAGCAGACGTAGTTTAAATAGAACTATACTATAAATTATAATTATTCTATTTCTAAGAGTTCAACTTCAACTTAACAAAATCTAGTATAGAGGCCTATTGCCTATTTATTGAAAATTATTGTCACAAAATTTCACAAAAATCTCATTTGACTCATTTGTCATTTTAAGGATTCATAATTCGTGATTAAACTATTATTCCGGTGATTATTTATTTATTTTAACAAAATTCTGATTTCCCTACACTATAAAAAGTTTGAACTTGTTAAAGTCGATATTAAACGTGGTGACTAGACCTATTCAATTTCATTTTTAGGCTTTGTCAAAAGAACATAATATTTCCAATCCGGTCCTAAAATGGCGAAATAATAAGTTAGCGTTTGTTTATGATACACGTATGTATCCATAAATATCCCTATTTTAATATCGCATTTATATATGTGCTCTTATGTGCTTATAAGTTAACAGACGTTCTTTCTAGATAGAAGATTATTACGTCCACTAGGCCCAAAACTCCTGCAGGGCGACAGGGATCCGTCGGTGGCAGGGATAGAACCCGCCACCTGTCAGTTGGTTTTTGGTTGACCGTCCGGTGAACTAACCACTGGACCAGCCGTCTTCACTCTATGTCGCTCTATGAGTCAGTAACGTACGTAGGCCAGCGTAGCCAGGAAAAAAAAGGATTGAGGGGGGGGGGGGGGGATGCCTTTGTTAAAAAAACAACCGTGGAGCTTTTTAAATGATCAAAGTGGGGCCTTCTCAATAATAGAATGGTGACTCTTTCAAGAAAAAAAAATGGTAATATTCAAGACAAGAACTAGTAGAGATGAGTAACAGTAATTCGCAAAGTAAAACCCGTTTCGACGCAGAGATATTGACCGCCCAGTTGTGCCAAGTTCTATCTCAATTATAGAGCTCATGGACTCTTCTGTAATCTGGTGTCTCCTATCTAAATGTGTCTGAATGGGCACCTTCATGTTCGTACACTTACTTTCGATGTATTGGTCTCCATGTTACAACAGAGATCCATTTAGGTGCGACGGAATGCCAAGTGGAATAGCTGGGCTTCTGGGAGGAGGCTGACCCTCTTCAGGACAATGTCAAACAAATACTATTGAAAAACTGTAAAAAGCCTCAAATCTTGTTTACTTCGTGTACGGACTACTAAGGACTAGCATCCCAGTTAAATATCAAGATTCATGCTAACGAATTCCATAGGCCTACATATTTTGGGTGTAAAAAAACACATGGTAAAGAAGAACATTACCACGACATTGACCAGGAGCAGTGGCGTATTTAGGCATGTTCCATTGGAACAGGGGCCCCCACACAAAAGGGCCCCCACACATCCCAAAAAGACATTTTCTAGTGACATCACCATTCTTTCGTTGAAAATGTAAAATAAATTCATTTATTCCCCTACAATTTGGAGCTCTCCAGTCCGACCAAGCTAAGCGCAAAAGAAATTATTTATGATTTTACAGAATGTAACATTAATTAACGTCAATTTTCTGAGGTATGTGAAAGGCTGTACGATGCCGCGAGGGGCCCCCACATAAATTTGGGAACAGGGCCCGACAATCCCAAATATGGCCCTGACCAGGAGTGTGCATCAGGCTACTTGCGGACCACAACACGGCCTGGGGAGCCTCTTAGTGTGCCCCCCTCCCCACGCACACAAAGTTTTTCACTGCCTAATAATACATATACATATCCTGCCCTACACTGATATATAAATATAGCCTATATACAGTGGCGTAGCTAGGGGAGTGGGAGGGGGGTCCAAATTCGAAAGCCCCCCCCCCAGGCCCCTACTTGAAGGGGGCCCCCAAAGGAGTGTCCGAAACAATTTTTTTCCAGGGACCCCCAAAGGAGTGTCCGAATTTTTTTTCCAGGGGCCCCTAAAGAGGCCAAGCTCCCGGGCCCCCAAATCCCTACTTACGCAACTGCCTATGTAGCACACCTGCAGGTCTACATGTCGCATATTCTGTTGTCGACAACCTTCTGATAATACTGTGCCAAAGTGGGATCTCTAATTCATTCACTGTGCCAACAGCATACACGTCACCATAGCCTATTCTTTTCTTGTTGAATAGACTTTGAATTGCCGCTTGCCCTTTTGGGGCACTGTGTATAGGATTGTATATGGATCAATTCGGTTCGGCGGGTACTTTACTTACTTTACTTTTTATATTGGATTGTAGGCTATTTTGTAAAGGTTTGCCAAGTTTGATATAATTACATTATAATAATTAAGTTCACAGCAATTGACAAGTCTTAAATATTATGCGTGTTGAACGTGCATGTACAACATTTCCAGTTCCATTCGTTCATTTGCTAAAAAAAAACAACATGTGTGTGTTGCGTTACTTGTTGAGTAGCCTACTGCGAATAATATAAGATTGAGAGGGATTTTATTTTATTTCCAAAAGATGTTGCCAAAAGTAAACGATGGACTGTGAACGTCCGACGTGAAGAATCAACTATTTATAATCTCAAACTAATTGCTTGATGCAAAAGAATTTTCATTTTTTTTTGTTTTTATGAATCTAAACATTTTTTTTTAAATAACCAAGGACACAACTCTTGACTAATTTATTTTATAAACAAAGCTAAATTTAACTTAGCGCGACTAACACTTTGAGTATTATTTATCGCCTACTCAATTTTGATGTTAAAAAACGGATTCTTCATAACTAATCTTGTAGCCTTTGTATATTTATAAAAGACGAGAACTGGCAGTCGAGGTTGAAATCAATTGTCAAACACCAGCAAAAGCATGTTTTTTTTATTTTACGGAAATGGCACCAGAAGCTCACGATTTCTTCTGTTTGTAAAGGTTGGGCCTCAGAAAGATGTGTCAATTAGTCACGGTGATTATTAATAAATACTTTGGATGGATTCTGGAAATAATTTGATTTAGAAACAACAAAAACGTCTTTTAGGTTAAAGAGAGCTTCCAACTCGTACCTTTAACCTTTTACAACTCCGAAAACGCTTCCACAAATAGGCTACAGCGGATTATGATGGGAACAATACACATTTTGATTTATTAATGGGAGTAAAGTTTTAAAAACTAAAATATAGCAAAATGTTTTCTCCGCCTATAAGAAAATATACTAAATAAAAAAAAAAAGATAAAAACACACACACAACCGAACATTAAAGAACAAATCAAATGGATTCTCACTTTAGAGATACGCAAAACAATACAAATATTGTAAAAGTGTTCATTAATTATAACTTTTTAAACATTTATTTTAGCTGTTATTTGTTTTATTCAACCGCTCACAAAAGGTCTAGTTGTAAATATAAAACATTTGCAGAAACCCCCCTTGACATTGTGATGTAGACCAATTAACACCCGCAAGATGGCTGCTTGCTGCTGAATTCCCGAAGGTGCCACTTAATAATGGCGTCCCCTTTTCCGAAAGGCCCCGGAGTGAGCACTGCTTCCGGCAAAGGCGTACGGCAGTAAACGGAACTGCAGACGTCATCGTTGCTATAGCAGCATTGTGGGTAGACGGGCTTGTTGACTCGTGAAGCATCCTACAAGAAAATGAACAAATGAAAAGATTAAATTTTGTTTTTGGGGTCTGTCTGCACATTTATCTGTATAACTTGGTTCTCTACTCGTGGCTGTACGTGTGTGTCTGTATAACTTGGTTCTCTACTCGTGGCTGTAC
This sequence comes from Anisus vortex, assembly GCA_949126835.1. Taxonomy (NCBI): domain Eukaryota; kingdom Metazoa; phylum Mollusca; class Gastropoda; family Planorbidae; genus Anisus; species Anisus vortex. Next base: position 52,243,092 of record OX421494.1, on the reverse strand, counting down.
GTGTGTGTCTGTATAACTTGGTTCTCTACTCGTGGCTGTACGTGTGTGTCTGTATAACTTGGTTCTCTACTCGTGGCTGTACGTGTGTGTCTGTATAACTTGGTTCTCTACTCGTGGCTGTACGTGTGTGTCTGTATAACTTGGTTCTCTACTCGTGGCTGTACGTGTGTGTCTGTATAACTTGGTTCTCTACTCGTGGCTGTACGTGTGTGTCTGTATAAATATGCGTGTGTCTGTATAAATATTCGCGTGTCTGTATAAATATGCACGTGTCTGTTTAAATATGCGTGTGTTTGTATAAATATGTATGTGTCTGGATAAATGCGTGTGTCTTTATAAATATGCACGTGTCGGTATATATATGCAGGTGTCTGTATAAATATGAAAATGTCTATAAATATGCGCGTGTCGGTATAAATATGCGCGTGTCTGTATGAATATGAAAGTGTCTATAAATATGCGCGTGTCTGTAAAAATATGAACGTGTCTGTATAAATATGCGCGTGTCTGTATAAATATGAAAGTGTCTATAAATATGCACGTGTCCGTATAAATATGCGCGTGTCTGTATAAATATGCGCGTGTCTGTATAAATATGAAAGTATCTATAAATATGCGCGTGTCTGTATAAATATGAACGTGTCTGTATAAATATGCGGGTGTCTGTATAAATATGAACTTGTTTGTATAAATATGCGCGTGTCTGTATAAATATGCACGTGTCTGTATAAATACGCACGTGTCCGTATAAATATGCACGTGTCCGTATAAATATGCACGTGTTTGTATAAATATACACGTGTTTGTATAAATATACACGTGTTTGTATAAATATACACGTGTTTGTATAAATATACACGTGTTTGTATAAATATGCGCGTGTTTGTATAAATATACACGTGTTTGTATAAATATGCGCGTGTTTGTATAAATATACACGTGTCTGTATAAATATACACGTGTCTGTATAAATATGCACGAGTTTGTATAAATATACACGTGTCTGTATAAATATGCACGTGTCCGTAAAAATATGCACGAGTTTGTATAAATATACACGTGTCTGTATAAATATACACGTGTCTGTATAAATATACACGTGTTTGTATAAATATACACGTGTTTGTATAAATATACACGTGTCTGTATAAATATACACGTGTTTGTATAAATATACACGTGTTTGTATAAATATACACGTGTTTGTATAAATATACACGTGTTTGTATAAATATACACGTGTTTGTATAAATATACACGTGTCTGTATAAATATACACGTGTTTGTATAAATATACACGTGTCTGTATAAATATACACGTGTTTGTATAAATATACACGTGTCTGTATAAATATACACGTGTTTGTATAAATATACACGTGTCTGTATAAATATACACGTGTTTGTATAAATATACACGTGTCTGTATAAATATACACGTGTTTGTATAAATATACACGTGTCTGTATAAATATACACGTGTTTGTATAAATATACACGTGTCTGTATAAATATACACGTGTTTGTATAAATATACACGTGTTTGTATAAATATACACGTGTCTGTATAAATATACACGTGTTTGTAAAAATATGCACGTGTCTGTATAAATATACACGTGTCTGTATAAATATACACGTGTTTGTATAAATATACACGTGTCTGTATAAATATGCACGTGTTTGTATAAATATGCACGTGTTTGTATAAATATACACGTGTTTGTATAAATATACACGTGTTTGTATAAATATGCACGTGTTTGTATAAATATGCACGTGTTTGTATAAATATACACGTGTTTGTATAAATATACACGTGTTTGTATAAATATGCACGTGTTTGTATAAATATACACGTGTTTGTATAAATATGCACGTGTTTGTATAAATATACACGTGTCTGTATAAATATACACGTGTTTGTATAAATATACACGTGTCTGTATAAATATACACGTGTCCGTATAAATATACACGTGTTTGTATAAATATGCACGTGTTTGTATAAATATACACGTGTCTGTATAAATATACACGTGTCTGTATAAATATGCACGTGTCTGTATAAATATACACGTGTCTGTATAAATATACACGTGTCTGTATAAATATGCACGTGTCCGTATAAATATACACGTGTCTGTATAAATATGCACGTGTTTGTATACGTGTAAGACCTTTGCACCACCACAATGTACCCCCCCCCCACCCACCCTTCCGCATCTTCACACCCGAGGACAAAGATTATATAGCCTACGTCTTATGTTACACACGTTAAACATTCATTGATTAAAGGAATAAAAACAACAACTCCAAGACCAAAAACAACTTTAAATTTTAAAACAGATGAATTTTTGATAAAAATAAAGAAGCAATCCTAAAGTTGTGAGATTCGTGTCGATACGTTGTTTACACTTTTGATAACTAATAACAGCACCAATGTAAGTTTGTTATATCAAAACATTTACAAATCAAGATTCTGTTCCAATAGGTTCGAATTACACAGGAACTTAAATTATGTAGGCCTAGTGTATTTATTTGAAAGACGGGGGCGAAGGGAAAGATAATATTTTTGAGCAAGACAACCGTTCACAACCTCTTCACTGAGTTCGAAACCCCAGCCTTGTACTTTTCTCAATCACTAAACTAGAGACAGATCGAAATTCGGCTTCGGCGCCGAAAGTAGGCAAATGGTTCTATGGTTTACTTATTTATAGTACCCATAAAATAATAGTTAATATTTTAAAAAAATGTGCAGACTTTTAAATTCTTTTGTTTGGTAATTTCGGTTTAACTTTCGGTTTCAGCCGAATGTGTAGTTAAACTTTCGGTTTCCGTCGAAAGTCAATTTATAACTTTCGGTATGGTTTCGTTTTTCAAAAATTTGGTTCCGCTCGGCCAATACACTAAACACACTTAAGACCTTTGACCCCTACATTCGCCCCTTACTACAAATAAGAAGTTCTCAAGGATCAAATTTTTAATATCTGGGCGGATGTCAAAGTTCAGCTACGTAATTTAGCCTAATTGTTCTACCCAAACAGCTGATAGCCTAATTGTTCTACCCAAACAGCTGATAGCCTACATGTTCTACCCAAACAGCTGATAGCCGAATTGTTCTAACCAAACAGCTGATAGCCTAATTGTTCTACCCAAACAGCTGATAGCCTACATGTTCTACCCAAACAGCTGATAGCCGAATTGTTCTACCCAAACAGCTGATAACCTTATTGTTCTACCCAAACAGCTGATAGCCGAATTGTTCTACCCAAACAGCTGATAACCTTATTGTTCTACCCAAACAGCTGATAGCCGAATGTTTCTACCAAAACAGACATCAGCTCGATTTTACATTTTAAATCTACAGGGGTCAAGGTCTTTGCACCTACCTTCATCATTTCCCTAAACTGGGGCTGGCTGCTCGTCTGCCCGCCCCTCAGATCCCACGACAGCGGCGTCTCCAGGGCGTGAGGGAAGGTGCACTTAGTCATCAGGAGCGGATCCAGCCATTGAGTGACCGAGGTCAGCTCCGTCAGGCTCAGATCATGGACGTTACTTTTCACTTTATAGCCAGGGGCGTATCTGTTAATGGAAAGGATGGCGAATAAGAAGCCTCAGTGATTAACTGAAAACCCAGTCTATGTTTTTTTAAACCCAGTCTACTTAAACACACTCCATGTTGATAATATAAACCAAGTCTATGTTTACTAAAACACAGACTATTTGTATTAAGCCCAATCTATTTGTATTAAAACCCATTCTATGTTTATTAAAACCCAGTCTATTTTGGTTTAAAAATAATTCCTCCTAAAATCACTATCTTTAAGTCTATTGTGAAGTGTAAGAAATTTCTAAAAAAAAAACAGTCTTATAAAAGCTAGTATAATATGTTACCGGCAAAAAACAGTCTATGTAGCAGAGCCTTTACAAGCTTATGTAGCGCCCCAGGTCAAAAGTTTCAGCGCCGCCCCCTTGCATACTGTAACTGCTTGTTTAGTGCTATATTAGCTATATTTAGACTACGTTTGCACTCCCCCTGGAAGTGTCGCCCTCGGGCATATGCCCCCTCTGCCCCCCCCCCCTTTTGTGAGGGCACTGCTATGTAGGCTATAGAAAAACCCATTCTAACTACTTTCAACTCACATTGATATTGGAGGCGGACACTGTGAGAATCGCAAGTCCAGTAACTCTCTGACCACTTCCGGGTACTTGTACAGGACAAGGCCATGGGTGAAAAAATTCGAGTGCGGGTATTTGTTCTTTCTCCAGATCTCATGGCGAATTTCACTACCACGTGAAAAATGAATTCATTATTCTCATTCAACATGTCATATCGATTATCACACAATGTTAATAGGCCTATACACACTTTTACTTTTAAAAAGAAGGCCTATATCACTTAGCATAAATTATAATGCTGTAGGCGCTAAAATAAAGTTAACACACACAATACACGGTATTTTACTTTCAAAGTTTTCACAAAACTTTTCGCACACAAAAATCACAAACATCGCCATGCGTGAAATTTTATAATGTTTACTGTCAGTGTTTGCATATCTAGGTAGTTCATAAGAGAAACACTTTTTGAAGCTCAATAGTAATGTTATATAGTAATTTAAGAAAAAAAACAAGACTAGAGTTAAAAACTCCTCAACTTAAATACATCGTTTATAAAAAAATTTTTAAAGTAAAATAATTGTTAATGCCCTTTTGGTTATTGGCGAATTTCCCCAAATTTCCCCAAACTTTTTTAGAGCTATGTTTATATGTTTTCTCAAACTTTCCTAAACTTGAAAAATCATGTTTTACCAAACTTTCCCAAATAGTATGAAACATACCCAAGAAAGTAAACACGTATAACAGAATGTACAACACATATGCAAAGCATATGAATTATCAAATAAAGTAGGCCTACATAAAAAATCATAACAACACATCGTTTACAGGCCTATTACAACTTTAATCGGCGACAGTTTATCGAGCATTAATGCCTAGAGCTAGACCGCTATAAAACACACAGGCCTATGATTGTCAAACAAAGTATAACACTTATCATTATAAAATAGTATATCATTTTCCCCCTAATGTATAACTTGTATCATAGTATCTAGACCTATAGCATTTACAATATAACACTTATTGTGGAAAGCATAGCACATTTAACAAATGTATATCAACTATTATAGAATATATAACAATTATATAAAAAAAAGTATATCACTAATCACAGAATGCATAGCGCTTATCACAGAAAGTTCACGACCATTATATAAAGTATGCCCGACAAAGTGGTGGAATACATTTTCATACATACATTTTCATAAACTAAACTATAAGTCCCTTGGATTTTCGACACTCGGTGAAATACAGTAAATTTGAAGTGTACCTGGTTACGGCGCTGGGGCAGTCACCGTGATGGACAATGGTGTGGAGGAGTCCAGGGGCGGCGTGGTTACCAGTTTCTCTGATGACAGCGTAGTCCAGGCGACGCCTCAGCCACTTTTCGTAGATGCTTTGCAGTTCCCAGGGACAGAATATAAACAATTAAGCAAACAACGTAGGCTATTACTATTACTGGAATACTGGGTTACAGTTATTAATGGCGTTGTAGAAGGCAGTTTGCTATGTGTGTGTAGAGATGTGTCTGTGGATGTCTTTGTGTTGAGGTTTGTGTGGGAAGTTAACTGAGTCTCTGTGTGTGTGTGTCAGATCATATTGTCAGTGCCAGCTACGGTCTATTAATTCTCAGAAAAAGGATTAACTTTATCATGTTACTTCTGAGTTAGATGCTAAGAAACATATATGTCAGTCTGTGTACAGATCGTCTCTCTGACTGGTATGTTCCATATATGTCAGTCTGTGTACAGATCGTTTTCTGACTGGTATGTTCCATATATTATTATGTCAGTCTGTGTACAGATCGTCTCTCTAACTGGTATGTTCCAGATCTGTCAGTCTGTGTACAGATCGTCTCTCTGACTGGTATGTTCCATATATGTTAGTCTGTGTACAGATCGTCTCTCTGACTGGTATGTTCCATATACATATCAACAACATAAACATCAACTAACAAACTAACACATTCACAAAATCGTATAGGCCTAATCAGACAAACCAAGAAAAAAAGAAACGAATACACGGACAAAAAAAAAACAAAGAAACAAACAAACAAATAAACAAACAAATAAACAAATTAAAAATTAAAAAAAAAACGAACAAATAAACAAATGAACAAATAAACCAACGAAAAAATTAACAAACAAAAAAACAAATGAACAAACGAACAAATAAACAAACATACAAATAAACAAACGAACAAATTTACAAACAAACAAATAAACAAACGAACGATTAAAACAATTAAACCGAACACCCAAAGAAACGAACAAATGAACAAACGAACAAACAAACCAAAAACAACAACAACCCAAACCAATGACAAATAAACAAATGAATAAAAACAACTGAACACACAGACGTACACGCACTGACCTAAACAAAAACTTACTCTTCATGGAATCCGTCGCCAAAGTCATATTTCGAACACCCATAGTTTGCCATGTTCCCTTGTAGATGTTTTCCCCCCTGACAGCCTCGTCCTCAAAAGTCCCCCACAACGCCACCAGCCGCCCAAGTACAATCCGCCCCTGAACGTGGAGATAGCTGTGACTGCGACAACCAAGAAAACAAATGATTGAAAGAAAAAAAAACAAAAAAGTACAGGAAAGATATTCACCTACAAGTAAGACTAGTTTTGTTTTTTAACTGACATGTTTTGTAGCCGGATGTCACAAAGTTGGCCTAGACGTCTACTACATCTCACTTACAGCTTTAGGCCTACAGATTAACATCTATATATGTAAAGTAGGATGTTTGTGTGTGTGGATTCAGATTCCAATTCGTCAATTGGAAGACACGTGAACGTATTGCCTCATATTATTTTACTTTTGCGATCTGGCTTTCTCCACGTATCCTCCCTAGCTGAGTGGTCAGTGTCCCGAACTGTCATACGGGTGACCTGGGTTCTATTCCCCAGTGAGAACTTTATTTTTTATTTTTCTGTTATTGATATCAATGTAATCAAGCCACATTTCTATTCTGGATCAATAAAGAAATATTATCTTAATACCAATATAGACAGGCTAATTTTTTACATTTCCATTAGTATTATTTTCTTTTAAAGATTGTAAAGAATTTCAGAACTTGAAGCTTTCCTAAAATGTTTTCAGTAAGTAAAATCTAATAATTATATTTTAGACATGCGGGGACGGGTGTTCGACTCTCAGCCAGGAATTGACAAGTCTTAATTAGGTGTGACCTTTTGAACTGGTATGATAGTGAACTTCCGGTGAAATTTACCGCCATTTTCGTAAACAAAAACCATGCTTTTGGTGCTGTTTGACAATTGATTTCAACATCAACAGCCAGTTCTAGTCTTTTAGAAATATACAACGGCTACAATATTAGTTATGAGGAATCCGTTTTTAACATCAAAAGAGAGTAGGCGATAATTAATACTCAAAGTGTTAGTCGCGTTAAGCTAGGTGTAGCATTTTTTTATAAAATAAGTTAGTCAAGAGTTGCGTCCTTGGTAATTAAAAAAACACAATGCGCAGATTTATAAAAAACAACAACACGAAAATTCTTTTACATCAAGCAATTAGTTTGGGATTATAAAAAATAGGTGATTCTTCAAATCTGACATTCACAATCCATCGTTTTCTTTTGGCGCCATCTTTTGGAAATGAAATAAAACTAACTTCCATACATATTTTAGTACAACCAGTAACGTAGCACACAGACATGTTTCGAAGAAAACGATCGAATAAGACCGGAAATGTTCTTCTTTTTGACCTTTTATGCATGCATAATCGTTTAGACTTGCCAATAGTCCTACCTTTTTTTTAACATAAAAAGACATGCCTATTTTTAACCCGATTACAATTTTTATTTTAAACTACTTCCTTAAATGTTTTCAGTAAATAAATAACAATTATATATTTTTCATTATTAACATTTCATTGTAGGTTATAAAATTCTTATCTGTATACATAGGTATAGATCTAGGCATATATATCCCCCCCCCCCGGGCCAACGACGGACAATTTAGCTTGTACCACCTTATAATATAACATTACATGACTCACAGCTTTACAAACCTTACAATTTACAAATATTATTATCTAAACTGTATAGCTCTATATCTACAGCTTTAGGTAAACATGTACTACAACTGTGTAGCCCTACACATTTCAATCAAGTTCCTTTAAGTCATTAGTTAGACTTAGGGCCTCAACAATGCTAACCCCCCACCCCACCCCACCCCCTTCCAGGTCTTGAGACGGTCTCTTCATCTCTTGCCACTGCATTCCAGCTTCTTTCAGTTCTTTGTCCAGTGTTCTTACCCAGGTGGAATTTTGTCGGCCTCTATTCCTTTTCCCCGTGAATTCCACTCTACTGCTTGGCGAGCTATGTTGCTCGGTTTTCTTCTTATAGAGCAGGGGTCGGAAACCAACGAAACGCGTGCCAGACTTGGCACGCAGAGCGATGTTCAATGGCACGCGGAAGACTTCCAAAAAAGATAAATCAAGTCTTGTCTACAAGAAAAGGATAGGATGATTTCAAGGCTGTTGGCACGCTGAATGATTTAGAAATCCTTCTTATCACTGTTATCAAAAGGTCGTCGACCCCTGTCTTAGAGTGTGACCAATCAATTTCCACTTTCCCTTTTTCCTTTTTAGCTAGCACAGTATGGGCTTCTGGATAGCTTGCCTTTAGCTAGCACAGTATGGGCTTCTGGATAGCTTGCCTTTAGCTAGCACAGTATGGGCTTCTGGATAGCTTGCCTTTAGCTAGCACAGTATGGGCTTCTGGATAGCTTGCCTTTAGCTAGCACAGTATGGGCTTCTGGATAGCTTGCCTTTAGCTAGCACAGTATGGGCTTCTGGATAGCTTGCCTTTAGCTAGCACAGTATGGGCTTCTGGAGAGCTTGCCTTTCACCGTCTTCCTTTGGTATAAAGTCATCCCATCTTGTTTTTGGGATCTGTCGAAGGCAACCTTACATTTACATATACTATAAATTAAGTATTCATGGCATTCGATCCATGTAGCAGTTGCGGCAGTGTTTACGAGTTCACTTGGCCGCGGCAAACAAAAGGTTAACACAACGCCCAACAACTTTTACGTTTCCCAATTAATGGCAGGCATGCATTTGAGCTGGATACACTTAAAATTCTTATATACATTACCATGAGCGCGCTGCCGATAGACCAGCGCGTTTAATTTTTTTTTTTGTGTGCATAATATCTCTGGTAAAGTCTAAATAATTTGTACATTTCTGTGACTGTGGTTTAAAAGTCAAATTTTCTCAAACCCGTAGTTTAATAGTCTAAATTGTGCATTTCTGTGGTTTTAAAGTCCAATTTTTGCATTTCTGTAATATATATTAGGCCCTATATTATAATTTTGCATGAGGTTATTTAATATATTTAGTTTACATATCCTTAGGATAATAATGTGATTTATTACGAATACAATCCTTAACATTAGTATAGGCCTACACACAGTCATTTTTTTTATTTATTTTGTAATAAAAGGCATATTACTTAAAAATGTCTTTGGCTGATTCAAAAAGTCTAAATAGACATCCAATGTTTTTCTGCCATGTTTTGAATTGAAGCAAAATGGCGCACAATCTCTGTGACAAGACTAGCCGAGTTCAATTAAAAACATGGATTAGGCTTTCAATATGAAAGACGAAATACACATTTTAAAAAAATTCTACACATTTTAAAATTATAACAATCTTTTTTTGCCTTTGATGTTCCATATAAACTTTCTATACAGATGATTTTTACGTTCTAAGCCAGCGGTTCCCAAACTGTGGGTCGCGACCCCCTAGGGGGGGGGGTGGGGACCATTTCGCGGGGGTCGCCAAAGACCTTCGGAAAACGTATGTCTCCTTCACGCAGGGAGGGGAAGGGGAACTGTCTTTAAGTTTGCATTCAGTTTTATCTTATTAAATTACAGAGGCTCCTTCTATAGAAAAAATTATTGCGTCCCACGCTCATCCGTGGTCCGAGTCTAGTCTTGCATTTTTATTAATGTTTTTAAAATATGTTAAGTTACTGGTTTTCCTGGTTTGTTCAGGCAACCCATTCCATGCCCGAATGCCACTCGGGAAGAAAGAGTAGGCCTACTTATATGCATTTGTTATCGCATAAGGGACAAGGAAAGTGTTTTTGTCTTTATGTTTATCTGAGCTTTGCAACAGGTTGTTTCAGATTACAGAAATGTCCGAAATTGATTTTTTTTTAAATGATGGTAATCCACGCTCAGCCTAGCGTTTCTTCCACAAGTATATTATTTGTGTTTGGTTAACAATGATTAACTCCCATGATGGCCTTATCGATTAGACCAGTGGACATTCATCTCAATTCGCTTGGGGGCGTAAACTAATCCGAGGACCACACGAACGGATGTTTTTTTTTATAAATTTAATGATAAAAGGCAATACAATTCTATTTAACGGTTAAGTAAGTAAAGTAAAGTACCCTTCAGACCAAACTTTTCATAGGGCTAGTGAAGCAGCGTTCAACAGTTTCAGTAGCCACGGCATGCTAGAGCAGGGGGTCGGAAACCTTTTGATAACAGTGTGCCACGTTATGATTTCTAATTCATTCAGCGTGCCAACAGCCTAAAAGCCATCCTGCCGTAGCACCGAATTCCTTGTAGAAGAGACTTGAATATTCTTTAAAGGCCTCTTCCTGGAGCCATTGAAAATCCGTGCTCTTAGGTTGCCAACCCCTGTACTAGGGGGTGTGTGGCCAGCACAATGCCCAGACGCCTTTACTTTACGCCAACTAATGTCAGGTACCCATCAGAGCCGGGTAAACTCAGGGACACACTTAAGTTCTGGAACTCAGAACCTTCGGATCGCCAGTCGAACGCCACCGCGCTCCGTTAAAAATGTGTATATTTTTTATTACAGAGAATAGAATCGGCCAGCAACGAATTGCTTAATTGTATTTTTTCTTGCAGACGTGGACTCTGATTAATTAAGGTAAACTGTTTTATCGCAATGAAGTTAGATGGCTCAGTCGAGGGTCTGTTTTGAAACGTTTATTTGCATTTAGAGATGAAAACAGTTCATCCATGAAATGAAAAAAAAAGGCAGAGATCTTTGTAGGATGATTCTACTTTGGTGACCTTGTTTTTCTCACACATATCACACGGATCATTGAACAGAATATCTCTGATAAAAAAACAAAACATAATACGATATATCTTATCTTTTATGTTCCTTACATACAGACTATTATTGCGTCCTACGCTCAACCGTGGTCTGAGTCTAGTTTTGCATTTTGATAAGTGTTTAAAAATAATGTTAAACTACTGGTTCTCCTGGTTTGCTCAGGCAACCCATTCCATGCCCAGGTGCCACTCAGGAAGAAAGAGTACTTTTAAACTTTTGTTCTTGCATATGGGGCTAAGAAAATTGTTTTTGGCCTTATCTTTATCTGATCATTGTAACAGATTGTTATTGTGTTGTATTTTAAGTTAGAATTTGATGCCTTTTGTATTATTACTACTTTGCTCTATGTCCTTCCGTCCTCTAGTGTTTCTAGCCTTAGGGATTTAACTTTTGGTTTTACTCTTGCTAGTTGTGATTATTCGCTAGTAATAAAGATTGCAGCTCTTTTCTGAATTTGTTCATACAGACTGTTACAGAAGATGCATATTCTAGTATTGGTCTAACCAGTCTAACCAAACACTATAATAAGATGGACCGCTTGCTCTATTTTTAGAGCTTATATGTTCTTTTTTCCGAGCGCATAAAAAATAACATTGTCTTAAATGATTTCTACGCTCCTACGTCTGCCTAAAGTTTTCCGCTGTACACAACTTTCGATTATAATTTTTATGTATTTTTCAATGAGAAAATAAATCACAGCGATTAAATAAACCGGAAGTGTACAGTGCAAAAGGGAATCGAGACATCCGAAAAGAAGTCATTCGAGTCATCAAAAAGCAGAAATATTAAAGCAAGCTGTCCATCTTATTATATAGTCTTTGATAATATACCTTTAAAATATATTTGGTCAGAAAATGAAATTCTTAGAACTTGGAAATTATCTGTCGATCTAATTTTGTACATTTTGTTTTTGATTGACACTTAGAAAAATAGTTTAGGGTGAATTAGCTTGTTATTTGCTCCCCATTGTGCACTACCCCCCCTGCCCTCCCCCTGCCCTCCCCACATCCAAACCCAAAATCCTGGCCACGCCTCTGATAGTGAGTTATGCGAGTGTTTAAAAAACAACACAAAACAGACAAACCAAAGAAAAACAAACAATAAACTCTTAACGCAAAATCAGCACAGCAGATTATGTTTGTTTTTTTCAACGCTAGACAAAGACAAAATCTATTCTGTTTAATATAAAACATTTTGAACTGGGGGAAAAACAAACAAACAAAAGCGTGAAAAAAAAAATATTAACCCTTACAGTCCCGGGCGCGTATATAGCGGAACTGAAGGCAGCATAGATAGAAGTAGGTCGGTACGGGAAGGGTTAAAAAAAATATCAGCACTCTAGAGGAAATTAAATTGCGTATGATGTGTTTGTTTGTGTGTGTCAGTGTGTGAATGTGTGTGTTGTGTGAGGGAGTGAGGGTGGTGTGATGTTGAGGATCGCTATTTAAATAGCCCGATAAAAAAGAAAGGGATTAAGATTTGACAAAAAAAACAACACCTGACATTCAGTATTCTTCAAAATGTTGAGGAACTGTAACATTTTTTACCCGATGTATTCAAAGAAAACATAGATAACTCCTCTCGCTCCGAATCAATTGAATTATTTTTCCTTTAATGCGCAGCAGACAACACGTTACCGCAAATAAATAAAAATTAGGAATAAGAAAAGCAGGAACTACTTTATACCAATTTTGATCAGGATACATGACCAAAGCGTAAGTTTGTCAGGTTATGTGAATTATCTTCGCTTTCTGCTTTGAATGTAAATCGATAATCATCGTACTACATGTATTTAGTTGTTTCGTATGTCACCTGTTAAATAAAGGTAATATTTTTTGTACGTACTTACATACGTGTGTGAGTGTGTGTCTATATATTCTACATCAGGGGTCGGGAACCTTTTTGTCTTAGAGAGCCATGGATAACACATATTTTGTAAAGTAATTCTGTGAGAGCCATACATTATGTTTCAAACTAAAAATTCAAGTAAATCGTGTGCATCTTGTGTAATTTCAACACAAAAAGTACAATAATTATGTCTCTGAATTCTTCTGATGCTGAGCTGCAGTAGACTTTAGCTCATTTGTAGAATGAAATATTGATATGCAATTAATATGTAGTTCAAAAAGTCTTTACAAAAAGCATTTATTTAAATAATCGAACATTTGTCTGCGAGCCAGATGCAGCCATCAAAAGAGCCACATCTGGCTCGCGAGCCATGGGTTCCCGACCCCTGTTCTACATAATTAATTAGGGATGTCGCTCTCTCTCTCCCCCCCTCATATCTATCTATCTATCTATCTATCTATCTATCTATCTATCTATCTATCTATCTATATATATATATATATATATATATCTTGTATATATATAGTTAATATATATATTGTAATATATATAAATATACTTTATATAATGAAGTTTTTTTTTACTACCTGTGATTTTATGTAATGAAGTTTTTTTTTGCTAATTGTAACTTTTTAACTTTTTATAGGAAAGTTGTTGTTTCCTACAACTTAATATATCGAAATTTATTGCTACCTGTAACTTTATATAACAATATTTGTTGCTACCATTAACTTTATATAAGGAAAGCTGTTGCTACTTGTACTTTTATATTAGGAATGTTATTGCTACCTGTAACTTTATATAGGAAGGTTGTTGCTACCTCTAACTTTTTATAAGAATGGTTGTTAACTTTATTTAAGATAGGCTTTTGCTACCTGTAAATTTATATAAGGAAAGTTTGTTCCTACCTGTCACATAGTTAGGTAGGTCTGCCGAGAACCAGATAATATTGACATCTACTTGCTGTGTACGGTCACATATTTAAAGAAATGGGGAAAACTGCTGGATCGATATAAATGTAGAAAAAAAAAATCTACTCCAAATTGCTTGTCATTTATAGCACGTCTACTCCGGTGATCAAAGATTTGGTTTTTCTTTCCTTCTGCGCTCCTGCTAGCGCCACCAGTTTTCTCCCCCCCCCCCTCCTCCGACACAACAAAGGCAATCCCTCCGCGCATCGTTTTCAGCTAATTAGATATTTGACTCTACACTTTTGACGAGGTTTCTTGATGCCTCTGTCTGTCTCCCAACAAAGACAGAAGAACAAGACTGCGTAGATATGTAATGGGCTAGGAGACAACACTTTTAGTTTAAACACTCTATAGTACGCCGCTGTTGCGTTTTATCTTATATGTTACAGACGTTATTTTTGTTTCTAAACAGGATTGCTGCGTCCTTACGCTTATCCGTAGTCTGAGTCTAGTCTTGCATTTTTGATTAGTGTTTTAAATGATAGATAAGATACGATTTCTTTATTGATCCAAAAAGGAAATGTGGTTTGATTACATTGCAGAATTACAAGAACACAAGCACAACAACCAGAACAAATACAACACACACACACATACACACTAGTCATCTTGAAATCTGCAAAACACGAATCTGGCTCTTGATTATGCTTTACTCAGGAGCAGCTTTGATATAGTCTCACAGAATAAGGAACAAAGGAGTTCTTGTACCTTTCAGTTCGGGCTCTGATTGACAGGAGTCGGCCACTACGTGTTGAATTTACGTAGTTGTTGTGAAGTGGATGCATGCTATCTTTGAGTATTTTCTCCACTTTGCAGAGGCATCGTTGTTGACATAGTGCTTATAATATCTCATTTTTGTTACTTTTGACGCTCTACGGTGCTGCAGTTTTGATGACATGTTTCCTTTCCAGCAAGTTATTGCATACGTTAACAGGTTTTGTATAGCTGCATTGTAAAAGTTATTTATTTTAATGATGTTTTAAGTTATAGAGATTTTCCTAGTTTAATCTGGCAATCCATTTCATGCCCAGATGCCACTCAAGAATAAAGAGAACTTATATGCGTTAGTTCTGGCATAATATGGAATAAGGAAAGTGTTTTTTTTATCATTATGTTTTTCTGAGCATTGTAATATATTGTTATTGTGTCGTATTTCTAGGTTTCAATTTAATTCGTGTGTATTATTACTGTTTTACTCTTTGTTTTTATTTTTTCTCCTTTTATTTCTACATTCAGAGATTTAACTATTGGTGTTACTCTTGTCAGTTGTGAATATTTCACTAGGACTTATACGTTTACAGACGTTCTTTTGAGAACGGAGATTATTATGTCCTAGGCTCAAAACTCCTGCAGGTCGGCAGGGATTTGTGGGAGGCAGGGCTAGATCCCGGGCCGTTTTGTTAACAGTCCAGTGTACTAACAGCAAGACCAGCCGGCCTCACTCGTAACGAACCTTGCAACTCTTTTATGGAAATGCGCTATTAAAAAAAAATGTTTTTCTTTTAGTTAATAGGTCTAGTGGATTGTATGATTTTTCTTTTAGTTAATAGGTCTAGTGGATTCTATGGTTTTTCTTTTAGTTAATAGGTCTAGTGGATTCTATGGTTTTTCTTTTAGTTAATAGGTCTAGTGGATTCTATGGTTTTTCTTTTAGTTAATAGGTCTAGTGGGTTCTATGGTTTTTCTTTTAGTTAATAGGTCTAGTGAATTCTATGGTTTTTCTTTTAGTTAATAGGTCTAGTGGATTCTATGGTTTTTCTTTTAGTTAATAGGTATAGTGGATTCTATGGTTTTTCTTTTAGTTAATAGGTCTAGTGGATTCTATGGTTTTTCTTTTAGTTAATAGGTCTAGTGGATTCTATGGTTTTTCTTTTAGTTAATAGGTCTAGTGGATTCTATGGTTTTTCTTTTAGTAGGTCTAGTGGATTCTATGGTTTTTCTTTTAGTTAATAGGTCTAGTGGATTCTATGGTTTTTCTTTTAGTTAATAGGTCTAGTGGATTCTATGGTTTTTCTTTTAGTTAATAGGTCTAGTGGATTCTATGGTTTTTCTTTTAGTAGGTCTAGTGGATTCTATGGTTTTTCTTTTAGTTAATAGGTCTAGTGGATTCTATGTTTTTTCTTTTAGTAGGTCTAGTGGATTCTATGGTTATTTATCTTTGTTATTACTCCTAGGTAAGTTTTTTAATAGGTTATATCTTTTCCACGAATGAAGTAGCTGGTATTTATTTTTTGCTTTGACACTCTTAGCACTTTTCACCTAGGCTTAGGTATTTTTTAAAGATTTCAGTATATATTTTTCAGCCTTTATTGAACTGTGAATTATTATACGATCATCTGCAAATAATCTTAATTTTGTTCATATATTGATGTGATTGGGTAAGTCATTAGTATAAATTAGAAATATTAGTGACCCTAGAACAATGTTTAATGTTTATTGCAGTTGAACACTTAAAATTAAAAGCTTTGAGAAAACAACCAGTATCCTAATTCATTAATAATGTAGTTTTAATTTGAATTAACTTGAAATACAACATCGAAGATATATTATAAACACTATATAATGAAAACGTTTCTTCGCGTTTGGCGCTATATAAATGACCAATTAATTAATTAATTTCGAAGATACTTCTTGACTAAAACTTGTAGTAAAACATGTAGTAAACATATAGTCAAATACAGTGAAACTGAACCTCTAAGAGAGGACAAATTCCTTATAATATAACTTCACTTTTTCCATCTTACCCGCTACTGCTGATTGGCTAAGGACCAACCAATCGTAATGTGTCTTTCCCATAATTTTGGTGAAAGTTCTATTCCTAAAAATACAGATGTAAATCTTAGGATAGGATAACAGACCCCAATCTCTCTTTGTTTGACACTATGTGAAAAGGTCGGGGTCAAGGGAGTTAATATATATATATATTAAGCTCTGTGTGTGTATTAAACTAATCAAATTGGTTTATTTAAAGACATGTGACCTCATTGCTTTATATTTTACCTTTGCAATTTGACTTAGCACACCTGTCCTCGATAGCTGAGTGGACAACGTATCGCACTGCCATGCAGTCGACTCGGGTTTGATTCTCCAGTTAGTCTATACCTTTATTTTCTCCTAAAAAATTGTGTATTTCAATTAATATTACTTTTAAAAATATTTAGTAAATCCACGGGCAACGCCTGGTAATTTAGCTTTTTGTTATATAAAAAGACTTGCTAATTTGTATCCAGATTACAAAAATTACTTTCCTAAACATCTTCAATAAAAAATAATTATTTTTTTCAATTATTAGATCTAGATCTATATCTTTCTGTTCATTGTAATTTATACATGATTTATTTGTAGCTTATACAAGCCTGTTTTATTTTCTTTCGGGCAACGCCAGGGAATTGAGCTTGTTTAAAATATAAAACATAAAATATCATATTTAATCCTATTGAATACATTCTATCTATTCCAGACTACATACTGTGTCGCCATTATCAAACAACTCCAAATGAAGCCATTTATGTAAGTGTGAGCGCATGTCCTTTTTTTTTGTCCAAGCAAAGATGTGGTAAAAATGATATAATTAGGGAAGCGTTTTGCGCAAACTCATCCACATTAAATTAAACAATGAGAGTCGGATTAGATACAGTATATGTATTAATATATATTATATATATGTTCCAATACTGCAGCCGTTATAACCTTCTTCTTTATTCCAATACTGCAGCCGTTATAACCTTCTTCTTTATTCCAATACTGCAGCCGCTATAACCTTCTTCTTCTTCTTTGTTCCAATATGGCAGCCGTTATATTATTATTCTTTGTCCCATAATGGCAGCCGTTATAGTCTTCTTCTTTGTTCCATTACGGCACCAAGGGAACTGCGCTCTTCATAACAGTCACTTCTGAAAACTCCCCAGTGTGGCTGGACACAAAAGGAAGTACCTAGAAGTGCGCTCATTTGAATTTCTGCGCTTTCTTTAAGGAACAGCTTACCTCAGACACCGAGAGAATCGGAGACAAAACAGTCTTTTAAAAAGAGCCTTCTCTTTGGCTATTGGCTGTAGGCCTTATATACTAATACATCTGCCGCTACAATTCAAGCCGAGAGCGCACTGAGCATGCTAAATTTAATAACATGGATAGAAGCGCTATGACAATTACCATTATTATTATTATTAAAATCCATTTTTAATATTTGCCTCATTATTTTGAGAAAAAAAGTATTTTCTTATATAGCAGATCGACTTTTGAATTTATTATGTATGACTGGTTGTACAGTTTAGTAAACAATATTTCTTAATGAAGTCATTACTTTACTTCTTTTTTTTTTTGCATTTTCTTTGTTTTGTATTTATTTCCCATATAAAGATGCTGTAGAAACACACATAATTAAAATACAACATTGGTGCAATACTAGACTTGGAGCACAGATGAGCGTAGGACGCAATAGGCTTCTTTATAGAAAGGGCGTCTGTAATATATAAGATAAGACAAAACAAATCTTTCTATCTCTCTCTCTTTATCTATCTATCTATCTATCTGGATCTCAATCTATCAATCTATCTATCTTTATATCCACCCACCCATCTTGCCAATCCATCCATCCTTTCAACCAGATTACAGTCTTTGTTTTTAAAAAGGTCTAAAGAGACTTGCTGAATGACTATACCCTGAATCACAGTTAGTATCTATCTATCAATGTATTTTTTTATCGACCAGTCTGGCCAGAGACAGGTTATTTTATATACATTGAATAGTTTCTTCAACCGATCAATTTCTGTCTAGCTTTAAAAAAAAATCTACATGAAATAAACCATTGTTTTGTAAATGCAGGGTTCAGCAGGTTACCAGGACACGAAAGCTAAAATCACCGAGTCGGACCCTAAGGAAAGAAAAAAAGTTTTAATTAAGATCAGGTTATTGTGACATAACAGATTATCTCTAGACCCATTTCTAAGAGTTCTGAAACTTGAAATCCTGCAACTGATCACGTGATAGTGCCGCCACAAGCCATACGCTTGATTCTCCGGCAGATAAAGGGAGAAACGTCGAGTTGGTTCATTAAACCAAGACTTGATCTGTGATTGATTCCTTTTGTTGATTAACCCGAGATCTAGGTTTTTGTTTTTTCTTCAGTTGGTTTTTTAACAGTCTCTTTTCTTTTGGATTATTGAACTGGGTCAAAATCTTAAGTTTCTTTTGGTCCGATAAGTGAGACTGATTGTAGAGCCTAATGTTTTTCCCCCAAAAAGATAAATTATAACGGAATCAAGCATGTTTTCGATTGAGAGTGTAGCTTATGATTAAGTCTCTGTTTAAGAAAATCAGCGAATACAAAGCCCCTTATTATTGTAGAGTGTAATCAAAAACACATATTGTTTACATAGTTACACCGTTATCAGAGAAAGGTGGGCAATGTGACCTTGGATAAACCGCACTGACAACCTTGAACCCCCGAACTCTGAACTACACAATGACGAAAGTGAACATCACCCATTGGGCGGCCTACAACAGCACCGAGTCCGATGAAGAGGTCAGTTTCTCCGCCCTGCCTTCCGTGCTGACCATCGTGATCGGTGTGGTCATCGTGGCAGGGAACGCCATTACTCTGTTGGCCATCAAGTCGGCGGTCAGCTTTAGAACAGCCCCGGACTTCTATTTGGCGTCTCTGGCAGTGGCGGATGGTCTGGTAGGGATCACAGCCATCTCCAAGATATACACTTACTTCGGGTAAGATAAAAATAAAATATTTTTATCATTTAAAGTTTTGAAATGTTAAGCATCGAATACAAACTATGTGTTCTGCAGTACATTTCGTATTATATCTTTAACCAATCATTTCGGTGTTTAGTAAATGAACTATTTCACTAACCCCGTGTTTCGGTCCGTGGTAAACACACTATTTCTCTAATCCTGCAATTCTGTTTTTGAAACAAACATTTCTCTAATCCTGCAATTCTGTTTTTGAAATAGACATTTCTCTAATCCTGCAATTCTGTTTTTGAAACAAACATTTCTCTAATCCTGCATTTCTGTTTTTGTAAACAAACATTTCTCTAATCCTGCATTTCTGTTTTTGTAAACAAACATTTCTCTAATCCTGCATTTCTGTTTTTGTAAACAAACATTTCTTTAATCCTGCATTTCTGTTTTTGAAACAAACGTTTCTCTAATCCTGCAATTCTGTTATTTTATAAACAAACTATTTCTAATCCTGCAATTCCGTTTTTTATAAACAAACTATTTCTCTAATCCTGCATTTCTGTTTTTGAAACTATTTCTCTAATCCTGAAATTCCTTTTTTTATAAACTAACTTATTTCTCTAATCCTGTAATTGTGTTTTCTTTTTAATAAACAAAAATTGTCTCTAATCATGCGGTTCTGTTTTTGTAAACAAACTATTTCGCAATCCTGCTTTTAATAGTTTATCGGTCATTTTTACGAATACCATGATCTTTGACCTTTTACTAGTCTCCCCTGAATAACCTTCTCTAAATTTGTTATTTCAGACCTAGAGATGAGACCAGTAACTTCCGTGTTTCCCAGAAGTATTCGTGTCTGGCCGTACTGGCTCTAGCGTCCACGTCTGTCATGGCGTCCACCTTCAGCCTAGCGCTCGTGGCGCTGGACAGGTGTTTGTCAGTGTCGTATCCGTTTCTTTACAAGAGGTGGGTGTGCTATCTTTACTCACTTTACTCACTTTACTCACTTTACTCACTTTACTCACTTTACTCACTTTACTCTCACTTTACTCACTTTACTCACTTTACTCACTTTACTCACTTTACTCACTTTACTCACTTTACTCACTTTACTCACTCTACTCACTTTACTCACTTTACTCACTTTACTCACTTTACTCACTTTACTCACTTTACTCACTTTACTCACTTTACTCACTTTACTCACTCTACTCACTTTACTCCCTTTACTCACTTTACTCACTTTACTCACTTTACTCACTTTACTCCCTTTACTCACTCTACTCATTTTACTCACTTTACTCACTTTACTCTCAATTTACTCTCACTTTACTCTCACTTTACTCACGTTACTCACTTTACTCACTTTACTCACTTTACTCACTTTACTCACTTTACTCACTTTACTCACTTTACTCACTTTACTCACTTTACTCACTTTACTCACTCTACTCACTTTACTCACTTTACTCACTTTACTCACTTTACTCACTTTACTCTCACTTTACTCTCACTTTACTAACTTTACTCACTTTACTCACTTTACTCTCTTTACTCACTTTACTCACTTTACTCACTTTACTCACTTTACTCACTTTACTCACTTTACTCTTACTTTACTTACTTTACTCTCACTTTACTCACTTTACTCACTTTACTCACTTTACTCACTTTACTCACTTTACTCACTTTACCCACTTTACCCACTTTACCCACTTTACTCACTTTACTCACTTTACTCACTTTACTCACTTTACTCACTTTACTCACTTTACTCACTTTACTCACTTTACTCACTTTATTCACTTTACTCACTTTACTCACTTTACTCACTTTACTCACTTTACTCACTTTACTTACTTTACTAACTTTACTCTTACTTTTCTGACTTTACTCACTTTACTCACTTTACTCACTTTACTCACTTTACTCACTTTACTCACTTTACTCACTTTACTCACTTTACTCACTTTACTCACTTTACTCTCACTTTACTCACTTTACTCTCACTTTACTCACTTTACTGACTTTACTGACTTTACTCACTTTACTCTCACTTTACTCACTTTACTCACTTTACTCACTTTACTCACTTTACTCACTTTACTCACTTTACTCACTTTACTCACTTTACTCACTTTACTCTCACTTTACTCACTTTACTCACTTTACTCACTTTACTCTCACTTTACTCACTTTACTCACTTTACTCACTTTACTCACTTTACTCTCACTTTACTCTCACTTCACTCACTTTACTCACTTTACTCACTTTACTCACTTTACTCACTATACTCACTTTACTCACTTTACTCTCACTTTACTCACTTTACTCACTTTACTCACTTTACTCACTTTACTCACTTTACTCACTTTACTCACTTTACTCACTTTACTCACTTTACTCACTTTACTCACTTTACTCACTTTACTCACTTTACTCACTTTACTCACTTTACTCACTTTACTCACTTTACTCTCACTTTACTCACTTTACTCAATTTACTCTCACTTTACTCACTTTACTCACTTTAGTCACTTTACTCACTTTACTCACTTTACTCACTTTACTCTCACTTTACTCACTTTACTCACTTTACTCACTTTACTCACTTTACTCACTTTACTCACTTTACTCACTTTACTCACTTTACTCACTTTACTCACTTTACTCACTTTACTCACTTTACACTCACTTTACTCTCACTTTACTCTCACTTTACTCACTTTACTCACTTTACTCACTTTACTCACTTTACTCACTTTACTCACTTTACACTCACTTTACTCTCACTTTACTCACTTTACTCACTTTACTCTCACTTTACTCACTTTACTCACTTTACTCACTTTACTCTCACTTTACTCACTTTACTCACTTTACTCACTTTACTCACGTTACAAACTTTACAAACTTTACTTACTTTCAAAATTGTAAAATATTTATTACTTTAATATTTTAATTAACAGAATCTACATCTGAAGAAGTACCAGAATTGTAAACAAATGTATTCTTAATACCTAACAATGATTTGCTTTGATTTTGTTTAAACTACTAGAATAGCCAGTAGGAAACGAACCAGACAGATCATTCTCGGAGCCTGGTTTTGTTCTATTGTGTACGGATTATTACTCGTAGTCTTCAACAAATACTCCAAGCATCGCAAATGTCTGCTGGTAGTTCAGGCAAGTGAATTCAATTTAACCGATAAACACTTCATATATTTGATTGTTCAAATGTATGGGGAAAAAAAAAAATCTCTGTTAGCTACCTTGCTTTCTAGGCGAGAGAATGGGGTGCCTGGACTAGGTAGGAAATAGCCAGAACCGATTCATTTAAAGCCATAATCCAAAGGCAGGACTTGAACCCTGATAAGCTAATGGCGCACAACTCTTCAGATGGATTTAAATAAGTTTCGAGTAACTTTTTCGACAGTTCTTTGTTATATGTGCATAGCATTTTTCAACAGTGTGCATATTGTCTTTATCGATAATTCATTTAGAGTTATTTATTTTTATTTATTTATGGCGTCGAGATTATTTGTGCAGAATTGTGTCTATAGTTATTTATTATGACGTAGACATTTTTTGAGTGCAGTGTGTTCTAGTAGCCTCTATAACTTTCTAGAACGTTTTGTTTACTTTTTGCATCCTGAAAACTTCGGGGTAAGTCCATTCTAGCACTTTCTGCACCAAACTCCAACTCGAGCCCCTACAACACCACAGAGCGTTAAAAAAAGGCCACCACTATGGACAAGATCATGAACCGCCGCGTGGAAATGTCCACATAGCCAAGTTGCATCCAACATGTGTCCCGCTTAGGGATGTTAAAACCGGTTTGTTTTCAAAACCGGTTTTCGGTTCTATAAAACCGGTTTAAAAACGGATTTCGATTTCACCCCCCCCCCCCCCCCCCCGCAATGCCACAAGTCACAGGCCGGAAAAGACAAATGAGCGTAGTTTTGAAGGTGTATTTGAAAAATATTTCAAACTTAATAAGTGTTTGCATAGCATTCAAGAGGTTGATTTGTGTGAATACATTATGATTTTGTACACTTTACCATAACATTCTTTAGAAAAAAAAAATATGGGCTAATTGATTAAAACCGATAATAGCTTTCAATAGTGATAATTTGTGCACCGTGGACTTAGACTTGTAAAATAATGTATTGAATAGGTTCACGTAGCGCCAATCAAAAGCCAAAAGAATGTGTATTTAATGCTGCGGTTAATAACAAAGCACAGACGCGGTGTCTAGCTGAATTGTTCAGGGTCACAGGACAAAACTAGTTTGCTCTCTCCATTGCGTACATCAAAGAGTCGTCGTCGGCATCCGTCCGTCTCGAGTGACGATGGTGTAGCTTCATGGGTAAGGTATCCAACTGCACTGCCAAGAATGGCCAACCCGGGAGGGGCAATCCCTGCCGCACTTGAGGCACATCAAACAGTAGCGCACATCTAAACGATGAGCCGACATTTGGTTTGATGTTGTTTTTATCGCAAGCCATAGTTGGTATTTGGAGAAAACAAAAGAAACACAATATCTAAGACTAAATAGTATTAGCAAGGCATTTCAAGAATTGTTTTGCGTGAATCCAACATTATTTTTTTTTAAATATTTCCATCAGACCCAATAAAAAAATAAAATAAAAGGTGTGCTACTTGAAGTAATGATTACCTTCCAACCAAAAAATCAAAACCGGTTTTCAGATTCAAAACCGGAATCCGGTATTCCGGTTTTCGTTTAACATCCCTAGTCCCGCTCTACCAGAGTTCATCGGCTCAAACTGCATGTAACACAAATAGGCACCGACGTCTACAAATTTTCTTTTTTTTTTGTAATTCCTTTAGCCATTAGACTGTGGAACACACTGGACCAGGCCTCCATCACCACCCCTTCTGTGCCGGCTTTCAAATCTTCACTGAAGGGCTGGACTAAATGTCTAAAGTGAAACTCAGTCATCTGTTTGTAGTTCTTGTTTGTATATTTGTAAATTGCATGTGTAGTTAAATTGTGGACTCTTTCCTCGGTCCTAACGGGGTTTCCACAATATTATGAAGAAGAAGAAGAAGGCACATAGGGCCTATTGGTGTTGTTGTATTGCTAATCGATAAAGAAAGAAGCTACGTATCATCGAACAGTGTTTAATGTAATTATTGTAAAAAAAGTTCAAGCATTAAATTCTTTAAATGTTCATCGAGTGGCTTGAGTGTATTATTTCATAGTGAACCAGACCCTAGGCC
This sequence comes from Anisus vortex, assembly GCA_949126835.1. Taxonomy (NCBI): domain Eukaryota; kingdom Metazoa; phylum Mollusca; class Gastropoda; family Planorbidae; genus Anisus; species Anisus vortex. The sequence continues at coordinate 52,218,077 of OX421494.1, read as the reverse complement.
CTAAACAAATGCCAGACATTTTATATTATTATACTTATTTAGCCTAAATAATTAGACTATAGGCCTATCTATGCTAATGTCAAATGTGCTCTAAGCTTACATTATGTTTTTGTTGGCAGCGCTATATAAATATACTTTGTATGTGTGACCATTAAAACAATGAAAAAACAAACTGTCAACGGTGAATTAAGTTTTTTTTTTCTTTTTCTTTCCTTTTCTTAGGTCGACATTTGGTACTTTCGTTACTTGACAACATCGCTCAGCTTAATTGGCATGTCCGTTAGTATAATCAGCTATTGCAAGATTGGCCAGATTCTAATGAGAAATCAGACCAAACGTGTATTCTCTTTGTGTAAGTAGGTGATTAAAAAATGTTTTTAAACTTAGATCTTATTTGAGCCAATATTTTAAAATATACCAACGATTATTATTTATTTTTTTACCGAGGATCAGAAATGTCTGTGTGTGGCAAGGTGGAAACGCGTTCGGTCCTGGGTACGAGTTCTGGTGAAGTCTAGAATTTTTTTCCATGAGTCTACCCAGCTCCGATGGGCACCCGACCTTAGTTGGGTAAAGTAAAGGCGGCTGAGCATTGTGCTGGCAAGGGGCGAAGCCACAGATGGGGTGGGCTGAGGAGGGCTAAGCCCCCCTGGAATTAAAAATATCTTTTTCAACAGATTTTTAAAAAATATGTACTAAATTCGAAAAAATTGGTAAATGTTTGTCACGCAAAGTTCAGCCCCCCCCCCTCCCTGGCATTTCGTAAATGTTTGTCACGTGAAAGTTCAGCCCCCCCCCCCCCCTGGAAAGCATTTCTGGCTTCGCCCCTTGTGCTGGCCACACAATCTCCTAGTATGCCGTAGCAAAAGAAACTGGCACCGGCACCAAGGATCGATTTGGTCCGGCCGGATACTTTACTGTGATCAATGTCTATTTTCTAAAGGTACACTATGCCATGACAAAAAATCGAAAATTCTTCTTTACACATTGACATGCAGGATAACATAAAGAACAATAATTAAGCCTGTCTATCATTCCAATCAAAGCTTAAAAGGACACAGATTGAAAGTGTGTGTTGAGAAAGGGGGGAGAGTATAGTTGTTAAATTGAAGGGTGGGCATTTGAAAATTTAATGTTGCATTAATGTTTTCAGTATTGTTTTCTTTTAATAAGTCTATTAATGTGATTTTATGTTAACTTCGCTAAATGTTTCTGTCTTTATTTGTGGGTGACAATTGACAAGTCTTAATGAGGCGTGAACTTTTGAACTGGAGTGATCGTGAACTTCCTGTTCTATTTTTAAACTAATAAACAAAAAAAAGCATGCTTTTGCTTGTGTTTGACAATTGATTTCAACCTCGACGGCCAGTTCTAGTCTTTTAGAATTATACAAAGGATACAATATTAGTTATGAGGAATCCGTTTTTAAAAACCAAAAGTGAGTAGGCGATAATTAATACTCAAGTGTTAGTCACGTGAGGTTAAATGTTTATTTATTTGTTTACAAAATAAATTAGTCAAGAGTTGCGTTCTCTTGGTTATTAAAAAACAAAATGCGTAAATTCATCAAAACGAATAACAAAAATTCCTTTGCATTAAGCAATAAGTTTGATATTATAAAAAGGTGATTATTCCCTTCTGACTTTCACAATACATTGATTTGTTTTGTAACATCTTGGAAATGAAATACATTTTAATCCCCAACAAATTTGAGTACAACCAGTCACCCAGCACACAGACATGTTTCGAAACAAATGATTGAAATCGACCGGAAATATTTTTTTCGGTCGACCTATTATGCTTGCATACACGTTTTGAATTGTCAATGGGCGAAATTTTCAATATATTTAAACAATGAATATTGAGGATTTATATTTAAGGTTTTCAGTAATATTTTACTATACCTAAAAACTTGAATATTGACTTCGATTTTGTTTCTTTGTTTTTTTTTTCTTTTTGGTTATTGACAAAAGCAACATTTTTGATAGGTTAATACTAACTAAACATGCATATAAAGGATTGTATACGCAAAACTTAGCCTCTGTAAGGGCTGTTTATTTGAATGTTAATGAATCAACTAAATTTAAATACTTTGTAATTCAATTGTGTATTTTTCTTTCAGTTGTAAACCATTTCCTTTGCTGTTTAAGATCCGAGGAGTTGTCATCTAAAAGCTACCAGGAGAAGACTTCAAGAAGATGTATGAAGATAAAGAACGCTAACCCAATGTTACAAGACGAGTTGTTTGTAAGGAAAGAGTTATTCACCATTGATTCAGTTAGAAAGAAAGGGAAAAAACTCGTTCATTTGACTAGTGAAGGAGAGAGAGTTATGAAAAGAGAAAACTTGCGAAAAATACAGATGCAAACTCGTTCATTTATAACACAAGAAAACAGAGTCGAGGCTCAAAAACTTCTACCTTCTTTGACTACAGAAAAACATAAAGTCACACATGTATTGCATCACCATGATGACATTGTATACAACGATAAACCGGAAAAAGCCACATCGCACGTGAAGAAAAGTTATGAGGAAAGAGACGCATATCCTGGAGAGATTGACGACGCGCGGGAAGATCTCATGGACAAAGGTGATACGGGGATTTACACGTCGAGCATGAATAATTTTTTCCCGGATTATTTCCCAGCTGATCTCATTAAATCATTTGTCCCTGTAAAGAAATTGGAAGGTAAAACGTTTACAGATAACTGCTGCAGAGTTGCCAAAAGTAAATCATTACCAAACCTGAAGTACAGTACTACAAATTGTCCCCGTGTTGAGTTTTGGACAAGAGGACAATGTATTCAAGCGCCACCTATGATTAGCAATGATTGGAAAAAATCGTTCAACAAAATTACGACTTTAAATTCGTCCTCGACATGCCTCCGTTCGTCTTTACAGCGCTGCCAGTTGCAGGATCTCTCTCACGAGCCTCTAGCGCCAACTGGACAGGCACGAGATGACGACAGAGTGCAGACAAGTCAAACACCCCGGCCTTACGCCCAATTAAACTTCAGCGTCTGCCCTTTTGAGAACCTAGACAGACATCATTTGTCCCAACCTCGTAAAAAATCAGATAGTGAACTGGAAAGTACGGCTAAAAGCAAGCCTAGCTCCTGCTGTGCTGAAGACGCTTTTTGGGAACAGAATATCTCGGGTCTCAGCCACCGGAAGTCTCTCTCTGATCAGAAGCTAGGCAGAGTTTTCCTGGCCAAAGATAGCGCTCGAGTCATCAAGGTTATATTTTTCACACAGATGCTCTTTATCGTCTGCCTTGCACCAGGTTTTTTCTTATGCCTGTTGTACGGCCTGACCAATGTGCCTGCTTGGCTGATCAACTGGGCGCCTTTCACCGCCTTTTTGAATTCGGCTATGAATATATTCGTGTACGCCAGCTGTAAAAGTCGGTATAGATCGGCTATTTGGTCCATATTAAAGTGCGGGCATTGTCGCTCAGTATAGAGTATAGATATAGATATAGATATAGATATAGATAGATAGAGTATAGAGCATAGATATGGGGAACGGTGGCCGAGCGGCAGCGTACCCAAGGTCCTGGGTTCGAATCCTGGTGAAGGCTAGGACTTTTTCCCCGGGACTCGATGGTGTCCTGTGTCTACCCAGCTCTGATGAGTACCTGAGATCAGCTGGGGTAAATAAAGTAAAGGCGGATGGGCATTGTGCTGGCCACACATCCCATAGTATTCACTGGCCACAGAAACTCGTGAAAGCTGCCTCACCGGCCCTATGATCAATTTGGTCCGACGGGTACTTTATTTTTCATATACAGGGTGGGCCAATAAAATGTTACCACTTTTTAATCATACACAAGTTTTCAAAACTCAAAGGGCGAATGACATAATGATGAGGTTTGGTTTGGGCCCAGAATCTTATATTCTGCCTATGAACATGTCCATTGAGGTGGACATGTGCTTCATCGCTGAAAAAAAATCAGGACTAACAAAACGGGGTGATCTTCAATTTGACTGATATTTCTATAAAAGGTTAGTCTCTCTTCTCTATTTGCTGATATCTGAGCTTGCAAAATCTGAATTCTGTAGGGAAAACGATGAAGGTCTGTGTTCAGTATGCGTCTAACGGTGTCCTGTTTCTCTGAACGTCTGCAGAAGACGTCTGATTTCTTCCCGGAAAGTCAATTGTGAATCGTCGCTGAGTGTAGGTTACCGATTTTAATTCCAAATATGCTTCCCCGATCTTCACTCTCTCCTCCACAGAACATTGCTTTCGATCCATTGGGGTGAGAATTCAGTGTTTCGTTGTTAATATTATTGAAAATGAAACAAAAAATCTTTGTAATTTTGAAAATTGTAAGAATATAAAAAGTGGTAACATTTTTTTGGCCCATCTTGTAGAGTGTAGATGTATCTTTATACAAGAAACACCCATGAATGGGGTCCATTTAACCTTATTGGCAGCAGCAACGCAGACTGCTGGAACGAACGCACACTTCTGTATCCATGAACCTCATAACTGGCGAAGTGTATAAACCATGGATACCAATGTGCTAACGAGAATCATTGCACTTAAGGAAGTAACAATCTTGATGCAAACTTCCGCCATTTGTGAAACTATCACTGATATATATATATATATATATATATATATATATATATATATATATATATATATATATATATATATATATATGTATATATATATATATAACCACCATTGTCATTATCATTAAAAAATTTTCTTTAATACCAACATTACATTGTACATGTTACATTGTATAAATACTTATTTCTTTTTAGATTCCTTGATTCCTTTTGTTGTAAGTCTAAATATTCATGTTTGCATATTTCGATTTTTAGGAGTGGAGTAATTGTAAATTGAATATTTTGTTAATAGTACGGTAATACGATGTGCCGTTTTTCAGCTTTTCTACCATCTTATCAAGCCAGAATTTATTAATTTGTATATGCTTAAAGTATGTGAGTAGTTTGTATAACGGAAACTATTGTTCCTAAAACTTTTATGTCAAGAACCGCCTTACACGAAACTATTTTACACCATTGGTGTCCATACTAATGAACGAACCGCCATCTTGGATACAAATGTCAACAAATAAACATGTCTTCACACCAACAAGGCGAAATAAATGTGGCCGCAGAGGAGGAATATGACTGAGGACATTTTATCTGCTTTGATCAGACAGACCCGTCAACAGTGGCAAAGTAAAGTTGGATGGCTGGCTATCTATATAAACAAACAATATTACAATACCAACTGTTTTACAACAAAAGAAGAATATGCACACCAGACGAAGAATTATTGCGCGTCAGCCTCAGGCCATACTATCTACCATAAATATATCGTCAAGACTTCAGTCAGCCAGAATACAGTGGATGACTACTAATGAACTTTTTTCTTTTATGATAAATTGTGTGAATGTGTGTGCGCTTGTCTATTTTATAAGCATATTTCTGTGCTTGTATACAAATTAAAAATAATTATTTTATTTTGTTTAAAATATGCTGAAGGACAAAACATCTGTAATCAAGACAAATTTCCATTTGTTTGGATCAATAAAGAAATCTTATCTTATCTTATATATAAATATATATATTATTTATTTCAATACAAATATATATTTATATGAAGGCTGAACTGGCACTTAATGTAAAATAAATTAATAGATTTAAAATAAATTAAACAATTGGAATTTGTACATAAACTTTGTTTTTTTAATATACAATATTCGGTAAACAAACTTTTAGGCATGCATATTAAGCTAACATTTTAAAATGAAATAAACTATTTATATAATAAAAGAAAACAAATGCATATAAGTACTCTTTCTTCTCAAGTGGCATTCGGGCATGGAATGGGTTGCCTGAACAAACCAGGAAAACTAGTAACTTAACATCATTTAAAACATTAATAAAGATTCAAGATTAGACTCGGACCACGGATGAGCGTAGGACGCAATAATCTTCTTTATAGTAAAGAAGGAGCGTCTGTAATAATATATAATATAAGATAAGAAGATATACAGAAGCGAACTACTAATATAAGTTTAAGTTTAAGGATATGTTAAGCGTGCATACTTGTTTGTAAGAAGAGGACTATGTCAACTGTTATCCTTTGCTATTACCGTACTATTAACAAAAAATTCAATTTACAATTACTCCACTCCTAAAAATCGAAATATGCAAACATGAATATTTAGACTTACAACAAAAGGAATCAAGGAATCTAAAAAGAAATAAGTATTTATACAATGTAACAATTACTAGTCTAGATATTGACAAAAAATATAGTTTTCATTCGTTGGCGTCCTTCTGTCTCGAGAGACGATGGCCCATCACCGTAGGTCGGGGCTTTCACTTATTCATATGGATGGGCAGGCCGAGCCTGGAATGACAATCTCTCTCGCAACTTTTCCATATGTATTCTGTTTTTTTTTTTTCTTTCCTTCTCTCCTCTAGCCTATTTCAGTGGTTCCCAACCTTCTTAATGCCACGACCCTTTATTACAGCTTCTCACGTTTCGGCGACACCGAACAATAAAATTATTTTCGTCGATACCTAATGATTGTAATTTGCTATTGTTATGAATTGAATTGTAATGTAATTATCTGATATGTAGAGTTTATTTTCATTGTTACGAATTAACCATAATTAAAAACATAGTGATTAAGAAAAAAAAATGTATTTAGTCTATAATATTGTGACATAAATATTTCTAATTACAACACAAACGTCAGTGCTAAGTTTGAAATTGCGTCTTTCTCATTGGATCAGAAATTCTCTGGACAGTCTTTGCATGAGCACAACTAAGATCATCTTCCACAACAAGTCTACTTCTGTATTTAGACTTGATAACCAACAAGCTGGAAAACCCAGTTTCACAAAGATATTTTGTTTGGAAATGGAAGAAGAAGGCGCAACAGAGTCTCAGTCAAAATAGTAGGCTATACGACTGCAAACACTTGTTCCAGAATTGTGTAACTGGCATTGTAGAGACACCAGTCTTCGCTGCACCATTGTCTCACTTCAGTGTGAAACAGTAGAACAGTGTTCGGCACATCGAACTCGTTGCACAGTTTAGAAAACAGTCGACTGTTCGGAGCGCTCGCTTTTACAATATTGACACAACTTATGACGTTTTTATTTACTTATTGTATAAAAATATTTTTTCCCAAGGGCTTAGGCGCCCCCCCCCCCCATGAAATCGCCGTTCGACCCCTAAAGGCGTTGCTACCCACTGGTTGGGAACCTCTCGTCTGACTCTATTCTCAGCATGGACAAGAAACCTGTGCCAGTCGAAAGTGTGTTGTTCGACCTGTTCTGTCAGAATCTTCACTAAAATGTTCTGAACATTACAATAGCCCTTTGAACTGGAAGTAAAGGATTTTTCTTCCTGTGCAGTGTATCCATTCTTATAATAAATTGGGTTTACTGTGAGAAAATCAAAGTCATTCGTATGGAGAAAGTTGTCTTAAAGTGGCAGTGGCGTAGCTGGGATGGCGAGGTTGACGGGGAGGAGGAGCACATAATAAAAAAAAAACAACCTGCAAACTTGGACATTAAAGGGGGATGGGGGGGATTATAAATGGTGAGGTAAATATATGTTGCCCGGTAACAATAAGGGGAGGGGGTGGGGAGGCAATAGCTGGCTAGTCCATTTCTGAATTCACGCACAAATACCCACATATCAAGCGTACTTTGGAGCTAAAAACATACTAATAGTCTAAAATATTCTTTAAAAAGGCATTTTAAAATATTAATTAAAGTCTGTAAAAGGAATAGCACATTGTCTATTAAAAGGGATGCTATATGTTATTGTCAACAAAAAGCATTCGTTGTGTTAATAATAACGTGCTAAATAGTCCATCATCTTGTGAGAGGCTGCATTTTATGCTTAAAGTGGCGTTAACAAATTATTACGAATAGCAAATATAAATACAGACCAGTCCCAAGAACGCTTGAGAATATCATAGTAATAATTTCCTATGCAAGATAATACAAGTTGTCATATCTTTTATTTATTAGTGGCATGTAATTTTGGAATGGGTTCGCCTGAATTAGTCAGGAAATAAGCATCGAACTTAACATTTAAAAAAACAAACAACTCTTAACCCTAAGCAAAACTAGAGTTAAAAATAGGACATGCAAAGGATATCAAAAAGTTCATATTAGAAGGCACGTTAGCAAATTATATGATTAAAGATTAGGCTATATTGAAAGTTCTTTATAGACTTTGAAAGATCTATAGAAAAAAAAAGTGATCTACAGAAATATAGACAAATACTCACATTACAGAACTATGGACATTTGTTGTGAACTTCAGAAATGTGTACATTTCTATGACTACAACAATATGGACATATCTTTTGGTCTACAAAAATATGGACATTTTTGGATTACCGAAATATAAACATTTTTTAAGGACAACTGAAATATAAATATTTTTTTTATATAGGCCTATTACAGCGATATGAACATTACCATGGACAACATAAATATTGAAAAGTTTCCCTTCGATACAGAAATATTGACATGTTTTTATGTATTTCTGACATATTGACATGTTTTTATGTATTTCTGACATATTGACATGTTTTTATGTATTTCTGACATATTGACATGTTTTTATGTATTTCTGACATATTGACATGTTTTTATGTATTTCTGACATATTGACATGTTTTTATGTATTTCTGACATATTGACAAGTTTTTATGTATTTCTGACATATTGACATGTTTTTATGTATTTCTGACATATTGACATGTTTTTATGTATTTCTGACATATTGACATGTTTTTATGTATTTCTTAGATATTGACATGTTTTTATGTATTTCTGACATATTGACATGTTTTTATGTATTTCTGACATATTGACATGTTTTTATGTATTTCTTAGATATTGACATGTTTTTATGTATTTCTGACATATTGACATGTTTTTATGTATTTCTGACATATTGACATGTTTTTATGTATTTCTTACATATAGACATGTTTTTATGTATTTCTTACATATTGACATGTTTTTATGTATTTCTGACATATCAACATGTTTTTATGTATTTCTGACATATTGACATGTTTTTATGTATTTCTGGCATATTCACATGTTTTTATGTATTTCTGAAATATTGACATGTTTTTATGCACTACTAAAATTACTGACATTACTGTCGTTACCTTTACGTAGTTATCATTTTAGGATTATACTAAACAGCTCCTTGACGGCTCTCTGTTTACGATAAAGAACTTATTGTGTTGTCCAGAAACTTCTACTTTTGGAGGGCAGTAGTGAAATGTCAGTTTAAGTATAAATAGGGTCGCTGCAAGTTCGTAGTTAGTCATTTAGTTTTGAGTTGGCAGTTCTACCCTGTTCATCAGTTGTGTAATTATCCACATATTTGGTGTTTTATGCTGAGATTGTATGTAAGGTCTTGTTCTTGTTTTATTACTTTTGAGAAGTGTGTAAGTTGTTTTGCTTTTATTCATTGTAATTTTTACAAGTTCAATAAATTGTATTTAATTGGTATCGTTTCGGAATTTGTTTGTATTTAAACTTCTATTTGAGATCTTTTATTAATTATAACTTCAAGTTTCATTTTCTCTATTTATTAACGATTTTTTCCCAAGAATGCAAGATATCGAACCAAAGTAATTTTGAAAACGAGGCTGTAACACTGTCATTATAGACCCCACGTGTCTTTGCCATACCATCCAGACTAGTAAATAAGCTCTCCATCCTACCTAGAAGAATTAACGATCGGCTGATGATGCTGAGCCTCCCTTGCGTGGAAAGAAGCAAGCCACGGTCATTAGTGCATACGCGCCAACAATGTCCAATCCAGAAGAAACAAAAGACATATTCTACCAAGACCTTGAATCACTGATTGCCAAGATACCCAAATCTGATAAGTTGATCATCCTTGGTGATGTCAATGCCAGAGTCGGCACTGAACACATGGCATGGAAGGGAGTCATTGGCAGAAATGGCATAGGCAAGTTCAACAGCGAGGGACATCTCCTGCTGGGGACATGCGCAGCACATGATCTCCTCATCATAGACTCAACAATTGAAGATGTTTTTATTTACCCGGGAGAGCAAGTATATAAATATTTGAACGTTGGTGCCAATAGCCTTACGGGCTTAGAGCTCGAAAGTGGCACCGGAGGACGGACCAAATAGCCTGGCGGTACTTCTTACTGTAACCCGCATACACGAAAATGTTCACCACAGAATTTAGACATCCCAAAATGTTGCAAATTAGGACCAGCCATCTTGGTATTGGAACCAGACCGTAACCGATAAAGATAGCCGTCGTAGGCAGAATGCACACAAGGAAGATGATCTGCGTCATAAAGATCATTTTGATGACGTTACGACTGTGCCGGGACATTTCTTTGGCCACGGCGTTCCGGGCGATCGTGGGTTCAGATCTAATCCAGTGTTTGTTTGAGAAGGACAAGCGGTGGCGAGTAAAGCGATTTTGAGAACCATCTCCCTGGCCGTATTTGCCGATGGTTGGGCTATTTACGACATTGCATTCTAAAATGCTTTCAGGTGAGCTGCTGGAATCACCATCGATGTCGTAATTGTAAACATGTCTGGAACAATCTCGGCAAGTGGTAAGGTTATAAGTGCTAAAATCAGATTTATCTCCTTCATCAAGCTGTTTTTCACACACAAAGTCTGTCTTTGTTTTGTTCTTGTGACCAGTGATAACGACTTGAGGGTTTACTTTAAGCTTTTGATGTTTCTTTATGTTCGGGTTTTTAGCTACAGAAATAGTTTTTGAGATTTTTTTTTGAATCCGGCTGCTATAAGAAATACTAGAACATGAAGAAGATACAACTTTGGAGTTAAGTCTAGTAGATGATTTAAATTTTCTGCTCAAACTTGGAAACCGTGTGTCAGATACCGTGCGTTTCAGTGTATGGTCAAATTGACATTGTTTCGTGCATTGAACCTTGGTAGTAAATTTCCTTTCAACATCAAAACCAAGTAATTGGCTTACATGTTTATCTGCTTCTAATTCTTCCTGTACAGACTGATGTAAATTGGGATAATTTAGTATGTTTGGTAATGACATGCGACTAGACTTAACCATTAGATTAGATGTTGGCTGTTTCAGTTTGTCTTCTTCATTCACGTCACCTAGCCTGTTCATGCATTCAATCGGCCATAATTCACTGTCGGTCGATATGTCAAAATGTCCACGACTTGACGTTGCGAGATAATCTGCAAGGTTACTCTTGAAAAATAAGTTCAAGTTTTGTTCTGAGAAAAAATTTCGATGTAGAAAATTTTTGTGTGATGTTGGAAATGTTGGCCAATACAAACAATTGTGAGAACTAAAACGTAGTCTTCTATTCGTAGAATTTTGTATTAAAACTTTGGGCGTTGATGAAGACGCCATGTTATTACTTCCGGAAAGTGATAGAGCAAAATGTGATTGAACTTGGCTGTTTCCTGTGATTCCTACATGGTGTTTTAATTTCATCTCACGATCGCCTGGAATCTGTGCTTGAGTTGGCTGAGAGAAGATCATTTGCTCTCTATTGAAGCACTTCGAAGTAAAATTTTGGTTCTTTAGTCCAAGATTTCTGGAGCTGTGTAAATCTTTCTTGGAATCTGAACCCTTACCAAGAGTTGCATTTTCTTGACATAATTTACCTACAGGACTACTGGTTCTTAGCGAGACTGATGACCGGCACTTAACTAACGGGCCCAGGTCATCAGATGTCAAAACATCATAACTTTTAGACTTTCTTTTGTAAAGATGTTGGATTTTAGAATGGCGTTTTAGTCTTTTCACATTGCGTTCATTGGACTCAGTTTTCTGTCTTCCCAAGAATTTTTCTTTGCTCATTTCGCGGATGTTCTCGACATGCTGCTCCAGAAATCTATTGTGGAATTTGACTTTGTGTTGATGTGGAAGGAGGTCACGCGTGTTGACATGTCCTGCCGTTGCATACTTGTACTTGGTCAGGTGCTCACGGCCTTCTGATGATAGATAAGGAAATGAACAATTCAATTGTAATTTGAACTTAACTCTATAATCTCAAGGCATGGACACTTTAAATCTCTTTATATTTTGCTCAGTTTCCTTTATTTGAATATTTTTACTTTTAATTGTCTATATTTTATTTTTTCCCTTCTTTCAATCTATACCAAGTGTGTGCTTATCACAATGACATTTCAATACACAAGTTATGCTTCGAATGCATGGAAGTATATAATAAGACTTTTTGTGTCCATCACCTACTTTTGTCTATCCATCTATTGATCTATTTATATATCACAATCAATATATGTGTGTATATATATATTATATATATATTTGTATATATAGGGGGAAATGGAAGAAGAAGCCCACAGTTATTTGAAATCACAATTTTCTTTTCAAACGTATATAATATATAAGCCCTTATTGTCTATTGATCTAACTATCTATCAATCTTTCTACGTGGATGTCCATATTTAGCTCAGCCTGTCCATATTTAGCTCAGCCTGTCCATATTTAGCTCATCCTGTCCATATTTAGCTCAGTCTGTCCACATTTAGCTCAGCCTGTCCATATTTAGCTCAGTCTGTCCATATTTAGCTCAGCATGTCCATATTTAGCTCAGCCTGTCCATATTTAGCTCAGCCTGTCCATATTTAGCTCAGTCTGTCCATATTTAGCTCAGCCTGTCCATATTTAGCTCAGTATGTCCATATTTCTTACTGCCAGGGGCGGATAAACCATCATGCAAACTGCAAAGTAATTCAAAGTAATGACATTTAGGGAAGGGGTGTGGCCCACGGGTTTGGTGACATTTCATCCCGCGACATTTGATCCCGTGACAGTTACTCCCTGACACTTAACCCCACGACAGATAATCCCATTGACACTTGGTCCCGCGAGACTTAATCCCTCCCTTCCCGCGAGATAGTCCCATATAACACTGAATCCTTCCCGCGGACATGTACACTAAGAAAAAATAACAAACGTATTTGGAGAACTAGTTGTCACAAAAGTACTCACTCATTGGTAGGAATAATAATTACTAGTAAAATGTGTTTTCTTATTTTAGCCACTCAAGGGAAACCCTTATATATGCGTAATGTTCAAGTGACTAGCCCAGTGGTTCTTAACCTTTTGAAGTCGGGGAGCACTTTTGACCATGACAAAAATTTGGGGAGCACCAAAATCAAGGAGTAAAAAAAACAAACAAATACACATACGTACGACTTTTATTGAAAATAAAAGATTATAACGTAAGAGTTTAAAATTATAACATGACAAACAAATAATAAAAAACAAATTTAATAAGTAAAAAAATTACATTGAGCAAAATTTAATTCAGAAAAATAAAAAGATTTAATGTGAAGCCTGAGCTTGACGGTTTTTACAAATTTCAGTGATATTTGGCCTAATTTTAGAAATAGCTACCCTCAATTCTTCATCCAAATTAGTAAGTGTTGCTCGTTTTTTAGTTTTTATGTTGGTGACTATCGAGAAACCGAGTTCACACAATATGATGTTGAAAATTGCAACAAGATTTTAAGTGCCTTCATGGAGAGAACTGAGTATTCTTCTTGCACAAAGATCCAAAATTCCTCCAGAACCATTTCGGAAAATTTTATTTTAAGTGTACGATCCGATGATAGGTTGATTAATTCTTCTTCTTCTTGGTATGACAACTTACTATGTGATGTATCAACCGTGGTAAAGGGATTACGTATCCAGTCATATGTTTCTACGTTTATTGATGGAAAATAAAATTCAATCTTTTCTTCTAATAAAGTTAAATGCTCTGTTACTGCTGAAATAATTTCGTCGGTAGTGTTATCATTAAGAGAAGGAAAGATATCTACTTTCTTTTTCTCCAACAAACGATTTTTCCAAAAATAACTTTTATTCCGAAAGGCTGTCAATTTGTCGGTCGATGTTAAAAAATTTTCTTTTCTTCCCTGAAGGCTGGTATTAACACAATTTAAATAATCAAAATTATCAGCTAAATATGCCAATTTAGCACACCAAAAGCCATTTTGTAGATATTCCACAAAATCATCCATATTTTCATTTTGGAAAAAGGTCATCAATTCATCCTTCAGTTCTAAGAAACGACGTAATACTTTTCCTCTGGATAACCATCTCACTTCAGAATGCAAAAGCAAAGATTCGTACTTAGCTTCCATAGAGATGCAAAGATTTTTTAAGACGCGTATTTTCAAAGGTCTCGATTTTATGAAGTTTACCATATTTACAACTTTGTCTAGCACAGGTTTTAATGCTACTGGTAATGTTTTGGACACCAGAGATTCTCTGTGCAAAAAAAAGTGAGTGGATATAATATTGGCGTTTCTTTTCTTGGCGAGAGTCACAAACCCTTTTAATGAGCCTACCATTGATGGAGCACCGTCCGTACAAATTCCCACACACAACTCCCATGATTTTTTGAATTGTTCGAAATAGGAAGAAATAGAATCAAAGACATCTTGTCCTGTCGAACGTTCGGTAAGCTCAAGACAGCATAGAAATTGATTCACTATTTCGGAACGGAAATTTACTGACCCGTTTTAAAAGCCGCTGCCAAAACGACCAAACTCCCCACTATTCCAACACAAAAAACACTTTCTAAAATACAATTAATGAGTTTAAAAGTTAAATATTTTGTTAGATAAAGGCTTCAACTTTAATCACATATAAATTTTATTTATGTAGCATTAGTACAAGTGAGTCAAAACTTCGTTACAAAAACAGTAAAAATAGGCAAAAAGTCCGATTTTTCCCCGTTTGGACTACCTATTATAAGCATTTGTTCAGCTCAATCAGATAGAGTAAGTGAGTGAACATTAAATTTTTAGTTTCATAATTTCGCGGAGCACTTGCAACTACCTCCCGGAGCACCAGTGCTCCGCGGAGCACCGATTAAGAACCACTGGACTAGCCACTGCGAATAGGTCCAATCACCTCCCTTTGTTATCTGCGGACAATCCTCACCCAGATGGTTGTCATAGAAGGAGTGTTGGTCTGAGGTCGAGCGAGACTTGCTTTGATTGGTATACAAAGAGATTGTCAGAAAGATATGTCGGCTTTGCTTATTTGTAGTGACCGCTCCTTGTGACCCCAACGACCCGGTTAGATAATGAATTGGGTCATTGTAAACTCTCCTGTATTAATTGTTTTCAATTTAGTTGAAGACTAAATGACAGGTGACCTGGTTGGAAGGGGCGCGGCCTTTGCTTTCAATGGGCAATGTGTTAAGATATGACTAAATGGCGTCGCTCACTGGACCGCCCTCTTTAGGAGCCTAAATGTTAATAAAAACACATTTGTTTCAGATGTTTTCTTAAGCTTTTAGCTCTGTACTACGGATATCTTGGATTTATACTTGTGGATATGGCTGATAAAATCACTTTTGGTACAACGTTGAAAGGCAAGCAGTCTTTGCTACACAAGCAATATGTACTGTTATAAGTATAAATGTACTGTTTAATAAGTATAAATGTACTGATTAATAAATCTAAATGTAGGCCTACTGTTTAAATACATTTGTTTTATTTTTTCTTAGTGTACATGTCCGCGTGAGGGATTAAGTGTTATATGGGACTATCTCGCGGGAAGGGAGGGATTAAGTGTCGCGGGACCAAGTGTCAATGGGATTATCTGTCGTGGGGTTAAGTGTCAGGGAGTAACTGTCACGGGATCAAATGTCGCGGGATGAAATGTCCGTACACCGGCCCACGGACGTTTTCCATAGCAGAAATGTACCACAATCCATGGGCCGCGTGGTGCCAATCTGAAAACGGTGCAACTGGACCTAGCGCCAGCAAAAAATGATCCCACATTGCCTCACAAATAAATCTAACCCCCAACAAATTAGCAATATAAAAAGTAGGAGATTTTTTTTTTCAAATTTAAAATGTGGAACTATAGAATAACCAAACTTCTTACTCTAAAGTCTAAGTCTAGTTTCAATGTTTTAATAAATAGTAGTTTTATGGTTTATAAGTGTTTATGTTTTGAATTACTTGAATTCATAAAAAAAGAAAGGCGTCATAATCATTTTATTGCTTAGGGCTTCTAGGGGTATATATCCGGCCCTGTTTACTTCTTGTACGGTTAATATATCTATAAACATGTAATAAATAAGACTTGGAACATGTAACAACCTCCATTAATTTTATTATCTTTGTTGGAAACCTTTTATATAGAAGTGCTATATTAATAACCATTATTATTATTATTATATACTAATCACCAAGCACACACACACACAAATATAAACATACAAGCTAAATTGCCCGGCGGAAAATAAAAAAGGCCTGATAAATAAGATACAGATAAAAAATCTTTAAATTACAATGAATAGAAAGCTGTAAATCTAATAATTTAAAAAAAAAGATATTTTTTTACTAAAGACTTTTAGGAAAGTCATTAAATAAATTTTTTTTTAGAAAGAAGCCTTAAGACTAACTGAAGAATCAAACCCGAGTCGCCCGCAAGGCAGTCCGATACATTAACCACTTAGACACATATCCGACTTGAAATTGCTAAAGTATAATATGAAAAAATAAGGTCACGTGTCATTAAATTAACTAATATAATTGGTTGAACACACACACAGTCTACTATATATATATATATATATATATATATATATATATATATATATATATATATATATATATATATATAGATAGATAGAGAGAGAGAGAGAGAGAGAGAGAGAGAGAGAGATAATATATATACTATACACAGCAGATTGTTAGCATAAACAATGTACTTTACCTGCGGAGCTTATCTTGAAATCTTTAGCACTTTTCAAAAAGACGCGCGCTATCTTGATGTAGCAGACGACACTTATGACAAGGAAGCCCAAGATGAGAATTGAAGTCAGATACCGTCTGTACCAGATTTCTGTCTAAGTAAAACAGGAAGATAAAACCATTAACTTGCCATAGTACAACATTAAAAACATTGTATCAAATGAAGTGAATCAATATGTCATCATTAGAACATGTTAGAATACTCTAATATTATGACATCATTATACCACATTAAATCAAATCAATATGATATGACATTAGGGGGGACGTCCATTAATTAGGCCTACGTCAACAATTTTTAGACAATTTTACCCCCCCCCCAATAACAATTGTCAACGCTTGTCAAACTTTCAGAGACCCTCCTCCTCAATTAAAATTATGTCAACAATTCGTTAACCCCCCCCCCCTTCCAAACCCAATAGTAATATAAACAATTGTATACGCTGGCTTTTATTTTAAAAATAGAATTGGGATTGAAAGGTCTATAATTATTTTAATACATTTTGTCACGATTCTGGACTGAACCGTAACCCTCAGTCAGATAGCATACATAGATAGACCCAAGCATAGCAAGCGAACCTTAGATTAGCGCAAAGTCTAGGTTAGGAAGAAGAGAGTAGGGGACGCCATTACCTCTTCCCCTCTCCTTACGCAAGTGAAATCCTCCAGCACTCTTCTCCTCACCTCTCTTTAACCCTCTCTACACTTTTTTCATTCCCGAATTCAAAATTTGCTACTTGAT
The DNA here is from genome assembly GCA_949126835.1 of Anisus vortex. NCBI lineage: Eukaryota > Metazoa > Mollusca > Gastropoda > Planorbidae > Anisus > Anisus vortex. Next base: position 52,200,521 of record OX421494.1, on the reverse strand, counting down.
TCAGCCAATTGGTATTACACTATTTGTATGTGTGATTGTATGTGTGTGTATTCTTTAATGTATGTATATATATATATATATATATTCTATTATGCTGTCAATTATGATTCATGTTGTATTTGGATAGTAACTACTCATTTGTTTTGCTAAACTCAGCATACACGTAAACCCCCACCCACCTGTAGAAACCCCCACCCACCTGTAGACACCCCCACCCACTGCTACACCTTTTTCATTATCTCCCCTCTTCGTCCCCTACTCAGCGCCCGTGGTCAAGCCCTTTGATCCACTAGTCGTAGTGACATCTGGAGCGAAGCGTCTCGCACATACAAACAGGTCCATCAAGGGAGATAAGTCATTATCTTATCCTTTGTATCTCCGTTTACGTCTACACACCCCCCTCCGCCCTGGGCCCCACCCCGCAAAGTCGGCGGTATCAATTGTTCGCCTACACCCACCCCTAATTTCCCCCCAATAGTCAATCTTCTATGCAAGTATATTTCAAACCAGCCAACCAGAACATATGTAATTCTAAACTAATGGAGCTATCCAATCAAATTGACCACTGATCACGTGACTAAAATTCAGGAAAGCGCGCTTAACTAGGTTTAGGACACTTCGGTTCAAGCGTGAGGCGGAGAAGGTGGTTCGATTCTAGCCTCCACTTATTCAGTTCGTTCCATAGGATATACCGCCTGCATGTGTATAGATAGATATTTTGTCAGTCTAAGTATTTTCATGAACACAGCTACGTTTGCCTAAATTTTGGATAACCTAGCAGTACCATGTGTTGAGTGTTAACTGAAGCCTGTGCAAATTCATATATGTATCTTGCCATTGGGTGAAGAATTGAAATGATAATAAACACCTGAACTTAACCAGCGATTTATTTGCCTACTTAGAACTATCTGTGCGTCCGTCATAATATCTAACGAGCCAGAGAGAGAAATAATAATTATTCCAGGGCGATTCCAGCCACGGTAATTCATACCCCACGACGACCTGCCACTACTACCCCACTCACCTACGACTCCGCACCGCTCTCATTGTCCAACTTCTGCCAGGTTGATGTCCTAATCCTAAACACATCCTGACACATTTCTTAACTTGTTTAACGAATTGACTATAACTACCATGGTGTAACCACTGTGGGGGAGGGGGTGTATCATTGTTTCTACCCGCCCCCCCCCCTTCCATTTTTTTTTCTCAATTTTTACAATATATTTTTTTTTTAATTCTTACTATTTTTATTTTTTATTGTTCGTCTTTTATTTTCATGTTCACACTTTTCTTAACCCCTGTCACAATTCTGGATTTAATAGTGACTATTAGCACTTAGATAGATAGCAGTGTATAACTAGGACCTTAGATTAGCTTAAGTTTAGCTAGAATAGAGAGAAGGTTAGTCTGACGTCACTATCTTCTCCCTCCCTTACGCAATTACATCTCCCCATCACTATTTCTCACCTGTTTCTCTACCCTTCACTATACTCTTATACTACGCCCAAATTCAGAGTCTACTGACTAATACGATTCAACTTGGTACTACATCTTGGTTGAATGGGTACGAATGTGTTAGTTAGAATGTATATATTTTATCCTATGCTATATTAATGTATTCATATCATGTCTTAATGTATTTATATCTTGTGCTATTTTAACGCATGTGTAGACAGTCATTACTCGATCCCTCACTCACCCCCCCCCTCTTCGCGCCCCCGCCACCCCCCCCTTTATATCCCCTCAGCTTAGCGGCACGTTATGCAATTGCTTTGAGACGGTCGTTCCCTGAGCGAGTCATTACTCGATCCCTCACTCACCCCCTCCTCTTCACGTCCCCGCCACTCCCACCCCCTTTTATATCCCCTCAGCTTAGCGGCATGTTATGCAATTGCTTTGAGACGGTCGTTCCCTGAGCGTTGACCAAAGAACCCAGTTCGCACACATATAACTAATTCTCGTCCGAAACCCCCCCCCCCCCCAGCCACTTGAGTTAACTACTTAAAATTCTACCAAAGGGAGATAAATTCCCCCACTCAGCATGACGTCTGTATAAATTGTCTTTCATCTAGACCTCTCCCCCCCCCTTTCCGCCTTCGCAACCCCGACCCCCAATCCATTTTTGGCTCCAATAAGCTTTTCTTATGCAAATGTATATTCAATCTAGCCAATGAGAATAGGATGTAATTAAATGTAAGCCAACCAAATTAACCTTGGGTCAGGTGACTAGTGTCCACGAAAAAGCCCGCCCAACTAAACTAAAGCAGATCTCTCCCAGCTCCCGAGCTAGATACATCGTTTTGGTCTAGCTCCCAAATTGTTACTTGGACTTGCAGATACTTAGCCAGTAATCGTAATTTCCTCAATATAGTTACGTAGCCTAAACTTGGATTCCGCAACAACACAGTATATTGAGTGATAGACGTTCCTGTGCATATATCTCAAGCATTATATCTCCCCTGCATGTCAGTATGTATATTTCATCATTGGATATTGAATCTGAATCATAAATAAACACCTGAAACGTAACCAGAGACTTGCTTGCCTAACTTAGAACTGTCTATTTGTGTGTGTTTAACAACATCTGAACGAGCCAGTAGAGAACAAATAAATATTCCAGGTCAACCACAGCATCGGCACCTCATACTTCTAAGACAACCAGCCATTATTACCCCCTCTCAATTGCCACGTCGTGACAAAGTGGGACCTCGTATCCGGGATTATCTGAACTTCAAGCCGTTCAGCGCACTGTCAACAGCAACAACCCGAGGACTACGCCGATTCTGCTGAAACCGACCCTGGATGGGGGCTCATCTCTCTACAACACAAAGACACTAAGCCAGCAACCAGACCCGTCATCCCAACGCCAGCAACCAGATCCATCAACCCAGCAAACCAGGCTCGCCACTTTACGCAGCCTACGCTACCCCAGCCTACGCCTACGACACCCCAGCCTACGCTTACGCCACCCCAGCCTACGCCTACGACACCCCAGCCTACGCTTACGCCACCCCAGCCTACGCCTACGACACCCCAGCCTACGCTTACGCCACCCCAGCCTACGCCTACGTCACCCCAGTCTACGCACCCCAGATACGCCAACCTAAGCCACCCCAGATTCGCCACTCCGAGCAATCTACGCCACCCCAGCCAACTCACCCCATTAAGCCAGGCTCGCCACACTACGCCAGCCTACGTCACCCCAGACACACCAGCAACCAAATTTGCCACCCCATTACGCCAGATTTGCCGCCCCAACCGCCAGATCGCCACCCTCTGGCCCCGCATCAACATACCGGCACCCGAGACGTCAGCAGAGAGACCCACCGCCGCCGCATCAGCCTGCCCGACAACTAGAGACCGCCGAGAACCCGACAACTGCCCTGTCAACCTCCCCGTAGGAACCCGCCGTAGTTCCCGGTATCCAAACCCGGGAAAATAGACACTAACATTAAACGCTAATCCAGTCCCGGCACGGGGAAAGAGAATTCCTAACCAGCCCGAAGATCTGCACCAACAGCGCCGAGCGCCATATAAACGATAACTTTATGATTGGATATACGTGTGTTAGTGTATGTGTGTAAAATTCTGGAATTGCTGTCTGGTGAGTACCATTTTGAGTTGTATTACGTTAGCTAAACTCTGAACCCCAACACCCCTCCTATATTTTCCTTTCCTATCTCGCTATATCTCTGTCCGCCTCTTGTATCTTAATCTCGCCTCACTCTGTTACTATGGCGGAAGGTGTACTATTGCGTAAGCAGTTGAGAGAAGAGGCTATAGCTATAGGCTACATTGACTCAGACATCACTAAATACGTAGTAGAGCAGGTAGCGGCCCATGAGGCCAAGACAGAGAGACTTAGATTAGAACAGGTAGCTAGAGAGGAGAGAGCAGAACAGGTAGCTAGAGAGGAGAGAGCAAAGCAATTAGAAAGAGAAGATAGGCTTAGAGTACAACAATTAGCTAGAGAGGAGAGAGAGAAACATAGGTTAGACGAGGAAGCACGCAGGGCACACGAATTCAGATTAGCTGAATTAGCAGCAAGTGTTAGGGCCCCCGATAACAACGACAACCCAAACTCCCCCTCATCATTTAGTTCAGCCACCCCCAACCATCCCCTCCCCAGACATGCTTCTCTATGGACCGACGTCCACGACCCCCGTTTAGAACAGTTTGACATCTACCTCCGGCGGTTTAGCGACTGCATGGAGCTGAATGAGGTCCCCCCAGAATTGCATTGTAGGATCCTCGTCTCCACTCTGAGAGGAGAGGACTACGAGGCTTACTGTAAACTGGCCCCAGAAGACAGGGAGTCATGCGCTGCACTGAAGAACGCGCTCTTAAACCGGCACCAGTTGCACGCGTCCCACTACCAGAAAAAGTTTCGGTCGTCCACGCTACGACCAGGGGAGAATTACACCCGATTCGCGGAACGAATCCAATCCTACCTTCTTAAGTGGGTTGAGTTGGGAAATATCGAGCAGTCATTCGACGGTATGGTCACCCTCCTAATGACTGAGCAGGTAGAGTCACAAATGACACCTAAACTCAAGGCCTTCCTGATACAACACGGGATCGAAGGGTTACCCTCCTCCCTACAAAGCGCAGATAGATTTCTGCAAGCCAACAAGGTAGAATCGTCCCACCCCCGGGAGAAATATCTCGCACATCCCGCTTCCCGACAGGAAAATGGGAGGTCGACACGGCCACCGGGCCATCTGTCCCGCCCGGGTCACCCACGGTCACCCTGGAATAACTGGGACAACCACCGCACCAACCCTCCCCCACTAATCAGTCAAACCAGCTTCCCGTCGTCCCGACCGGGTCCACCCCAACCCAGACCCCCCCGCCCCCTCAATACTCCCGACGTGCGGGCGAACCATACCAACCGACCAGGGCACAAACCGGCACCGGGCAAACCCAATCGACTCGACAAGGTAACTCCACTGGGCAACAGCCTAATGCACATACCGGCCCTAATCACTCCCAGAACCCCCCCCCCCCCCCCCGAGGAGTATACACCATCACCCTTTGCCCTGCGGACACCCCCCGGGCGCAAGACCCAGAAACCGACACCCCCCCCCGCTTGCACCCTCCGACAAACCGGAAACCAAGACAGAAAGAAATATAGAGATCAACTCTAAAAGAGCCAGGGCTCTTCTCGACTCAGGATGCCAGATCGATGGGTTCGCTAAGACCTCCTTCGTGAGTCCCTCCGATTACACCGGCGAGTCAATCCAATATAGAGTGGTAACGGGAGAGGTTGAGTCCCTCCCAACCGCCAAGGTTCACATCAAGTCATAACCATACACTGGCACGGCTACCTTAGCAGTCCGAGCCAAATTACCCTATGACGTCATCCTGGGGGAACGATACGTCAACCTTGCCGATGTCCCCCTCCCTCCCCTAGCCTCAGTGGCCACACGCGCGCACCCTGACCCTGTTCCCCACCCTCTCAAGGAATCCCCCACGGCCCACGAATTCCTGCGGGCCCAACAAGAAGACTCGACCCTGGCCCCACTGTTCGCTAAGGTCGGTCAAAACCCAGACCCCCCGAAACCTTACTCGTTTATTCAAAAAGGGAAACGACTGTTCCGACGGTCCGGCCTCCCTGACGGATCGGTCAGAGACCAGCTCATCATTCCCGGTCCCTACCGTAGACAAGTAATGGAGGCGGCCCACGACTCAACCCTGGGTGGTCACCAAGGCCAAGGGTCCACAATCAACAAAATCACCCATTATTTCCACTGGCCCGGCATGCACAATGAGATCAAACGATTTGTAGCGTCATGCCACCAATGCCAGCTCATGTCCAAGGCCCACCACACTAAACCAGTACCGTTAGGTAAACACCCGGTGACCGACACACCCTTTCAGCGGGTGTCAGTAGACCTCGTCGGGCCACTTTCCATAACACGTAAGAAGAACAGGTTCATACTCTGCGTGATATGTCAGGCCACCAATTGGCCGGAAGCGGTAGCGTTGCCGAAAGAGGACGCGAAACACGTGGCCGAGGCACTGTTTACCATTTTCACGAGAGTGGGGTTTCCCGAAGTCCTACTCTCCGATAACGGGCCCCAATTCACCGGTACACTGATGAGAGAAGCGCTGCACATAATGAACACCACCCACATCCGATCCTCCCCCTACCACCCTCAATGCAATGGGCTAGTCGAACGTTTTAACCAAACTTTAATCGGGCTGTTAAAGAAAACCGTCGATGGCCCTCTGGATGAGTGGGACACACTCCTCCCCACAGCCTTATTCGCATATCGGTCTACCCCCCATTCTACTCTAGGCTACACTCCCTATGAGATGCTATTCGGTTCCCAACCCCGTGGGCCTCTAGAACTCCTCAAGCGCGCCTGGACTAATCCTTCCCCGCATCCCGAAGAACTCTCCGTCCACGCCTACATCAACAACTTAAAGGCTAGGCTTAACACTGTCCACACTATCGCCTCAAAACACTTAGCCAAGGAGAGGGAGAAACAGGAGAAACTATACAATCGGCGGGCCAAAGAACGCTCTCTGGCTCCGGGCGATAAGGCACTACTGCTCCTCCCCTCCTCTTACAACAAACTCCAGTTAGCATGGAGGGGCCCCTACCCAGTTACAAAAAAGCTCTCAGGCACTAACTACCTCATCAAAGTCGGAAACAAAGACAAACTGTTCCACATCAATCTGCTAAAACAATACCTCGAACGCCCACTCGACGATACGCCCCTTGTAGCAACCGCCATCGCGGAAGAAACAGAAGCCGATGACTCACTGACCGCGTTTCCCTTACATATGGGAGAAACCATGGATGACGTAGAAATCTGTCCCCTCTTAACCCCTGAACAGATCAAAACAGTCAAAAACTTACTTTCCTCACACTCAGATGTGCTAACTGACACCCCAGGACGTACTAACTTAGAGACGTTCACCATGAAAGTCACGGACCCGCGACCCATTACGGTCAAGCCATATGCTATGCCCCACGCCAAACTGGACGTCATTGAGAAAGAAATCAATTATCTGTTAGCTTATAACATCATCGCGAGTTCAACCTCCCCATACAATGCGCCGATAGTATTAGTAAAGAAATCAGACGGATCTCACCGCATGTGCGTAGATTTCCGCCGGTTAAACGCAGTCACTGAATTTCAAGTCGAGCCCATGCCAGACCCTGATTTACTATTTTCAAAACTGAGCAACGCTCAATACTTTTCCAAGTTTGACCTTAGCAAGGGGTTCTTCCAAATAGAAGTGGAAGAGAAGTGCCGCCCTTACCTCGCCTTTACCACCGACCAAGGCCACTTCGAATTCCAAACCGTCCCCTTTGGCCTAAACAATTCCCCCTCCGTGTTCACTCGCATGATGCGAAAACTGATCCAGCCAATTGACCGACCTGGGATCACTCACTTCGTGGATGACATCTTGATAGCCACGCCCACCTGGGCAGAACATGTGGAAACGATAACCGCTCTACTAGCTAGACTCCGCGAAACCGGCCTAACCGCCAGGCCGTCGAAATGCATGGTAGGTTTCAATAAACTGAAATTCTTAGGTCACATGATCGAAAAGAATAAAATAATGCCAGACGAAACCAAAGTAGAGAAAATTAAGTTAGCCCCTCAGCCCACCACCAAATCAGGTATAAGGTCCCTTCTAGGACTAACAAGGTATTACCAAAGGTTCATACCGCAATACAATAGCATCGCGGCCCCTTTAACAGACTTGACGCGGAAAAACCTCCCGGAAAAAGTCACCTGGTCAACAGAATGCCAGCTAGCGTTCGACCAACTGAAGGCTGCTCTCACTAGTAAACCCATACTCCGTCTGCCTGACCCGACCCGCCCCTACGTATTGAAGTGCGACGCTAGTGGACGCGCCGTCGGCGCGGCCCTGCTACAACCCGACCCGGAGCACGATAATATGCTGTTTCCCGTAGCATATGCCTCGCGTAAGCTCAATGCCACCCAGATGAATTACAGTACTTCTGAGCTAGAATGTTGGGCTCTTGTGTTTGGAATTGAGAAGTTCCACGTATACCTATACGGTCGCCATTTTATCCTCCACACAGACCACCAACCCCTCACGTTTCTCGCATGCGCAAAAAACCTAAACAGAAGGTTAATGAGGTACTCCCTCACCCTGTCACAGTACAGCTTCCAGACCATCTACCAGTCCGGGAAGGAACACCATCTCGCAGATTTCCTGTCCCGGTACTCTGACTCAGATCCCGCCCCTGACTCAGGCCCCACCGACACCACTCAAACCCCGGCCTCAGACTCAGTAAATTAGGTATGAATCCACTCTCAAGTGTATTCCAAATTGGCCCGGAGGGATGTCACAATTCTGGATTTAATAGTGACTATTAGCACTTAGATAGATAGCAGTGTATAACTAGGACCTTAGATTAGCTTAAGTTTAGCTAGAATAGAGAGAAGGTTAGTCTGACGTCACTATCTTCTCCCTCCCTTACGCAATTACATCTCCCCATCACTATTTCTCACCTGTTTCTCTACCCTTCACTATACTCTTATACTACGCCCAAATTCAGAGTCTACTGACTAATACGATTCAACTTGGTACTACATCTTGGTTGAATGGGTACGAATGTGTTAGTTAGAATGTATATATTTTATCCTATGCTATATTAATGTATTCATATCATGTCTTAATGTATTTATATCTTGTGCTATTTTAACGCATGTGTAGACAGTCATTACTCGATCCCTCACTCACCCCCCCCCCTCTTCGCGCCCCCGCCACCCCCCCCTTTATATCCCCTCAGCTTAGCGGCACGTTATGCAATTGCTTTGAGACGGTCGTTCCCTGAGCGAGTCATTACTCGATCCCTCACTCACCCCCTCCTCTTCACGTCCCCGCCACTCCCACCCCCTTTTATATCCCCTCAGCTTAGCGGCATGTTATGCAATTGCTTTGAGACGGTCGTTCCCTGAGCGTTGACCAAAGAACCCAGTTCGCACACATATAACTAATTCTCGTCCGAAACCCCCCCCCCCCCAGCCACTTGAGTTAACTACTTAAAATTCTACCAAAGGGAGATAAATTCCCCCACTCAGCATGACGTCTGTATAAATTGTCTTTCATCTAGACCTCTCCCCCCCCCCTTTCCGCCCTCGCAACCCCGACCCCCAATCCATTTTTGGCTCCAATAAGCTTTTCTTATGCAAATGTATATTCAATCTAGCCAATGAGAATAGGATGTAATTAAATGTAAGCCAACCAAATTAACCTTGGGTCAGGTGACTAGTGTCCACGAAAAAGCCCGCCCAACTAAACTAAAGCAGATCTCTCCCAGCTCCCGAGCTAGATACATCGTTTTGGTCTAGCTCCCAAATTGTTACTTGGACTTGCAGATACTTAGCCAGTAATCGTAATTTCCTCATTATAGTTACGTAGCCTAAACTTGGATTCCGCAACAACACAGTATATTGAGTGATAGACGTTCCTGTGCATATATCTCAAGCATTATATCTCCCCTGCATGTCAGTATGTATATTTCATCATTGGATATTGAATCTGAATCATAAATAAACACCTGAAACGTAACCAGAGACTTGCTTGCCTAACTTAGAACTGTCTATTTGTGTGTGTTTAACAACATCTGAACGAGCCAGTAGAGAACAAATAAATATTCCAGGTCAACCACAGCATCGGCACCTCATACTTCTAAGACAACCAGCCATTATTACCCCCTCTCAATTGCCACGTCGTGACAACCCCTATGCGAGAACAAAGGCATATAAGTACTCTTTCTTCCCGAGTAGCATTCGGGCTTGGGATGGGTTGCCAGGGTAAACCAGGAAAACCAGTAACTTAACATCATTTTATAAAATATGCAAGAATAGACTCGGACCACGGATGATCGTAGGACGCAAAAATCTTCTTTATAGATAAGATAAGAAATATGATTGATATTCAGTTAGAATATCCCAGGCAGGTGTATTATTTGTATTGTAGTTTTGTATAAAGCCAACCTCAGTCTTGCTATTGCTAGTGTCTGCTCCTGGATGATGGAAAACAGACTTAAGATGAACGAAGACAAAACGGAGGCAATTCTAATCGGAACTCTGAGTAAAATCGCCAAAGTTGAGGACTTGGAATCATTGGTGGTCTTAAACTACCATATCCCCTTTGCTGACAACGTAAGAAACCTGGGTGTCATCCTCAGTTGTCTTTCGATGCCCACATTGGAAATCTATGCAGAGGCCTTTATCTACAGCTGGTAAATAGTAGTACTGTAGATTAATTGATTAATGTGATTAGGCTAGGGCCGGCTAGACCTATTTACACTTTCAATTTCACGTTATAGGCCTACCCTTTTAATGTTTCGTAGGCTAGGCTAATGGCTAAGTAGGGATGCCAAGTGATAGTGTTGGTGAATAGGCTATCTAGTCAAGTCACTAATAGGCTCACATCGTCTATGATCTATGTCTATGATAATAATAAAAAAGCCTATTTTATTTAACAGACATAATACAGCTTAAATCTTAATAAAAAATCGCTATCAGTTTTTTCTATCTTTTTTATCTATTTATCTGTTTATCATTATTTTCTATCTATCTATCTATCTATCTATCTATCTATCTATCTATCTATCTATCTATCTATCTATCTATCTATCTATCTATCTAGACTTGGTCAGATACGGCCCTATTTGTCACTTGAGTCAGCAAAGAAACTTGCGGCTGCCTTTATACTGTCACGCCTCGACTACTGCAATGCTTTGCTTATCGGGCTACCTGAAGATAAGATCTCCAAATTACAGCGAATACAAAACAGTGCCGCTCGCCTAGTCATGCGTAAGTCAAGGCGAGATTCTGTGACAGTTCTCCTGCGTCAGCTCCATTGGCTCCCCGTGAAAGCCAGAATCGAGTATAAAGTGGCGCTATTTTGCCATCAGTGCATTTTTAATAACGAGTTTCCGTCCTATCTCAAGGAACTAATAACACCATATGTCCCTCAAAGAACACTTCGTTCTGCCAACTCATCCCTTCTGGAAGAGCCCCGTTTCTCTCTGATGACCGTTGGCCTTAGAGCCTTCTCAGTATCCGGTCCGAAGGTGTGGAATCTTCTTCCCATTCAACTCAAGCAAACAAGCTCCATTGATTCCTTCAAGAAGAACTTAAAAACTCATTATTTCAATATTTATCTCAGTTAACATGCTTTAGAGCCCCACTGTCTTACTTATATGTTAGGTCGGTTATTTTGTTTTAGTTGTTTGATTTGTTCTATGTTTGTAATGTTTTGAATCATCATTTAGTTGTTTTTCTTATCTCTTGGCCTATAGATTGTACCTGTGTTCTTTAATTGTTATGTTAAATGCGCTCTGAGCTTACAATATGTTTGTTGGCAGCGCTATACAAATGTCATTATTATTATTATTATTATTAAAGCCGTTGCGTAGGACGCAATAATCTTCTTTATAGAAGGAGCGTCTGTAATGTATAAGATAAGACAAGAAGAGTCTGATATAATAATGAAGTCTTCATCACTGGATTCTTCTGTAATTTACACATCTGAAAGTGAACACAATGACCTACATGTGCTACAAAGTTGCAAGTAAACACACTGACCTACTTTTGCTGCAAAGTTGCAAGTGAACACACTGACTTACCTGTGCTACAAAGTTGCATATGAAAAAGTGACCTACCTGTGCTACAAAGTTGCAAGTGAACACAGTGACCTACCTTTACTACAAAGTTGCATATGGAAAAGTGACCTACCTGTGCTACAAAGTTGCAAGTGAACACACTTACCTACCTGTGCTACAAAGTTGCAAGTAAACACACTGACTTACCTGTGCTACAAAGTTGCAAGTAAACACACTGACTTACCTGTGCTACAAAGTTGCATATGGAAAAGTGACCTACCTGTGCTACAAAGTTGCAAGTGAACACACTTACCTACCTGTGCTACAAAGTTGCAAGTAAACACACTTACCTACCTGTGCTACAAAGTTGCAAGTAAACACACTGACCTACCTGTGCTACAAAGTTGCAAGTAAACACACTGACTTACCTGTGCTACAAAGTTGCAAGTGAACACAGTGACCTACCTTTACTACAAAGTTGCATATGGAAAAGTGACCTACCTGTGCTACAAAGTTGCAAGTAAACACACTGACTTACCTGTGCTACAAAGTTGCAAGTAAACACACTGACTTACCTGTGCTACAAAGTTGCAAGTAAACACACTGACTTACCTGTGCTACAAAGTTGCATATGGAAAAGTGACCTACCTGTGCCACAAAGTTGCAAGTGAACACACTTACCTACCTGTGCTACAAAGTTGCAAGTAAACACACTTACCTACCTGTGCTACAAAGTTGCAAGTAAACACACTTACCTACCTGTGCTACAAAGTTGCAAGTAAACACACTGACTTACCTGTGCTACAAAGTTGCAAGTGAACACAGTGACCTACCTTTACTACAAAGTTGCATATGGAAAAGTGACCTACCTGTGCTACAAAGTTGCAAGTGAACACACTTACCTACCTGTGCTACAAAGTTGCAAGTAAACACACTGACTTACCTGTGCTACAAAGTTGCAAGTAAACACACTGACTTACCTGTGCTACAAAGTTACAAGTAAACACACTGACTTACCTGTGCTACAAAGTTGCATATGGAAAAGTGACCTACCTGTGCTACAAAGTTGCAAGTAAACACACTTACCTACCTGTGCTACAAAGTTGCAAGTAAACACACTGACTTACCTGTGCTACAAAGTTGCAAGTAAACACACTGACTTACCTGTGCTACAAAGTTGCATATGGAAAAGTGACCTACCTGTGCTACAAAGTTGCAAGTGAACACACTTACCTACCTGTGCTACAAAGTTGCAAGTAAACACACTTACCTACCTGTGCTACAAAGTTGCAAGTAAACACACTGACTTACCTGTGCTACAAAGTTGCAAGTAAACACACTGACCTACCTGTGCTACTATAAGTGCAAGTAAACACACTGACCTACCTTTGCTACAAAGTTGCATATGGAAAAGTGACCTACCTGTGCTACAAAGGTACATGCGATGTGTGCCGTGAACCTGTTGTCGTACACAATGATCAGCCCGTAGACGAAGCAGCACACCCAACTTCCGACTAGGACTGATCGGGTTCGTCTTCTGACGTCATGGCTGCACGAAAAACGGTTAAGAAAACTTTGAGTTTGCATTGAGCCAATACGGTATGTTCTTAAGGAAAAAAGAAAAGAGGAAGACAATAGGAGGGGGTGTGAGAGGTATGAGGGCTAGCTAGAGAAAAGAGTGAATGTAAGAGGGAAACAGTTGTAAAGATATAGCGAAAAGAAGGACGGGTTCGATGGACTATCTAAATAGCTCTCTTTCTCTTTTTCTCCAGGTTATATATAAAATATAAATATTGATTTGTAAAATTTTATGAAGGCCTAGAATAACAATATTTTTTCAATCGCTATCAGTTTTTTCTTTCTATCTTTTTTATCTATTTATCTGTCTTTCATTATTTTCTATCTATCTATCTATCTATCTATCTATCTATCTATCTATCTATCTATCTATCTATCTATCTATCTGTTTTCTCTGTCTTCACTTTTGCAGAAATGAGAAGTCTGTATATAACCTAATCATTCATAAAGTTTTCTTTGTTTTTAATCACTGTGTGATTACATAATCACTACACAAAAAAACAACAACAAAGAACTAGAAAAAAAAATGTTAATGAAAAAAAAAATTGATTCTTTGCTTTTTATAAATCAACAAAGAATAAATGAAATATTACGACCACTGTAATGTCAGACTCTTGTATTAATTAATGATGCACCAAAGTAAAGAGCAGAGTTGTCGAGACTGAAGGCTGGAGTTACCGTTCTTACTGAAGCAATAGAGCGTTCGCAATGGGGGTGGCTTAGGTTTTTTTTAGTGACGTATTTGTGTAAATAGAAGCCACTATTGGTGTACAAAAATGGTGAAGTACTTCTTTATCATGCAAAATTCACATCTGAATATTGGCTATCCTACTCAAAAATAAGGAGGTAAATAGTAGTACTGTAGATTAATTGATTAATGTGATTAGGCTAGGGCCGGCTAGACCTATAATTCTATTTACACTTTCAATTTCACTTTATAGGCCTACACTTTTAATGTTTCGTAGGCTAGGCTAATGGCTAAGTAGGGATGCCAAGTGATAGTGTTGGTGAATAGGCTATCTAGTCAAGTCACTAATAGGCTCACATCGTCTATGATCTATGTCTATGATAATAATAAAAATGCCTATTTTATTTAACAGACATAATACAGCTTAAATCTTAATAAGACTTAAAACACAAAACATCATTTAAAAAAAGCTCGAGCCTATATGAAACTTTATTAATACAGCGGCCTTGTACTTGTACACCACTACTACATAAAGTAAACAAAAATCACGTGCTTTTTGTCACGTGATTGCAAACGCCCTATTATTTACGATAGAGTTGTAAGCATATTAATCTGGTCTGGTGAAACGAAATTTTTATAGAACTAGTATTTCATACATGTTAAAATGATGGAGAAACGAATGACCGAAAATTCGGTTTAACTTTTTTGTTTTGTTCAAATATCTTTATTCTATCTTTTTGCATGTTATATGTCTCTACTATAATTTCAACATAGTAGCCTAAATGAAAGGACATGGCCATTTATATATATATATACCTGTGTAAATTGTATATATATATATTTAAAAAAAATTATTAGATCTATAGCTTTCTGTTCATTGTAGTTTATGAAATTTTTAATTATAGCTAATACAGACCGGGGAATTTAGCTTGTATATAATAAATAAAGGAACATTTAATAGGATATTATAAAGGTAATACTTTTTGTTTGACAAATCTTTGATATAAAAATATACATTGTGAATATCTTTTTATATGCAATAAGTTTGTTTATGGATAAAAATGATTTCTTTTTTTCCTTATAATAAATGCCTTGTGGTGATAAGAAGAAGAAGCCACGAACTGAAATATTTTTTTTAAAGCATTTGTCGTGCACAAAAATTGTGCTTGGTTCTGCCCTTCTCGGAAGTCAGAACCTAACCTTGACAACCAAGTTGTCAAAATAAACGATAGAAACGTGATTTATGCTGTTTACATCATTCATTCCATTTTAATATTTATTATCTAGGTCAGTGCGCACTCCCCTTCTTAATATTTATTAATAATAATAATAATAATAATATTTGTATAGCGTTGCCAACAAACATAATGTAAGCTCAGAGCGCGTTTAACATACAACTAAGAATACGGATATTACCCTAGGCCAGGTGACAGAGCTAAATTGATGATTAAAAAAGACAAAACAAATAAATGTAGCATTAACTGACCCAACCCATAAATAAGACAGTAAGTTTCTAAAGCATGTTAAATGTTATCTAAGGTAAATATTGAAATAATGAGTTTTTAAGTTCTTTTTTAAAGTAACAGTAGAGCTTGTTCGCCTCAGTTGAATGGGAAGTTGATTCCACACCTTCGGACCGGATACTGAGAAGGCTCTAAGGCCTTATTATCCAGGTCAGTATGCACTCTTCATCTTAATATTTATTATCTAGGTCAGTGTGCACTCCCCATCTTAATCCTATAGAGTATTTGCAATCACGTGACAAAAATCACGTGTTGTATGTTTACTTTGTGTAGTGGTGAACAATGGCAGCCGTATTATAGGCTTACTATGGATTAAGAGGTTGTTTTTTTTTAAAATATCATCATTTCAATAATATGGCGTCTCCCTTCACCTTTACCGTCACCTATCCCATAACCCGAGTGAGGGTCGTTAAGGCATAATTTTTTGACAGCTGGAGGATTTTACGCCATTCGTCCTGTGCCGCCCTCTGGGAGTCTGCAAGAGACAAGCCGGTCCACTCCTTGATGTCATCATCCCATCGTCTCTTCTGCCTGCCTCTCTTTCTTCCACCTCGCACTGTGCCCTGCAGGATGGTTTTCGCCAGGCCTTCGGATCTTGCCACATGCTCATACCATCTGAGTTTTCTGGATTTAATGACGTTTAGTAGATCCTCGTGAGGGCCGATGACATTGGTGACTCGCTCACGGACAGCCTCATTTGTAACTCGATCTTTGTAGGAGATGTTTAAAATTTTACGTAGGCATCTCATTTCCAGGGCTCTAATTCTTTTCTGGAGATCCGCTGTAAGTGTTCATGTTTCACAGCCATACATAAAAACTGCCATCGCCAGGGAGCGCATCAGTCGAATCCTCGAGTAAAGTGAGATTTTCTTGTTTCGCCAGATGTTTTTTAGCTTGCAAAGTGCAGCAGTTGTCTGGGCTATTCTTGCAAGAATTTCCGGCTTGGATCCTACATCGGATATTATGGATCCAAGATATTTGAAGGTGGAGACTTTCTCAAGCCTCTGACCGCCCACTTGTATTTCGGATTCAAACTCTTTGTTTGTCATAGCTTTGGTCTTTTCAGCGTTGAATTCCATGCCATACACCGTTGATATTTTCACTAGTTTGGCTGTTAACTTCCTCAGTTCATCATCTTCACTGCCAGCTAAGCCATCTATGTCGTCGTCAAAGCGAAGATTGGTGACTGGTCTCCCACCGATGCTCACTGTCCCAACGTAGTCATCCAGTGCATCCGTCATGATCCTTTCTAGGTAGCCTAAATATTGTAGAATGTTGGAGGGAGTAGGCACCCTTGACGCACACCAATGGTTGTTTTGAACCAGTTGCCAGGGACATCGTTGTGGAGGACTGCACAGGTAGCCTTGTCATACAATCTTCCAATGAATGCAATAATGTTGGGGGTGATGTTGTATGCTCTCATTGTTGCCCACAGCGCTGCATGCCAGACTCTGTCAAACGCTTTCTTGAAGTCTACGAACACTTGGTATAGGGGTTGTTGGTGCTGTAGGTATTTCTCACATATTAGTCTCGGTTTAAAGATTTGTTCGGTGGTATTTCGCCCTGTCCTGAAACCTTTTTGTTCTTCGGTTATGATTTGTTCGGCTTGATGTTTTAAACTGTTGAGTATTATTTTCAGGAGGACTTTGCTGGAATGGCTGATGAGTTGAAATGTTTTAAAATATAGATCTATTTGTAGACCTTTTGATCTCTATTTAATTTCAAACATATTAGCCAGTCAGATAACAAGTTGTTAGTTTGAATCATTGGTGGAGAGGGGGGGGGGGATAAAATAATATCCCATAATTTTATAGAGCGGTCCCTAGAAGATTGACACTTGTATAATAAGGTGAGGGAGTACAATTTTTCACGTAACTAATAGGCAAAAAATTGTACGATTTTAATCTTTTCATTACCAAAGGCTGTAAAATACATTATACAATTACATCACTGACATATACTTCTGTCGTATTTAAAACTGACAATGCTATAGCCTACATGTTCTTTATGGGGGTTTTATGAGGCTTACAGTTGTAAATCGGGCTACGAACGCCTCAGGCCAGGAACGATTCAGGTTACAAACAACCACTTAGAAATTGTTTAGTCTCTGGTAAAGGAGCCTCAGGCTAGAAACAAAGTCCAGAGAGAAATCACCATACAAAACCTCGCATTCCTAAAATTGCCTAGTCGCCTACGCAACGTAGATTTCATTGGCCTTACGCTTACTACACAACAGTTACAGGTGTCTTAGCAATGGCACTGTGTTCAGTTGATCTCTTTCATTATGATCCTTATTACCTCATCAATTGTGAGTTTGAAAAAAGGTAGCGGAGCAGCAGGGAAGTACAAACGTATAACAGTGAAGGTAAAGAAAGATATAATAATTAAATATGCGAATGATGTTCATGTGTGTAACATCGCTACTGAGAACGACATCATAAAGAACAAAGAGTTACTCAAATCAGTCGATGTGGCTAAAGGCGTAACTTAGCTGCAGAAGCAATGACCTCAAATTCTAGAGAAAGTTGAAAGTGGCTGCAGTTGTTTTTTTGCGTTTCGTCAAATAAACGTTAGAATGTTAATAAAAAAAAAATTGAAAGATTTTCAAGTTACCAACGTTTCAGGTTACGAACAGACTTCATAACCGAATTAATATCGTAACCACTCTAATCTGTCTTTTTTTTTCTCAGGTGAAATCTCGATATTTGATTGCACAAATAAAAAAAAAGGGTCGACAGTTAGTTTAACGCCCATGTTAATCACGTAATTTATTTTTTCACATAAAAACTAGTGCTTTCTTTTACCTAAGTTTAAAGGTTTAAAGTTTAAAGTTTAAAGGTGAATTATCAATGTGCACCATAGGTGTAAAGAAAAAAAAAGTGGAAGCTGATTGTTATGGGTGGAGTGGATAGATGTGACTCAAAATTATTTAGGATGTGTTTCCCAGGATTTCACGTCTATGTGCCAGGTCGGTAAGATGAAGGAAAGTGGGTCAATGAGCCTTCCAAATATGAGTCTGTGGGTAGCCCGCTAGCCAGCCAAAAAGTTTGCAAAGTTTATATAAAGGAGTTTTAAAAAAAACTTCAATTTGAAGCCATATACAATGAGAATGCTTGTTTTTTATTTTGGTACAGATCAAATATCTTCTATAAAGACTTATTACTGATATACATTATCTATATTATATATAAAAAATCCGTGTTTGTAGGTAAACCGATCCCCATTGGTCAATTTGAAAACACATGAGTTTTGTGTCACTGGCCTATCTAGGCCTAGGCCAATATAGTGTCTAATAATGTATCGCATCGGACATGTGTCTTCGCTCGCTAAGTGGTTAACGTATCGGACTGCCATTCGAGCGACCCGGGTACGATTCTCCGTACAAAAGCTACCTTTTAAAAAAAAAAAATTCAATTACGGTAATATTACTTTAAAAAACAAAAGACATTGTAAATCTACGGGAAATTTAGATTTTTGTTAAATAAAAATACTTGCCTATTGTTTACCCGATTACAATATTTTTAAAAAATTACTTTCCTAAAAGTCTTCATTAAAAAAAATAATCATTTAATTATTTGATTTATAGCTTTCTTTTAATTGTAGTTTATAAAATTTTTATCTGCACCTTATACAGTCCTTTTTTTTCACCCGAGCAACGCCGGGTAATTTAGCTTGTATATAATATAGTATGCTTAAATTTACCTTTAAATACAATATACTATATATTTGCATATATATATTATTATATATAACAAATAATTGTTTTTGGAATAGGGTGAGGGTACGTTTATCCAAGACGTTGCAGAAAAGGTCTAATGGAGAAAATAGCAATTGTATTTATTCAGCAAAGCTTAATAGGGTTTAAGACTACGTTAATGTACGTTTTACTAGCTTTATAATAGCAGCTGGTTTAAAAACAACAACTTTTCTTTTATTGGATGCATAGGAAAAGATAACCTGTCCAGAAGACTCACCTGCAATGATCAGTACTAGATGATGTTCTATGTTCGTCAGCATGGTAAAGTGGATATTTTACTAATTGATGAATAGCCAATGCAATGATCTCAATAACTCAGATCGACTTGTACAAGGAATAAATCAGAATATTTTGAAAACACCTCATTAGGGAGAGATGACTTACGCTAACTTTAAAACACAATGCAGCGTCAAATGCATGCCTTTGTTATAACTGTTCAAACTTTAAACTTTACAGTTAGTTGGCGTCTGTATTTTATGTTTAGATTGAAAGATCGATGCAGTTTATTGTTTATCTATTTCCAGACAGATTATGTCGATCACTTAAAATGTTGCTTGGTAGGAAATTTTGAATCAGATATGAAGAAAGTGATGTTGCGGTTATGGAATTTGGGGGGAGGTGCATAAAGAACTTTGAACTTTAATTGAAATATTTAAATGTATCTAGAAGGAAAAGAAACAGAAAACACTAATGCAATTTGTTGTTCTGCAAAAGTTGTATTTTTTCAATTTATGCAACGTTGTTTTATGGGCAAATTATGTTAAAATACAAGCTCCTGCTTGTATCGGTCTACCTCGTACTATTTATTACCTAGGTCAGTGTACACTTCCCATCTTAATATTTATTATCTAGGTCAGTCTTCACTCCACATCTTAATATGTATTATCTAGGCCAGTGTGCACTCCCCATTTAAATATTTATTATCTAGGTCAGTTTGCACTCCCCATCTTAATATGTATTATCTAGGTCAGTGTACACTTCCCATCTTAATATTTATTATCTAGGTCAGTCTTCACTCCCCATCTTAATATGTATTATCTAGGCCAGTGTGCACTCCACATTTAAATATTTATTATCTAGGTCAGTTTGCACTCCCCATCTTAATATGTATTATCTAGGCCAGTGTGCACTCCCCATTTAAATATTTATTATCTAGGTCAGTTTGCACTCCCCATCTTAATATGTATTATCTAGGTCAGTGTGCACTTCCCATCTTAATATTTATTATCTAGGTCAGTCTGCACTCCCCATCTTAATATCTATTATCTAGGCCAGTGTGCACTCCCCATTTAAATATTTATTATCTAGGTCAGTTTGAACTCCCCATCTTAATATGTATTATCTAGGTCAGTGTGCACTTCCCATCTTAATATTTATTATCTAGGTCAGTCTGCACTCCCCATCTTAATATGTATTATCTAGGCCAGTGTGCACTCCCCATTTAAATATTTATTATCTAGGTCAGTTTGCACTCCCCATCTTAATATGTATTATCTAGGCCAGTGTGCACTCCCCATTTAAATATTTATTATCTAGGTCAGTTTGCACTCCCCATCTTAATATGTATTATCTAGGTCAGTGTGCACTTCCCATCTTAATATTTATTATCTAGGTCAGTCTGCACTCCCCATCTTAATATGTATTATCTAGGCCAGTGTGCACTCCCCATTTAAATATTTATTATCTAGGTCAGTTTGCACTCCCCATCTTAATATCTATTATCTAGGTCAGTGTGCACTCCTTATCTTCATTAATATGTATTATCTATGCCAGTGTGCACGCCCCATCTTAATATGTATTATCTAGGTCAGTCTGCACGCCCCATCTTAATATGTATTATCTAGGTCAGTGTGCACTCCTTATCTTCATTAATATGTATTATCTAGGCCAGTGTGCACTCACCATCTTAATATGTATTATTTAGGTCAGTCTGCACTCCCCGTCTTAATATTTATTATCTAGGTCAGTGTGCACTCCCCGTCTTGATATTTTTTTATCTAGGTCAGTGTCCACTTCATAGATGACATCATTAAAAGCCATAAAACATATCTATTTCTCTAGTATAACAACATACATCACATAAATGACAAAGACAGAAGTTGCTTGTTCGTATTGTCTTGCCTTCTATAAATAAATGGGTAGGAGACTGCCATACATCTGTCCAGTGAAACCAGGGCTAAGCTACAGACTGACGTCATGCCGGAAGTGCTCGCCAGGCACAGTGACGACAGACAGATGTATTTGTAGACAAGTCCCGATCTCTCCATGTACATGAAGCTGGGGATGAAAGTTTCACGATAAAAATATACTTACTATCTTATCTTCTCTATCTTCTCTATCTTCTCTATCTTCTCTATCTTCTCTATCTTCTCTATCTTCTCTATCTTCTCTATCTTATCTATCTTATCTATCTTATCTATCTTATCTATCTTATCTATCTTATCTATCTTATCTATCTTATCTATCTTATCTATCTTATCTATCTTATCTATCTTATCTATCTTATCTATCTTATCTATCTTATCTATCTTATCTATCTTATCTATCTTATCTATCTTATCTATCTTATCTATCTTATCTATCTTATCTATCTTATCTATCTTATCTATCTTATCTATCTTATCTATCTTATCTATCTTATCTATCTTATCTATCTTATCTATCTTATCTATCTTATCTATCTTATCTATCTTATCTATCTTATCTATCTTATCTATCTTATCTATCTTATCTATCTTATCTATCTTATCTATCTTATCTATCTTATCTATCTTATCTATCTTATCTATCTTATCATCTATCTTCTCTATCTTGTCTATCTTCTCTATCTTCTCTATCTTCTCTATCTTCTCTATCTTCTCTATCTTCTCTATCTTATCTATCTTATCTATCTTATCTATCTTATCTATCTTATCTATCTTATCTATCTTATCTATCTTATCTATCTTATCTATCTTATCTATCTTATCTATCTTATCTATCGTATCTATCTTATATATCTTATATATCTTTTATATTTTATCTATTTTATCTATCTTATCTATCTTATCTATCTTATCTATCTTATCTATCTTATCTATCTTATCTATCTTATCTATCTTATCTATCTTATCTATCTTATCTATCTTATCTATCTTATCTATCTTATCTATCTTATCTATCTTATCTTATCTATCTTATCTATCTTATCTATCTTATCTATCTTATCTATCTTATCTATCTTATCTATCTTATCTATCTTATCTATCTTATCTATGTTATCTATCTTATCTATCTTATCTATCTTATCTATCTTATCTATCCTATCTATCTTATCTATCTTATCTATCCTATCTATCTTATCTATCTTATATATCTTATATATCTTATATATCTTATATATCTTATATATCTTATCTAGCTTATCTAGCTTATAATCTATCTTATCTATCTTATCTATCTTATCTATCTTATCTATCTTAAATATCTTATATATCTTATATATCTTATATATCTTATATATCTTATCTAGCTTATCACCTATCTTATCTATCTTATCTATCTTATCTATCTTATCTATCTTATCTATCTTATCTATCTTATCTATCTTATCTATCTTATCTATCTTATCTATCTTATCTATCTTATCTATCTTATCTATCTTATCTATCTTATCTATCTTATCTATCTTATCTATCTTATCTATCTTATCTATCTTATCTATCTTATCTATCTTATCTATCTTATCTAGCTTATCTAGCTTTTCTAGCTTATCTAGCTTATCTAGCTTATCTAGCTTATCTATCTTCTCTATCTTCTCTATCTTCTCTATCTTCTCTATCTTCTCTATCTTCTCTATCTTATCTATCTTATCTATCTTATCTATCTTATCTATCTTATCTATCTTATCTATCTTATCTATCTTATCTATCTTATCTATCTTATCTATCTTATCTATCTTATCTATCTTATCTATCTTATCGATCTTATCGATCTTATCTATCTCATCTATCTCATCTATCTCATCTATCTCATCTATCTCATCTATCTCATCTATCTTATCTATCTTATCTATCTTATCTATCTTATCTATCTTATCTATCTTATCTATCTTATCTATCTTATCTATCTTATCTATCTTATCTATCTTATCTATCTTATCTATCTATCTAACTTATCTATCTTATCTATCTTATCTAAACATAAATGAAAGACATGGATGTATATATATATATATATATATATATAAGAAATATATATATATTTATAGCAAGCTATGATTAAAAACCCTAAAAAAAAATACTTTATAGTTAGTTACCTTGTGTTTAAAGAAATACTTAAAATAATAGCCACACCAATCAGCAGGTCAGCCGTGGACAGTGATGCCAGGTACATGTCCGGCGTCGTCCTGAAACTCGGATTAACCTTGATGGTCAGCAGCGTAATGGCGTTTCCGATAATGCTGATCAAGCCAATGAATAGCACAATGATGGTGTACTTTTCCGTGCCTGAAATTCTACCAAGGGCTTCTGTGCTGTTTGCCGGCCATTCAGTGAAATTAAACTCCATGTATGGAGTTAGGCGTTTATTGTATAAGGAAAAATACACAACAAAGAAACAAAACAAAAGGCGAAATTCGTTTTAGTCAAATAAAAATGGCCGTATCAATGTTCGATACAGTAATGGAGATATATAAGGCATACATTTTCATGTGTCGTTACATGAATGGCGTTGAGAATGTTACGCAAAAAGCCAATAGACCCACACAAAACAAAACTTTGGATGAATTGTGGTTTGCACTAAACATTTACACCACTGGAAATATTGCCTAGGTTGGCATCACAGAGAATAAAAGCATTCTGAGATGAATAATAGCGACTCGTAAATTGAGCGGTAGCGATGGTGTTTAAATTTTATACACCTGTTAGTTATCTTGAGCAACGATGTGACGTGTCTCCCTCCTTTTATTCTCTTGTCCACTCTGCCTGTCCGTAGACTTAATAACCACCATCCCCGACCCACTTTGCCCACACCGCCTGTCCGCAGAACTAATGCCCAGTCGTTCGCAGAGATCGCGAGAGAATAGGACGAGGTAGCGAGAGTTGGAATGTTGACCCGTAAGTTGTTGAAGAAAGAAAAAAAAAGAAGTTTCTAATTCTGGTTTCTCATTTTAAATTAAACTCATAAACTTCTAAAAGCCTGTCACAGATGATGATGTATGAATATTCACACAGAAGCGGCCTTAGCAATTACGCGAAGCCTTGAGCGAGTGCCAGATGCGCGGGATTCATATGTTCATAATGATATACTCCTTCTTCTTCTTCTTATTATTATTACAAAACATGGCACACTTTTGCAGGCTCCTTTGGCCATTTTAAATCCACCTCTCCGTATTTTCAAATGCCTCAAATGCGGCAGGGATTGCCACTCCCGAGTTGGTATACACAGCCATTCACGGCGGTGCAGCCGGACACCTCGCCCATCGTCTCTCGAGACGGACGGATGTCGACGAGGGGAAAGTTATAAACTGGAGCGCCATTTGAAAAAATGTAGAGTGATGTCCCTTTTAAAAAGCATTTAAATTATGTTTTTTTACTGGGTTTTCCCGTTCCTACTGCAAAATATTATTATCGACTTTTTTTTTCATTATTTACTTTTGAATACTTTGGTATTTGTGTAGACTATGTTTTTCTTTTTGATTCTATTATTGTTAGTTTAATATTATTCATAAAAAGTCAACACAGCCATTCGCTAATTTTTAATACCAGATATGATTATTATCTATGTTCCGGGGCCAGAGCGACCGTAAAGAATACAAAAGAACAAAAAAACTAAATACCGAAAGAATTGTTCTCTCTACAGTTTTTATTGTATTATAATTTATTTATTTTTTGTAGCAAAAACATTGCAATCATTCATTTTCCGTCATTTTGACGGGCATAACTACTAGTATGATCATAAAATGAACAGGCTTTCTATTAATTAAGTAAAATTGAATGGGTTAATTTGTTGACATTAATTAGATATCGACATATTCTGTTGTTTTAACGTGTGTGTTTTTTTCTTCTTCAGGAAATAAGAATTTCAAACTTTGAATTATTTAGTTAGAGCTTTAATAATTGATAACATGATAGTAAAATAAAGTAACCCATAAAAACACAGTTCTTATTATACTCCCTTTCTTTGTAAACTAAGTTTATATTTAAATTATATTTTGATAGATTAAAATAAATATAAACGATATCATACCTTATGAATTTCCACACTAAAATTGTGCGCATCCTTTTTTTTTTCTAGCATTGGCCAGCAAAAACCATAAAAAGATAACTCGCTTTGTTTTGGCTATATTGTGTAGTTTTCATTATATTTATTTCGTAAAAACGAACATATCCGAAAAGTTTATTTACTTTCATCTCTTCCGGTAGAGGCAGCCATGTTTGCATTTTCTTCGATTCGCAAATTGGTCGAAAGTATTAGTGACTATTCCAAAGGCTATGATGCTGAAAATTTGATAGAATGTATTGTTAGTCTGGACAAGTCTGCGACCCAAGTTTCAGCTCGATTGGACGACGGGAAGTGATCAAAAAATTGATGCAAAGTTTTGCTAACAAACATCCAAGCAAGCAAGCAAGCAGACAGACAGAAAATACAAGTTAATAGAAAGGGAGTAATGAAAGATTTTTTTTTAGTTTAGTAGTAATTAGTGCAAAAGTACAGAATTTGCCTCCAACTTTAAACCGGTTTTATACAGGACAGTCCGGTATTTCAGCAGGCTGCTTGGTATATTATAGGCTTACACATTTAACAAATACCGGACATGTAAAACAATACATCCCATTTTTCCGTAGGCAAGATAAGCGGGGTGGGGGGGGGGGGAGGAAGGAATCCGGTATTTTCTGAAGGAATCCGGTATTTTCTGAAGGAATCCGGTATTTTCTGAAGGTGTCCGGTATTTTCTGAAGGTGTCCGGTATTTTTTTAAGGTTTGAGGTATTTTCTGAAGGAGTCCGGTATTTTTTTAAGGTTTGAGGTATTTTCTGAAGGTGTCCGGTATTTTCTGAAGGTGTCCGGTATTTTCTGAAGGTGTCCGGTATTTTCTGAAGGTGTCCGGTATTTTCTGAAGGTGTCCGGTATTTTCTGAAGGTGTCCGGTATTTTCTGAAGGTGTCCGGTATTTTCTGAAGGTGTCCGGTATTTTCTGAAAGTGTCCGGTATTTTCTGAAAGTGTCCGGTATTTTCTGAAGGTGTCCGGTATTTTTTTAAGGTTTGAGGTATTTTCTGAAGGAGTCCGGTATTTTTTTAAGGTTTGAGGTATTTTCTGAAGGAGTCCGATATTTTCTGAAGGTGTCCGGTATTTTCTGAAGGTGTCCGGTATTTTCTGAAGGAATCCGGTATTTTCTGAAGGTGTCCGGTATTTTCTAAAGGAATCCGGTATTTTCTGAAGGTGTCCGGTATTTTCTGAAGGTGTCCGGTATTTTCTGAAGGAATCCGGTATTTTCTGAAGGTGTCCGGTATTTTCTGAAGGTGTCCGGTATTTTTTGAAGGTGTCCGGTATTTTCTGAAGGTGTCCGGTATTTTCTGAAGGAATCCGGTATTTTCTGAAGGTGTCCGGTATTTTCTGAAGGAATCCGGTATTTTCTGAAGGTGTCCGGTATTTTCTGAAGGAATCCGGTATTTTCTGAAGGTGTCCGGTATTTTCTGAAGGAATCCGGTATTTTCTGAAGGTGTCCGGTATTTTCTGAAGGAATCCGGTATTTTCTGAAGGTGTCCGGTATTTTCTAAAGGAATCCGGTATTTTCTGAAGGTGTCCGGTATTTTCTGAAGGTGTCCGGTATTTTCTGAAGGAATCCGGTATTTTCTGAAGGTGTCCGGTATTTTCTGAAGGTGTCCGGTATTTTTTGAAGGTGTCCGGTATTTTCTGAAGGTGTCCGGTATTTTCTGAAGGAATCCGGTATTTTCTGAAGGTGTCCGGTATTTTCTGAAGGAATCCGGTATTTTCTGAAGGTGTCCGGTATTTTCTGAAGGAATCCGGTATTTTCTGAAGGTGTCCGGTATTTTCTGAAGGAATCCGGTATTTTCTGAAGGTGTCCGGTATTTTCTGAAGGAATCCGGTATTTTCTGAAGGTGTCCGGTATTTTCTGTTATGCCTGATTTTCGGAATTTAGCTAGCAGCCCTTTCTTCCAGACCCTATCGAACGCCTTGGAGAGGTCTATAAATGTTGCTACCACTTTTTCTTTCATTTGAAAGGCATTTCCAATGGATTGAGTTAGGTGAATTAGCTGATCCTCTGTACTTCTGTTTTTCCTGAAGGCTGATTGTTCTTTGATGATTATGTTGTTTGATTCTAGGTGCCACATAAGCCTTTTGTTGATCATCCTTTCCAGTGTCTTTCCCAGGCAGCACAGTAGGCTGATTGGTCTGTAGCTGTCTTTTTGTTTGGGATCCTTTTGCTTTCCTAGACAATATGAAAGTTGCCCGTATTCCAAGATTAATTGTAGAGTTTTAGTAGCTTTTCCCTGGCAATTAGATGATTAAATCGCTAAAGTTGTAATTTGTTTGTTATGTTGAAAATGTAAAATTCTCACATTTATATTTTTTTATATTCCTTAGCTAAACACGAAAAGCGCGTATGTGTCTGAGTGTTTGTTTGATTTTTCTTTAAAGTAAATTATGTTGTGGGTTCGTTTTTTAAAAAAAATTGTATTTTTAAAAATCCTTTTTTTTTTTTTATTAGTTGCATGAATTTAATGCTTTGGTTCCAAGAACATTGATCTAAAGAACAATGGGTTTAAATTCATAAAGCATTGAAAAGCAAAATAATGTGGAAAAAAATTCCAATGTGTGCATTGTTTTCTAAGTAGATATATAAATAAAACTCAGAAAAGTATCAGCAAAAGCATTAGTCTCCCAACAATGCTCGGGCTTTTCCGAGCCCTTGTCAAAACTATTGTTCTGTAAGGATGTGAGACCTGGATACTACTGGATATGCATGAGGAAAATCCTTCGAATCTCCTACATAGAACACATGACTAATGAGTATGTCTGGAATAGAATATCATCAATTGCAGGCCCTCAAGTAACCATAATGGCCACAATCAAACAGCGCAAGCTGACATGGTTCGGTCGTGTTGTAGGTGGAAATCGGAGAGGTCGTCAGCGGAAATGCCAGGTTCCAGTTCGATACGTTAAATGAAGTGGTTCAATTAGCCTTCCAATCGTGGAAACAAGACTTAAAGCTTAGGTCTAACAGTATGCTAAAAGGGATAGTACTATAATTGATGAATAGCTAATGCAATGTTCTAATAAATCAGATAAACTTGTACAGTAATAACTCAGAAAAAGCTTAGCCCTACTTTTAGACACCTCCTTTGGAATTTCGAAGAGATGATTTACGCGAATTTTAAAACACAATGCAGCGTCACCCTTTGTGCATGCATTTGTTATAAATGTCCTAACGTTCAACTTTACAGTTCATTGAAGTCGGTTTCCTATGTTTTAGAGTGAAAGATTGGTGCAGTTTAAACGTTTATCTATTTTCAGGCAGATTATATAAATCACACCTAAAATGTTGTTTGAGAGGAAATTTTAAATCCGATATGAGGAAAGTAATATTGGTGTTGGGTGGATGGTTGCATACAATGCTTTAATTCAGTGGTTCTTAACCGGTGCTCCGCGGAGCACTGGTGCTCCGCGAGGTAGTTGCAAGTGCTCCGCGAAATTATGAAACTCAAAATTTAATGTTCACTCACTTACTCTATCTGATTGAGCTGAACAAATGCTTATAATAGTTAGTCCAAACGGGGAAAAATCGGCCTTTTTGCCTATTGTTACTGTTTTTGTAACGAAGTTTTGACTCGCTTATACTAATGCTACATAAATAAAATTTATATGTGATTAAAGTTGAAGCCTATATCTAACAAAATATTTAACTTTTAAACTCATTAATTGTATTTAAAAAAGTGTTTTGTGTGTTTGAATAGTGGGGGGTTGGGTCGTTTTGGCAGCGGCTTTCAAAACGGGTCAGTAAATTCCCGTTCCGAAATAGTGAATCAATTTCTATGCTGTCTTGAGCTTACCGAACGTTCGACATGACAAGATGTCTTTGATTCTATTTCTTCCTATTTCGAACAATTCAAAATATTATGGGAGTTGTGTGTGGGAATTCGTACGGACTGTGCTCCATCAATGGTAGGCTCATTAAAAGGGTTTGTGACTCTCGCCAGGAAAAGAAACGCCAATATTATATCTACTCAGTGTTTTTTGCACAGAGAATCTCTGGTGTCCAAAACATTACCAGTAGCATTAAAACCTGTGCTAGACAAAGTTGTAAATATGGTAAACTTCATAAAATCGAGACCTTTGAAAATACGCGTCTT
Source organism: Anisus vortex (assembly GCA_949126835.1). NCBI lineage: Eukaryota > Metazoa > Mollusca > Gastropoda > Planorbidae > Anisus > Anisus vortex. The sequence goes on along the minus strand of OX421494.1, from coordinate 52,171,013 downwards.
TAAAAATCTTTGCATCTCTATGGAAGCCAAGTACGAATCTTTGCTTTTGCATTCTGAAGTGAGATGGTTATCCAGAGGAAAAGTGTTACGTCGTTTCTCAGAACTGAAGGATGAATTGATGACCTTTTTCCAAAATGAAAATATGGATGATTTTGTGGAATATCTTCAAAATGACATTTGGTGTGCTAAATTGGCATATTTAGCTGATATTTTTGATTATTTAAATTGTGATAATACCAGCCTTCAAGGAAGAAATTGAAAATTTTTTAACATCGACCGACAATTTGATAGCTTTTCGGAAAAAAGTTATTTTTTGGAAAAATCGTTTGTTGGAGAAAAAGAAAGTAGATATCTTTCCTTCTCTTAATGATATAACACTACCGATGAAATTATTTCAGCAGTAACAGAGCATTTAACTTTATTAGAAGAAAAGATTGAATTTTATTTTCCATCACTAAACGTAGAAACATATGACTGGATACGTAATCCCTTTGCCACGGTTGATACATCAACTAGTAAGTTGTCATACCAAGAAGAAGAAGAATTAATCAACCTATCATCGGATCGTACACTTAAAATAAAATTTTCCGAAATGGTTCTGGAGGAATTTTGGATCTTTGTGCAAGAAGAATACTCAGCTCTCTCCATGAAGACACTTAAAATCTTATTGCAATTTTCTACATCATATTTGTGTGAACTCAGTTTCTCGATAGTCACCAACATAAAAACTAAAAAACGAGCAACACTTACTAATTTGGATGAAGAATTGAGGGTAGCTATTTCTACAATTAGGCTAATGTCACTGAAATTTGTAAAAACCGTCAAGCTCAGGTTTTTCATTAAATTTTTTTATTTTTCTGAATTAAATTTTGCTCAATGTTATTTTTTTACTTATTAAATTTATGTTTATTACAAATTTGTTTGCCATGTTATAATTTTAAACTCTTATGTTATAATCTTTTATTTTCAATAAAAGTCGTACGTGTGTGTTTTTGTTGGGTTTTTTTACTCCTTGATTTTGATGCTCCCCAAATTTTTGTCATGATCAAAAGTGCTCCCCGACTTCAAAAGGTTAAGAACCACTGATTTATAGCCTACTATTTTAATGAGTACAAAAATAGAAATGAATACGCAAAAAACGTTTACTTATATATCTTGAATTTATGTAGACGGAAAAAAAGATAAAGACAAATGCAATTTATTAGTCTGGTCTTCTTCTTCTTCTTTAGGTGCCAGGTCTGGAGCAGACATTCTCTATTCAAGACTCTCCATTCTATCCTGTTGTTAGCTATTTGGAGGAAGTTATTATTACTTATGTTATTTTTCGTGGCGCATTCGTTCAGGCTTTCTACATATGTCAACCTTTGTCTTCCTCTGTCTCTCTTACCAGATATTTTCCCACAAAAAGCCAGTCTTTCTATACCATTTTTCCTATAGATGTGTCCTAGGAATTTCATCTGTCTGTTCCTAATGGTGTTAATGGGTTCTCTTGAGGTACATGCTGTTTTCAACACCTCTGCATTAGATTTCTTTTCAGTCCATGATATTCTCATCATCCTTCTTAGAAACCACATTTCTACTGCCTCCAATCTTTTCCTTGTTTCATTATCAATAGTCCAACATTCACACCCATATAGAAGAACAGACCAAACATATCTTCTCAGTATGTGCATTTTAGTACATATTCTGATATTCCTGTTTTTCATGATACTGCTTAAGCTTATAAAGCTGTTTTTAGATATTGCGATTCTTCTTTTTATTTCCTTGTTGCATTTGCCTTCCTGTGTTATTATATAGCCCAGATACTGAAAAGAACTGATTTGCTTGATGTTTTCGCCTTCACTGGATATGGAGATTACCATTACTTCAGTCTTACTGAGATTGAGTGTTAATCCTTTTAAGTCGGCTCTCTTCTACCACCTTATTTAGAATAGTTTGCAGGGCACTTTCTGATTCTGTTAGTAGTACTGTGTCGTCTGCGTATCTCAGATTATTTATTTTTTCCTCCAACTTTAATACCATCCAGGTGTTCGATATTACGGAAAAGTATTTCACTGTAGATGTTGAAGAGGTCTGGTGATAAAACACAATAACGTTTTTTTTAATATTTATGCACCGTTGTCTTACATGCATATTGTGTTAAGGTACAAGCGCTTGCTCTTTTTTACCGAACGAAAATCGGTCCACCTGGTACTATATAGGTCTACATGAATATACAACTGTACATTACATGTTTTATGGTTTACTTAAATAGAATACCCATAAACTAGTTAATATTACGCACAAATTAAATGTGCAGTCTTTTAAAATCTGTTGTCCGGTAATTTGGGTTTATCTTTGGGTTCCGACCAAAGGTGTAGTTAAACTTTCGGTTTCGGCCGAACGTCAATTTATAAATTTCGGCATGGTTTTATTTTCGGCCGAAACCTAAAATTTCGTCAGCCTCTAGTTTGAGAGTTGGACTTTTGACAGCACTAATAAAAAGTTGAAGAAATAAATTCCCCAAAACCTTTCAAGTCAAATTCAATTCATTACTAGAGTCATTTATATACATTTATGTTTGTGTTCTTTTGTATTTGTTTTCCGCTCAAAACGTTTGAATTTGACTTAATTAATCCTGTATATCAGGGGTCGGAAACCTACCGAACGCGTGCCAGACTTGGCACGCAGAGAGATTTTTAATGGCACGCTGAAGACTCCCAAACAAGGGAATCCAGGTCTCTTCTGCAAGAAATTGAGTGCTAGAGCAGAATTACTTTCAGTGTGTTGGCACGCTGAATGAGTTTAGAAATCCTACTTTGACACACTATTATCAAAAGGTTGCCTACTGCTGCTGTATATCCCCATAGAAGCATAGGGCCGCAACTACTCTTCTCCATCGGTCTCGGTCTTGCGCCGCTCTCTTTGTTTGCGTCCATGTTATGCCAACAGCGTTTTGCCTCACCTACGACCGACCTCCTCCATGTCTGCCTGGGTCTGCCTACTTTCCTTTTGTCCTGGGGGAATTCCAGTCAAGTGCTTGTCTTGCCACAATTGCCTTCTGGTCTTCTCAAAGTGTGTCCAATCCACTTCCATCTACGGCTTTTGGTGCTGTTGTCGATGGGTTTTTGTCTAGTCTTATCCCATAGGTTGACGCGTGTCAGCATGACACTTTTGAATTTACTACAAAACTATTTTTCTTTATGACGTCCATTGAAAAGCAAAACAAAAACAAAAAAAACTTATATTGGGAGGTTGGGAGTAGGTTGAAAGTTTGACAGCTTGTGTTGTCACCAGCTACGAGACTATGTGCTAAGTTTCAGCTCGATGGGATGACAAGAAAGTGTGTCAATTGGCCATTGCAAAGATTTGCTGACACAAAAATGAAAAAAAAATTAATATAAAGGATTTGTGAGAGATTTTCTATTTTGTTAAGTGACGTCATGAGTCTAGACTCTAGACAGTATGTTAATAGAAAAAAGAATTACGTACTCTATCCAATCAAGTTTCGATAAAATAAAATCAGAAAGTTCTGGGACTAGTCAAAAACTGGTTTCCGCCATTAGGTTGTGTAAGACTAAAATAGTCTTGTTCGTCTGCCATTACCTTAGCTCTCCAATGTTGCCTATCAATCTCCATATATAAGTACAGCCATTGATAGATCGATCAATTTATATCGAAGGTGGAGCATGCTGTCATGTTTATCCTTCTCTCTAAAATTGATGATAGGACCGGTGAAGCAGCGTTCAGTTTCATTGGCCACGGCATGCTAGGGGATGTGTGGCCCAGCAAAATGTCCAGCTTTAAACCTAACTAATGTCAGCTACCCATCAGAGCTGGGTAGACTGAGGGACACCCTCGAGTCCTGGGAAAAAAAAACTAGCATTCATCAGGGTTCGAACTCAGGACGTTCAGTATGCCAGTTGAACGGCCACAATGCCCTTTTACTCTTATATACAAGATTAAAATGTTTTTTGTTTTAAATACTAGAATGAACAAACACCATAAACAACAAGAGCTGATTAGTTTACACTAAAGCTGAAATAAATAGCACAGTAAATCATGACCTTATCATAATATACGTTTTTTATTCATGTAACATGTTCAGCAGTTTTCATGAATAGATAAGTAGACACCGGTTGATATTGAAATATCTTTCTAGACATAACAACATTATAATGAATATATCTGCATTGAAGTTTGCAAAACAAGGAACCAAATCACACATTTAACCAAAGACTATAATGGACCGCTTGCTCTATTTTTAGAGCGTAGGCCTAATTATGTTCTTTTTTTCCGTGCGCATCCAATAACGCTTTCTTAAATTACTTCTACGCTCCTACGAATGCCTAAATGTTTCCGCTGTATTTTTCGATTTAAAATTTAATTTCCATTGAGAAAAATCATAGCGATTAAATAAAACGGAAGTGCACAATACAAAAAGGAAGTAGGGAATCGGGAAATTCCGAAAAGTCAAATTTAAGTCGTCAAATAGCAGACACATTTAAAGACCAAGTGAATAGCTTTTTATCAAAATTGAGTAAACAGTTGATTTTGAAAGTAAATAGTGTATTCAGTATCTAAATGTTAATAAAACTCATTTATACAATATATCAAAGATAAATTATAAGTAATTAGTTCAATATTTGCACTTAAATATGTGTGTTTTTCGGAGGAAAAATCCAAATCTCGTAGCCATTTGAGATTTTTTTTATTTCCGTCAACATAGGAAAGTGACGTAAGAGAAAGGATTTCGACTCGGTAAAATGAATATTGTCACATGTTTTGAATCTACTGCCAAATGTTTTTACTCTTTTCCCGGTTCTTATTTTTAACAAAATGGTTAAATATAGATTGATAGCGTCGTGTTTTGTTTATTTATTTCCTTTCTCAAACGTCAATAACGTATGAGGCTATTTCAAATCTCGTTCCTTTGAGAAAAAGCTCTTCTCTTGGTCTCTAAGCAGGCGAACCATCTTGTTATAGTGTTTGATTTAACAAATTACAGCGTGGGCGTAGAAGAAACACATTACATTAAAAAAAAAAAAAGCGACAAACAACTGTAACATAAAAATATTTGATTCGTGAGTGTTTTTGTTAATGGATGGGGGTAATTCGAGGTTGGATTCACTTGCATTGGTTAAAAAAAAAAAAACAGTGTAAAAGGTCACTGATTCAGGTACTTCCGATGAGTACAAAAAAAAAAGACCGCATACTTACAATAGCAGAGGTTTAACTTACTTCTGATATATAAATATAATGCATACAATTAGAAAGTTATAGTCGACAGCTATATAGGTAAAGATTTATTAAATACATCACTTCTCTTAGAATACAAACCCCCTCCATGTCAACCCTTTACAAAAAGACCTCCGCATCTTCTCCCTGTAAAGTATCTCTACCCCCTCCAAATTGGATCAAATTGATCCGTAGGAATGGTGAAGCAGCGTTCACCAGTTTCTGTCGCCACAGCATACTAGGGGATTGTGTGGCCCGCCACAATGCTCAGCCGCCTTTACCCCAACTATAGTCAGGTACCTAACAGCAGACCCAGGAACAGCTTCTAGCTATTACCAGGATTCGAACACAAGACCCTTTTTACGTCAGCCGAACGTGCTGTATATATAGAGATCTATATATCTTTAAAAATATTACAATTTCCATTAAAACACACTCACACGCAAACATTATACTTTACTTTTACTCACTCATGTATCTTATCTCCTGTAATATATACGATAAGATACAAAATTTAAAGAATAATAAATTTTCTTAGCATTCATAATATTAAACCTTTCATGAAACCCAGCATGCTATTTCCGGTTCCTTTTTTTTCATATGTATTACCAAGAGCTAGGTCACCCGACGACCCCTTTAACTACCCCCCCCCCCATCCCGCTTTGACCTTTTCTTCCACCGCTGGCCCTCACCTCCCTATATTTTTTACTAATGCTAAAACAAGATATCAAAAGATAATAGACGATTTATGGCGAGGCCATCGGCCTTAAGTATTGATGACATTGTCTCCGTCTCGTTTCATTTAACAATCGATTGCGTACTGTGAAAGCCTTGGTGGCTCTTGGAGATATAAGGTTACAGAGAAGCTCGATATTTATACTAGTTTTAGTTTTCAAGAAAATCAAAAGTGTCGATTTAATCTTTGTATCTGTTTCAGCTGTCAACAATTATGTGTGCGCGCGTGTTTACTAGCAGGTGTGTGTTTATTGTATGTCTTTGTTTGTTTGTTTGTGTGTAAGACAAGATTTCATATGTTGGAAATTAGGATAATGAGACTGACAATAATAATGTTCTGTTAACGAAGGCTCAAAAGTAAATCACATAATGCCCAAGTCTTCTGTATACAATGGGACATGGTGGACAAGCCGGCAGCGCGTACGGCTGGCGTACTGAAAGTCTTGGGTTCGAATCCTGGTGACGGCTAGGATTTTTTTTCCCGCACTCAAGGGAGTCCCTAAGTCTACACAGCTCTGGTGAGTACTGACGTTAGTTGGTACAATGAAAGTAAAGTAATGTCCCCTGTTTTGTACATGTCTCCTTTTTGGTACAATGTCCCCTTTTTTGTACCGCTACTTTACAAGTAAAGTAAAGGTGGCTGGGCATTGTGTTGGCCACACAGTCCCCTAGTATGCCGTGACCAGAGAAACTGGTGAACGCTGCTTCACCGGCCCAATGACCAACTTGATAAATTGTACACGTCTACAGACCAGTACGGTCTATTGAGCTTGTTCACTAACTTCATAGCCCCGATAATGAGGAGATTGTGTGGCCGAAAAATGACCCCAAGCCTTCCATGCATTCTCTAGCTAGTATTCTAGCTCTAAGTAGTCACACAGAAGTCCCGCTGTCGCACTAGGATGGAGGGTGGGGGTGTGGTGTGGTGCACATGAAGTTAATCAAACGGTGATTGGAAATCTAGACCTTCAGTAAGGAATTGCAGGACCAAGTCTCTAAGATAATATGGAGATTGAAACAATCAACAGTAAACAAGACATGACGTTGCTTTGTTCACCATGTTCATCTTTTAATGTTTAGCTAAGCGAGTATTTTTAGATTTCGATTGTTGTTATAATTTAATGTAGATTGACAAGGGTGATGACGTCATTACATTAGTTATCAACCCCACATAATCTCAAAGTCGTAATGGAGAATGACATGACTCAATAATAATAATATTATCACTTGACAATGTAAAGTTAATTGTGGAACTGGTTGATACCGGATTTGGAAGAGGCAGACGTGGGCAGATTTTTTTTAGAAGTGTTTGGGGTTTCCATAAATAAGATTGTACTGTTTGATGACAATAAGTATTGAAGCTGCGTAGATTTTGAAGACAAAGTAATTTTATTAGTGAGAATCCTGAGTTTATTGTTTCACGTGAGATGTTATTTGTGACAACCTGAGTGTAGTATTGTTATTGAGCTGGGTTTGACTAACGCAACAACTGACAGCTGTCGGTTATCTACAAATGTAATAGATTTATACCGGGAGAATTCACATTTGGTAAAAGGACATTTGTACAACAAAAAAAGATACATTGGTACAAAAAAAGTGACGTTGTACAAAAAGGGGACATTGTACAAAAAAGGAGACATGTACAAAAAAGTGGACATTGTACAAAAAGGGGACATTGTACAAAAGAGGGGACATTGTACAAAAAAAGGATTTTGTACAAAAAAGGGGACATTGTACATAAAGGATATTGGTACAAAAAAGGAGACATTCTTATAAAAAAATATTGATAGAAAAAAGAGACATCGGTACTAAAAAGGGACATTGTTCAAAAAAGGGGACATTGTACAAAAAAGGAGAAATGTACAAAAAAGGGGACATTGTTCAAAAGAGGGGACATTGTACAAAAAAGGGGACATTGTACAAAAAAGGAAACATTCGTAAAAAAAATATTGGTAGAATAAAGGGACATCGGTACAAAAAAGAGGACATTCTACAAAAAAAGACATTGTACAAAAAAGGACATTGTACAAAAAAGGGGACGATATTGTTTTAATGTTTTTAATTGTTTTTTTATGACAAAATGAATGTAGACAAATAAATCTTATATAAAAAAATTAATACAGCCAAAGGAAATAGTGGCCTTGAATGGAAGAAGTCGTTATTGCATACGATGTTAAAAATAGCTATTAAATAGCCACTGACCTTAATAAAGATAAGTGACTCCAACAAAAATAGTATGGTATCTGTACTTTTAGAGTTTTCGCCCCTTGTCTTTTGCCTTCCCATTTTGACGTTGTTGTTTTCTTTATCTTATCTAATGTTGGTCTAAAAATAGCTGCGTGGCTTTAGCAATTCCAAATAAAACTGACTTCTACGATTTCAAACACAAGCACAAAAACACACACACACACATTAACACACGTACATAAACACACACACATAAAGACACACACAGTGTTGTGAGTCAGTAAAGTTTGAGCCGTTGACGGGAGAATCTTTCGGGGGCTCTTGTAGCAAATTTAAACAGGTGTTTTAAAAAAATATTAATTAAAAAGGGTTTTAGCCCTGTGGTGTGCACATGTGGTACGCTCCGCTCATCACGCTTTAAAAGCCATCACCTTAAAATTAATAACAAAAACTGTGCGGTTAAAAAACAACAACTGGTGTAAACAATGAATCGAAATTGTTTGGCCATTACATTATATATATATATTTAAGAATAAAACCATGGTACAATTTAAACATTTTAAACTATAGAAAGTTTTATCACAGCACACAATTATTATGGATGGAAATATACAAGTCAAAACATTTATTTTTATTTTTTGATAAAACCAAAACGGATAAACTTAAAATATAGACTTCTAGCACTGTCGACAACTTGTTGAAGAAATACTTTGATCTTAGGACTTCAAACACTCTCTTGCTCTAGCTATAAACTGTATCTTTGTATTAAAGGGTTATTATTAAATTATTTATTTTGTTTGTTTTAAACTATTTTTTAATTCGTCTCCTGTGGCCTTAAATTGATTGTATACAATACGATTTAAAAAAACAACGACATCAAACAAAATATTGCGTATTGGAAGATGTTGAGCAAAACTTCTGAGCCGGTGGAAAATGTTGGTTTTGAAGTGGGGAGATTTAGGTAGGAGGGAGGGAGGGAGGGAGAGTCCTCAAGCTACTCTAAATAGTCTTCCTTTTAGCCCTAAATCCTCCGACACACCTCCAACACACTCTAACTCTCTTCTCATTTAAAAAAACAACAACAACCAAAACGCAGCACAGATAGACTATATAGTGGGTGTGTGGACATTTTGGAAGTTCTTGTCTGAAGAGATAAGTGAAGTCGGAAATATATATTGACCACCAGCAATGTTACATGTATACAATACATTGTAATCTTAAAAAAGTAATGGTCGTAACTGAAACTTAATACAACGATTTTCAAAATCGGGCAAATAAACTCATTTGAGTTTTTTTACAGTGACATTTTTGTGTGTGTGTTAAAGCATCCTAAAGAATCCATATAAAATTGTAATTAGTTGATGATTGAAAGGGGGTAAATATATTGGCATAGTTGGTGGATAACAGCGGTCAAGTTATAAAGATAAATAAGCCACACTTTGAGCAAATAATTAGGGCGGGTTTAAAATCAACATCTTCTGAGGCGGTGTGTTGCTTATTGCTAGTTCAACATACGTAATATCATTTGCTAAATTAGCAGAACGTGTATCAAGCATTCAGTACATAAGGTATTTTAATTAAACAAGGCTTGGTATCATCTATTATAAACGGCCTCTTCATACGTTGGGAGTTCGTTCAGCGGAGGGGCGCTGGGCACAGCTCCGCGAATAGGTCCTAAAGCCATTGGAGCGTTTGCGGCGGAAAAGTGATGAATTCCAGCGCCGCCTTGAGGAAACGCCTCCGGGTGTGGGTGATGTCTTTGAAACCCCCAGGGCTGGTCACGAGAAGCAGACGCCGCCGAATTTGCATAGAAAGCTGACGATGCCGATGGTGCTGGTGATATAAACATGGCGCTTTGGGGCGTGGCGCTTAGGCTCTGGTGCTGGGCGCCCGCGTTTCTATTCGCCGGCCCGAAGACCTTGTCGTGCCTCACTGAGGTTTCGCTCTGACGGCTCCCGCTGGAAGTCACGCTGGGGCTGCCGAGGCTGTTGGGCGTCGTCGCCACCCGCCTGCCGTGTCTGCCCCTGTCCTTGTGTGTCAAGAAGCCGAAATTTTGAAGCGCCTCTCTCCGCGAGTACATGACCAGAAGAACGCCAACGAAGACAAGCCCCAGTGAAGCTGCCGACATGTTGTACGACCAGGAAATCGTATCTGGTTCGGGCATTTCAAGCCCAAAGATCAAAATGCTGGCGAGGTGAAACAAGGCTGTGGAGTAAATGTAAATAATCAGTAAATTTCGTGTTATACCGCGACCCGCGTGAAATTTAAGCCACGCCGCGGGAATTATGGGCTAAGTAGCAGTGCCGCGGAGTTAAATAAACTGCCACGGAAAATAGCAAATCGAAAAAAATCTGCCTAGGACTAGAATCAAACCATGGATAAACATGGGTCGCAATAATTTTCTGTACTAAAGGAGCGTCTATAACAGGATTTTGCTTTGGGCCGCATATAAAATTTTATACAAGATGGACCACACAGTCTAAAAAAAATGTGTGCATTATCAATGCAACGATTTACAAAAAATGCCGTTAGAAGCTCTTCGGAGGCCACACAAAAAGGCTTGGCGGGCCGTTTTGTGGCCCGCGGGACGCCTGTTGCACACCCTTGGTCTATAATATATAGGCCTATAACAGGGGTCGGGAACCTTTTTGTCTGAGAGAGCCATGGACACCTCATATTTTGAAAAGTAATTATGTGAGAGCCATACATTAAGTTTAAAACAAAAAAATTTAAGTAAATTTGTGCAAGAGTTATTTCCATTTAATTACAATGAATGCAGTGTTGCAATTTTTCTGTCTATTAGGTCAGCGGAGTTTATCTCCTTTACCACTTCTGATGCTGAGCTGCAGTAGACTTGAGCTCATTTGTAGAATGAAATATTGATATGCAATTAATATGTAGATCAAAGTAGTCTAAAGAAGCATTTTTTAAATAATCGAACATTTGTCTGCGAGCCAGATGTAGCCATCAATAGAGCCACATCTGGCTCGCGAGCCATAGGCTCCCGACCCCTGGCCTATAAGATAACAAATAGGAATATTAAGATCAGATATTTCAAAAAGTTCATTGATTTTGTTTGGAATTAATTATTCTATGTTCTTGAGTTTTCATACTGTATTAGTGGCGCCGTGGTAGTTCGCGGAATTAGTAATAGAGTGCCGCGGAGTTTACGATTGTTACTATAATTTGTGGTGTTTTTAATTTTAAAATTTTATTTTAATAATAGCTAGAGCAGGGGCCGGTAACCTTTGATAACAGCTTTCCAAATTAAGATTTCTAAATTATTTAGCGTGCCAACAGCATAAAAATCATCAAGCTTTAGTAATCCATTTCTTGTAGTAGATACTTGAATTGCCCTTTTTTAGGAGTCTTCCGCGTGCCACTGAAAAAAAGGCTCTGCGTGCCAAGTAGGTTGCCGATACCTGACCTAGAGAAGGGTTGGTAATCATAGCGATTAAATAAAACGGAAGTGTACAGTGCAAAAGGTGAATCGGAAGTTCCGAAACTAAGTGTTTCAAGTTATCAAAAAGCAGAAATATCAAAGCAAGCGGTCCATGTTTGCTTTAGCTTAACCCTTTCAATCTCTTTGGCACTAATTACTAATTATTACTAATTGCCACTCCAAAAAAGGGCAATAATTATACCAAGAACTAGAACACACATTCTCCTTATACGTTTTACCTTATACGCACTGAGCATGCTTTGCTTTACCATGGAGTGTGGCGCTATACAAATGACCTTATTATTTTAAATAATAAAAGTCCTGAGAGGGTTAAGCAAAGAGTAGCCTATCCGTACTACAGTTCAAAGGGGGGCGTGAAAGTGTGACCTTGACTCCGGCTGCATCCGCCATTTTCATTTAACTATTGATCCCTATCTGTATTTCTGCTGATTTTATTCGAGCAGATATAGAGTGAATATTTTGTTGTTGTTGTTTTTTTATAGCCGGATAAACACTAGAGAAAGTGACTTTTGTTTATATTCCCTCATGGAAAGTGGCTTTTTGAAACCTTAATACTTAATGGTAACAACTGTTTGTTTGTTTTTATGACATAAAAAATGTTTGGCCTCAACGGCGCGGCACCTACCTCCTATACTGTAGCCGATGTCGAAGATTCTGGTTTTCAGACCTTCACTTTTGGTCTCGGTGCCCAGGTAGACGAAGAAATGGACAATTGGAGACAATGTGTACATAATGAGGGACATTGTCTGAAAGGCTTGGGTGGCTACGAAGTAAGCTGTAGGAAAAATGCAATAGCGAAGTGTTAGAGTAGGTAAACTGTTTATTGTTCTATTAGTACGCTACTGTTCATTCGTCTATTATAATGCCACTGTCCATTCGTCTATTAGTACTGCCATTCTAATTACAGCCACTGTTCATTGGCATATTGTTGCGCTACTGTTTATTAGTCTGTTATTTGTGCCATCGTTAATTCGTCTTTTAGTACATCACTGTTCGTTCGTCTATTAATTCTGTCACTTTTCATTGTTCTGTTAGTACGTCACCTTTCGTTCGTCTATTAATTCTGTCACTTTTCATTGTTCTGTTAGTACGTCACCTTTCGTTCGTCTATTAATTCTGTCACTTTTCATTGTTCTGTTAGTACGTCACCTTTCGTTCGTCCGTTAGTACTATGTTCGCTAGTCTATTAGTGCGTCACTGTTCGTTCGTCTAGTACTTGCACTTTACTGTAGTCCACTGTTCCTTAGCCTACTGATATTTCAGAGTAAATGTGCCTTTTAGTACGTTATTGGTCTATTCGCAATTCCATTATCGTTCAGTGTTGACCTGTTTGTACATTCATTCATCTTTTGTCTATTAGAACATCTACTGTTTTTTATTTTATTTAAATATTAAATAACTTTCTTTTCTTCGCCAGTAGCTTCACTAACACAATACATAATCTTAAAAGTTCAAATAACACTCTGAGTTACTTAAACTCGATAAAAGAAGCTGGTAATATATGTAAGTAAGATTGGGGGGGGGAGTAAAAATACGAACGAGTAAGACCATAGGGCGTTGACTCCACTAAACGTTTTAGCATTCCAGGCCACTGAACGTAAAGCCACCATAAGTCTAATGCGGGTATAAGATATCAAGTCTAATGTAATTGTAAGGACTCCTTACATCTGACCAGTTTGCATGGATTGGACGGTTTTTCTAAAAGTATAATTGCATAGTTTTTTGTGTGGAAAAGTCGAGAAAGAATATTTTAAAAAAAAAACATTTATTGACTTCCTTAAGAATTTTTGTTTTCAAGGAACCGAATAAAAAATTTCTCTCTAAAAGGACACGGATCTATAAAGATAAATAGAACAGTGATAAATTAAACTGAGAAAATACAGGGATTTGAGCGTGTCTAAGACCTTGTTTATTAAAATATCTCTATCACTGAGCTAAATATTAAAAGCTAACAATACATACATTCAAGTACAAGAAAAAGACAACGAGACAATACTAGAATAACTAACCTGATACTAGAAGAACTAACCTGATACTATAAAGAACTAACCAGATACTAGAAGAACTAACTAGATACTAGAAGAACTAACTAGATACTAGAAGAACTAACTAGATACTAGAAGAACTAACTAGATACTAGAAGAACTACGTTGAAACTAGAAGAACTAAATCTGATACTAGAAGAACTAAGTTGATACTGAAGAACTAACCTGATACTAGAAGAACTAACCTGATACTATAAGAACTAACCATATACTAGAAGAATTAACCAGATACTATAAGAACTAACCATATACTAGAAGAACTAACCTGATAAGTCAGAGTCCATGGAGGTACAAAGAGCGCCCGTGCATTTGGCCCACAATCCGTATTTGCTGCTGTTCTGGTTGGACCAATAGTTGGTCGAGAATCCGATGCAGAAGAGAAGGCCAGCCAATAGAATGAAGCCGATGCCTATCCTGAAGAGCCAAAGCCAGGCTTCTGACTTGTCCCTCATCTTGGTTTAAAACTTGAATGGGCAGGCTTTACATTATGGGATGTGAGTTCGTAACCTACCTAGCAGAATTGATAGTTGTCCATCTACTGCTTAATCTATTACAAAACGATTTGAGACTTCAAGTTTATTCTAAATAACTTTCAGGTTGGCGACATCTTGGCAAGACTTGTCATTGACGATTCTGTGGGAGAAAAAATACAGTAAATTTCTAAATTATTTTATTAGTATTTTAAAGGCTATCAAAATATTGTGTGCGTTTAGTATTGCGTTTGCGTGTCAGGCCACTGATTTTTCTTACTATTTCAGATAACCCATTCCATGCCCTAATATCACTCAGGAAGAAAAAAAACGTACATTAACGTGACCTTGCCAACAGAAAAGAAAAAGTGTTCATCCCTAGACTATGTCTTTCTGAGTATTAAAATAGATTAATAAAAGTAGTAAGTATCCCGTCGGACCAAATTGATCCATATGGTCGGGGAAGCAGCGTTCACCAGTTTCAGTGGCCACGGCATACTAGATGGTTGTTTTGCCAGCACTATGCACAGCCGTCTTTACGTTACCCCAACTAAGGTCAGGTACCCATCAGAGCTGGGTAGACTCAGGGACACCCTCCAGACCCGGGGAAAAAATCCTAGCCTGCACCAGGATTCGAACCCAGGACCTTCAGTACGCCAGCCGAACGCGCTGCCGTGCGGCCACCGTCCCCCTAATAGATTAGTAGCCTACGTTCTATTTCTACGTTCTATTTCTACGTTCTATTTCTACGTTCTATTTCTACGTTCTATTTCTACGTTCTATTTCTACGTTCTATTTCTACGTTCTATTTCTAAGTTCTATTTCTACGTTCTATTTCTACGTTCTATTTCTACGTTCTATTTCTATGTTCTATTTCTACGTTCTATTTCTACGTTCTATTTCTACGTTCTATTTCTACGTTCTATTTCTACGTTCTATTTCTACGTTCTTTTTCTACGTTCTATTTCTACGTTCTATTTTTACGTTCTATTTCTATGTTCTATTTCTACGTTCTATTTCTACGTTCTATTTCTACGTTCTATTTCTACGTTCTATTTCTACGTTCTATTTCTACGTTCTATTTCTACGTTCTATTTCTATGTTCTATTTCTATGTTCTATTTCTATGTTCTATTTCTACGTTCTATTTCTACGTTCTATTTCTACGTTCTTTTTCTAAGCTAGAATGTAAGACTTCAAATAAGTTTATTAATGAATTGATTTTTACCTGAAGTATTTCTAAGCGTATCCAATTAATCCTTATTTAGCAAACACAATATAACCAATGGTGTGTTTAGTAATAATAATAATAATAATGCTCGTATAGCGCATATCCCGTTGAGGACAGGGTATATTCCTTTCTTGTTTTATTAGTAAACATGTTACTGCTTTACCGGACCTAGACTTGTATGTTGGCATTTAAAATATATTTTTTTATTTACATAGAGGTCGATCACCGATCCCTTGAGTACAAATCGATTGATGAAAGTACAGCACTAAAGCCATAAATCACCACCAACTTTTTCCCACTAATCTACCAAAAATAGACTACACGACCTCGCCATACAGATGAGTACAAACACTTTTTTTTATGATACAACAATGTAATAATTATACGTGAACTCCGGGTTTATAATGTTGTTTCTGTATTTTGTAAAAACATTGTAAACCCGGTCTAAGAAGGTCCCAGTGGGCTCACCAAAACGTCGTATCGGCGGGGGAAAAAACGTGGAGACCACGAAAACACGTGGAAACCGTGTGGTAGTCTAAGACAGTCTAAGTGGCATAGTTCGAAAGGGTTAGGTCAAAAATCAACAGTACTGTACAAATAACTGTCGATGGTAGTTAATCTAACACTTAACAGTCCTAAGAGTTTTATCCACGATGTCACGCCAATAGGGTCTAGATAACAAGAGCAGATAACTGTAGGTTATAAAATTCAAGTGCGTGAATATAGACATTTAATATCAGCCCTTGTCCCAGTATTGGAACCGGATTTCATAATATAATTTATAAGCACTGCCAAGGACATGAACCTACATTTCTTAGAAATCAAGGAATTCCTAAACAAAACTCTAAGAAATACGGAGGCTTTATCAAGTACCAAATAAATCCGTTTTTTTTTATTGTTTTTTTTGGTGTGTGTGTGTGGGGGGGGGGGGGTCTCAGATAGGGTTGCCAGACACATGGGGGGGGGGGTCTCAGATAGGGTTGCCAGACACATGGGTGTTAAACGGAGGACATCCAGAGACAAAAAGGACGACAGAAGAGGACATTGTGCTTCAATTTCACAATGAACCCGTAATCAGTAGGCCTATAATTTTATTACAAGAGCTGCCAATAGGTGCGTATTAGTAAACTGAACAAGAAACAGTCTTTTTTAAAAAATAATATAGGCCTATACATTCACAATAGGCTAAAAGGCAGCTTGCTTTTGGGAAACTTTGAAAATTAAACTTTACATCTCATACATGAGTCTTTAAGAAAACGGATCATTCTTTTCTTGTACAAATGACCACTTGTTTATGAATGTTTATGAATGTTTATGAATGTTTATGAATGTTTATGAATGTTTATGAATGTTTATGAATGTTTATGAATGTTTATGAATGTTTATGAATGTTTATGAATGTTTATGAAGGTTTATGAATGTTTATGAATGTTTATGAATGTTTATGAATGTTTATGAAGGTTTATGAATGTTTATGAATGTTTATGAATGTTTATGAATGTTTATGAATGTTTATGAATGTTTATGAATGTTTATGAATGTTTATGAATGTTTATGAATGTTTATGAATGTTTATGAATGTTTATGAATGTTTATGAATGTTTATGAATGTTTATGAATGTTTATGAATGTTTATGAATGTTTATGAAGGTTTATGAATGTTTATAAAATGGTTAATACTTTGTTTAAAATTGTACGCCTGCAAAACATATAATGTTACAATAGCTGGGCATTTTAAAGGTTTTTAGCTTTGCCTGCCGGACGGAGGACAATAGTCTAAAAAGGAGGACATGTCCTCCTTTTGCCGGACGTCTGGCAACCCTAGTCCCAGAGGCGTAGCTAGGATATGATTCACCCGTGGACAAACTATAATATGTTTCTGTGGCGAGTATTATGGCAACAACAGGTTTTAAACAAATCAGCTTCTGTAACAATGTATCTTTAAGGTAAGTTACTGCAACAAAAGATGCTGCTACTTCAGTCGCTAATGGCAAATTCTTTAATGACTACACCGTCAGATTAAGAAAAAAAATAGAAATATTAACTAACTGGTCATTAAAAGAATCGGTATTTAAAAACCATTTCTTTTGTGTCAAGCACTTCAAATAAAACAAAAATCGATTCGTCGATAATAAAAAGTCACGTCGACCTAGAAATCCGCTTTGGTGCGTGGTGATGAAATGGAATGACGCAGAATTATTGTGTGCAAAAATGGGCCAGTCTCGTCACGCTTGGCTGGTATTGATTACCTGTCTGTGGGGCGGGGAGGGGTTTCTGCCATTAGCAAACAACTGTAGCAGACCTGATGTGTGTATGTGTGTGTGTTGTGTTGGGGGTGTGTGAGCTTATGTTTGTATAATATGTATATGTATTTATGTGCGTATATATGTCAGGTTTTGTGTGTGTGTATATGTGTGCGTTGCTATGTATGCGCGTGACTGGAGTGACCTACTAACCCATATATATGCGGGATCTTTGGGTATACATGTGTATTCATTATAAATGAAGTTCTGTTAATTTAGAGTTTAGAGGCTTGCTATTCTTAAAAAACCAAACCAAAAAAAAGACGGAGAAACCTACACAGTTCAGACATAACAACTACAACATAAGAAACGTTTCTTCATATTGATTCAAGCTTTCAAACCCTGTTGTTAAGCACGACACACGCGACATTTCATCAGCGCACCAAAGCTAATGGAAGTGAACACCAACAGTGTGTTGCAGAACAAAGGCTAGCAGAGCCGAAAAAAAAAGTAAAGTAAAGTACCCTTCGGACCAAATTGATTATAGGGCCGGTAAAGCAGCGTTCTGTGGCCACGGCACACTAGGGGATGTGTGGCCAGCACAATGCCGAGCCGCCTTTACTTTACCATAATTTATGTCAGGTACCCAGCAGAGCTGGGTAGACTCAGTGACACCCTCAGATCCAGGGAAAATAATCTAGCCTTCACCAGGATTCAAGCAGAACTGAGAACACGGCTAATTACCTACCTGAGATTCCCCCCCCCCCACCCCAAATCTAGAAAGCCTCCAAACCTTCTTTCCAGTTCCTACTGTGAGTTCCAAATTTTGTAACAATACATAATTATATATGTAATTATATATAATTACAATTTTTTAATATAACGTTGGGCAATGACGCTGAAATTTGAAAGTTCAGGAATACATAATACATAATATAGCCAGTAGTAGACTATTGCAAAGATCGGCAACTTACGAGACGCGAGCCAGGCTAGGCACGCGGAGCGATTTGCAATGGCACGCTAATTCAAGAAATAGAGTGCTAGATAGGGATTATTTTTAGGTTATTGGCACGCAGAATGAATTAGAAATCCTTCTTTGGTACACTATTATCAAAAGTTTGCCGACCCCCTGGACTATAGTAAATCACCTAGACAAATGTTCACATCTACACGGCTTCCGAAAAAAAAAAGATCATGTGAAAAACAATTAATAGGTTTAAATAGATAACTTGTCTCAAGGATTATATAATAACAAGTAAAGTGATGCTATATTAATAGATTTTTCCAAAGCAATCGATAAAGTTCATCATACTAGTTTAGCTAACAAAAAAATTGGCATATATGTATTCCCTTACATCGTTGGATTCAAGACTTTCTAATAGGTAGAGAACGAACTGTAATAATTTTATAATTAATAAGATAAGATAAGATAAGATAAGATTGCTTTATTGATCCAAATGAATGGAAAATTGACTTGATTACGTAAATTCCGTCTTTCAGCATACCTAAAACAATATTAAAGAACCATTTGTACTCAAACACAATAGACATTCACGCACACTATCATACCATTTGTCATACAAGAAAAACTAAACTTTAAATTGAGTCTAAATCAACACCAATAACTGTAAACTCAGGAATTCCACAAGGAGCTGTTCTAGGACACCTACTAATTTATATTAATGACTTACCCAATTGCATCAACACAGGACTAAAATAAGGTTATTTGCAGATGCATAATTTACAAAACAATAGATTCCGGGCGGAAATGGTTTGCCTGAACAAACCAGGAAAACCAGTAACTTAACATCATTTAAAACGCTAATAGAAATGTAGGATTATACTCTAACCACTGATGTGCATAGGACGCAATAATCTTCTTTATAGAAGGATATAAGATATGTAAGATAAGATAAAGACAGAAAAAGATACTGAAAATCTTACAAATAGACCGTGATAAATTTCAAAAATTGGAATCTAACTGGAGTAGTCTTTCCATCCCAAAAAGTGCTAACTACTAAGAGTATAAAAGAACAAAAAATTACAAACTACTTCATTCATGGCAAAGATCTAATCCAAACTAAAAATGCAAAGTACTTAGGAATAATTATAAACGATAAGTTATCATGGACACCACATATTGATGAATTAATTGACCAGTCCTAATGAGGCGTGAACTTTTGAACCCAAATGTTCGTGAACTTCCTGTTCTATTTTTAAACTAATAAACAAAAAAAGCATGCTATTGCTGGTTTTTTGACAATTGATTTCAACCTCGACGGCCAGTTCTAGTCTTTTAGAATTATACAAAGGATACAATATTAGTTATGAGGAATCCGTTTTTAACATCAAAAGTGAGTAGCCGATAACTAATACTCAAATGTTAGTCGCGTGAAGTTAAATATTTATTTGTTTACAAAATAAATTAGTCAAGAATTGCGTTTTCTTGGTTATTTAAAAACAAAATGCGTAAATTCATAAAAACGAATAACAAAAATTCCTTTGCATTTAGCAATAAGTTTGATATTTTAAAAAGGTGATTTTTCACTTCTGACTTTCACAATACATAGTTTTGTTTTGTAAACATCTTTTGGAAATGAAATACATTTTAATCCCCAACAAATTTGAGTATAACCAATAAAGTAGCACACAGACATGTTTCGAAACAAATGATTAATTCGACCGGAAATGTTTTTTATTTGTCGACCTTTTATGCATGCATACACGTTAAGACTTGTCAATTAAAGACCAAGTGAAGAGGTTTTTCTTAAAGGAACGAGATTTGGAATAGCCTCATACGGAGGTGACGTTTGAGAAGGGAAATAAATAAACAAAACTCGACGCTATAAATCTATTTTTAACCATTTTGTTAAAAATAAGAACCGAGAAAAGATTCAAAACACATGACAATATTCATTTTTCCTAGTCCGAATCCTTTCTCTTACGTCACTTTCCTATGTTGCCGGAAATAAAAACATCTCAAATGGCTACGAGATTTGGATTTTTCCTCCGAAAAACACACACATTTTAGTGCAAATAGTGAACTAATTACTTAAAATGTATATTTAATATCTTGTATACATGATTTTTATTAACATTCAGATGCTGAATACACTATTTAATATCGAAATGTTAACTCAATTTTGATAAAAAGCTCTTCACTTGGTCTTTAAAAAATCTAATAAAATAAAGGAACTTTTACAATTTATTTACAAATACTATCAAACACTAGTTAGACCTATATTAAAATTTAGAATTTGCCTCTTCTGTGAGGAAAAAAACCTCTTGTCAGTTGTGAATATTCGCTAGTAATGAACCTCGCAGTTCTCATATGAATTTTTTAATGTTTCCGGTCGATTGAAAAGTTCTGAGGCACAGGCAGGAGACCTGAGGGGGGACTTTTGAATTCAAGGCGTCCACTGGTCTACGACCCCAAAGAATCGAATACATGAAAAGTTCAGTGAAGAGTTCAATAATAAAAAAAAGTCCGACGAATCGATCTATTGAAAAAAGAAATATCGATACCATGTCAAGCGAGGATATTGTCCATATATTTGGTAAACCAACTAGACAGGTCAACGTGTTCTTTGTTCAGCCATAAGTCGCCTAGTCATTTAATGTCACTGTGATTAGTGTGATCTAACGTATTCAAACGAAATGGGTTAAAGAGTGAGTAAGACATGGGTATAGACTAGTCTTAAATCGGCAATTTGGATGAAAATGCATTTCCGCTATATTCCCGCAAACAATCGTATAATTATCTTTTCGGCATGTTTCAAGCGCATTGTTGAACTTCCGGTTTCATTTTGTTTTGCTTACAAGGGCAACCATTACGATTGAAAGCAGAGATTTGCGCCTTGTTGCTGTCGTAACATTCACGGATGTTGATAAATTCTTTGCACTTGCAACAGCAAGTTCAGGCCGACTACAAATAAACAAAGGCTATAAGTATTATTGTGAGAATTATGTCTTCAATATTAAAAGTGAGTATGCCAGAATTTATATAGCAGAAGGCAGCCATTTTTTAAAATCCAATTTAGCGAATAGGATCGGGATTGATGTGTCATCCAAAATGTATGCATGTATAATATTTAAGACTCGTCAATAAGATTTAAGACTCGTCAATAAGATTTAAGACTCGTCAATAAGATTTAAGACTCGTCAATAAGATTTAAGACTCGTCAATAAGATTTAAGACTCGTCAATAAGGTTTAAGACTCGTCAATAAGATTTAAGACTCGTCAAGAAGATTTAAGACTCGTCAATAAGATTTAAGACTCGTCAATAAGATTTAAGACTCGTCAAGAAGATTTAAGACTCGTCAATAAGATTTAAGACTCGTCAATAAGATTTAAGACTCGTCAATAAGATTTAAGACTCGTCAATAAGATTTAAGACTCGTCAATAAGATTTAAGACTCGTCAATAAGATTTAAGACTCGTCAATAAGATTTAAGACTCGTCAATAAGATTTAAGACTCGTCAATAAGATTTAAGACTCGTCAATAAGATTTAAGACTCGTCAATAAGATTTAAGACTCGTCAATAAGATTTAAGACTCGTCAATAAGATTTAAGACTCGTCAATAAGATTTAAGACTCGTCAATAAGATTTAAGACTCGTCAATAAGATTTAAGACTCGTCAATAAGATTTAAGACTCGTCAATAAGATTTAAGACTCGTCAATAAGATTTAAGACTCGTCAATAAGATTTAAGACTCGTCAATAAGATTTAAGACTCGTCAATAAGATTTAAGACTCGTCAATAAGATTTAAGACTCGTCAATAAGATTTAAGACTCGTCAATAAGATTTAAGACTCGTCAATAAGATTTAAGACTCGTCAATAAGATTTAAGACTCGTCAATAAGATTTAAGACTCGTCAAGAAGATTTAAGACTCGTCAATAAGATTTAAGACTCGTCAAGAAGATTTAAGACTCGTCAATAAGATTTAAGACTCGTCAATAAGATTTAAGACTCGTCAATAAGATTTAAGACTCGTCAATAAGATTTAAGACTCGTCAATAAGATTTAAGACTCGTCAATAAGATTTAAGACTCGTCAATAAGATTTAAGACTCGTCAATAAGATTTAAGACTCGTCAATAAGATTTAAGACTCGTCAATAAGATTTAAGACTCGTCAATAAGATTTAAGACTCGTCAATAAGATTTAAGACTCGTCAATAAGATTTAAGACTCGTCAATAAGATTTAAGACTCGTCAATAAGATTTAAGACTCGTCAATAAGATTTAAGACTCGTCAATAAGATTTAAGACTCGTCAATAAGATTTAAGACTCGTCAATAAGATTTAAGACTCGTCAATAAGATTTAAGACTCGTCAATAAGATTTAAGACTCGTCAATAAGATTTAAGACTCGTCAATAAGATTTAAGACTCGTCAATAAGATTTAAGACTCGTCAATAAGATTTAAGACTCGTCAATAAGATTTAAGACTCGTCAATAAGATTTAAGACTCGTCAATAAGATTTAAGACTCGTCAATAAGATTTAAGACTCGTCAATAAGATTTAAGACTCGTCAATAAGATTTAAGACTCGTCAATAAGATTTAAGACTCGTCAATAAGATTTAAGACTCGTCAATAAGATTTAAGACTCGTCAATAAGATTTAAGACTCGTCAATAAGATTTAAGACTCGTCAATAAGATTTAAGACTCGTCAATAAGATTTAAGACTCGTCAATAAGATTTAAGACTCGTCAATAAGATTTAAGACTCGTCAATAAGATTTAAGACTCGTCAATAAGATTTAAGACTCGTCAATAAGATTTAAGACTCGTCAATAAGATTTAAGACTCGTCAATAAGATTTAAGACTCGTCAAGAAGATTTAAGACTCGTCAATAAGATTTAAGACTCGTCAAGAAGATTTAAGACTCGTCAATAAGATTTAAGACTCGTCAAGAAGATTTAAGACTCGTCAATAAGATTTAAGACTCGTCAATAAGATTTAAGACTCGTCAATAAGATTTAAGACTCGTCAATAAGATTTAAGACTCGTCAATAAGATTTAAGACTCGTCAATAAGATTTAAGACTCGTCAATAAGATTTAAGACTCGTCAATAAGATTTAAGACTCGTCAATAAGATTTAAGACTCGTCAATAAGATTTAAGACTCGTCAATAAGATTTAAGACTCGTCAATAAGATTTAAGACTCGTCAATAAGATTTAAGACTCGTCAATAAGATTTAAGACTCGTCAATAAGATTTAAGACTCGTCAATAAGATTTAAGACTCGTCAATAAGATTTAAGACTCGTCAATAAGATTTAAGACTCGTCAATAAGATTTAAGACTCGTCAATAAGATTTAAGACTCGTCAATAAGATTTAAGACTCGTCAATAAGATTTAAGACTCGTCAATAAGATTTAAGACTCGTCAATAAGATTTAAGACTCGTCAATAAGATTTAAGACTCGTCAATAAGATTTAAGACTCGTCAATAAGATTTAAGACTCGTCAATAAGATTTAAGACTCGTCAATAAGATTTAAGACTCGTCAATAAGATTTAAGACTCGTCAATAAGATTTAAGACTCGTCAATAAGATTTAAGACTCGTCAATAAGATTTAAGACTCGTCAATAAGATTTAAGACTCGTCAATAAGATTTAAGACTCGTCAATAAGATTTAAGACTCGTCAATAAGATTTAAGACTCGTCAAGAAGATTTAAGACTCGTCAAGAAGATTTAAGACTCGTCAAGAAGATTTAAGACTCGTCAAGAAGATTTAAGACTCGCCAATAGATATGAGATAAGAGGGGAAACGATGGAAAGAACAAGGAAACATAGGTTGACGAAGAGATAGTTGTAATGATGGTATCGAAACAAGGATACAATTATAGCCAAACCAAAAACACAAGTCAAACATTCATTTATAACATGACGCCCTCACTCGGAATTGAGGCTAACCTTCACATTGCTGAGCATACGATGAGATAAGAATATAACAGAAGAAAGATAACATTGTAATTATTTGACGAGAGGAAACAATCTCCGAGGAAAACAAACTATTTGAATTACATTTGATCTAAAATTACAAATCGGTCTGTTGTTGTTATCTACACTTGTTCAAACTAACCGCGATGTCACTTTAAACTTTAAATGAAGTTTCTATACAAAAGTCAATCCATTATATTCACTTCTCTCTATCTCTCTCTCTCTCTCTCTCTCTCTCTCTCTCTCTCTCTCTATCTATCTATCTATTTCTCCCTGTCACTGTTTCACTACTCACCGTATCTAGGAATCCGTCGATGATAAGTCACTAAATCCAAGTCTAACGCAATTCACCAGCTCCTTGAGTGTTGTGCGCACAGTCCCTTTTACACATTGTCAATAGTAGTTAGTAGACCACAGAATAAATATAAAATATATTTTTTTCTGTTCAGTAGACTAAATGGAAATTCAAACGTAACCTAGAATCAATTACCTGGACCGATTCAAATATTTACAAGACTTCGCATGGCTAACTCAAGCGCTAAGTCGTGCACAATACTCCTCCCCCCCCCCCCCCCACCACCATACACACACTCACCATAGCTCCACACACACACACACACACCACACAACAGTTCCACCACACTTCCCCTATATTCCTATACCCAAATAATAGGTAGTCTCTTTGCGCCGACCGTAGGTAATGATTTAGGGCTGTATAAACATCGAGGAAGGGTAGTGGTGGGCGCGGGGAAAGGGGGGGGGGAGGGGAGGTTGGCCTTGCGCAAGAAGAACTAGAACTAGTGCTAGTGCCCCTAACCGTGACGCATCAATGCAGTCAGTTACCATTTTTAAATGGCGGTCACCGCGCTTCCTTAACAACGGTGTTGCTTGAGGTAATAGCCCATTGTAGTTTCCCAATGCTGTCGTGACTACAGCTGATCTTCTCTCTCTCTCTCTCTCTCTCTCTCTCTCTCTCTCTCTCTCTCTCTCTCTATTCATTCATCTTTGTTTTTCATTAGATTTATATCGTTCTATTCCTGCCTTCTCAGCCCGTCTTTATCGATTTGTATGTTTATATCGCTTTATTTATTTCCACTCACTCTCTCTCTCTGTTTCTCTCTCACTTTATCTATCTATCTATCTATCTATCTATCTATCTATCTTTCTATCTATCTATCTATCTATCTTTCTATCTATCTTTCTATCTATCTATCTATCTATCTATCTATCTTTTTACCCATTTATCTTTTATCTATCTATATAACTATCATATATCTCTTTATCTATATATCGTCTATCTATCATACATCAATAATCTGTTATCTATTAGTCATCTATCTACCATGTATATCTATCAAGCATCTATATATCTCTCCAACTTTCAGTCTGCCGTTTTTTCTGGTGGTTAATTCTCTCTTTCTTCCCATCAAACAGAATGATCTAAAATAGTTATCCTTGATCTAAATTCTCTCCTACACCGTCCGCGCCACAACCTCTCCCACTTTCAGTGTAGCTGAGCTATCCAACGCTTCCTAAGTCATAAATACTCTCAGGGCAATAAAATGTCCTCGATTTTATTGTCCTGGTAAGTTACAGAGGTTACGTCTAAAAATGTAGATTATTACGTCGTTTGGCTGAACTTCGGGTTGACAGTCCAACAGTATGAAATCAACTTTCATAAAAATACAAATACTCAAAGCTAAATAGGACTTTTTTTTTCTCTCTTTCTTTCGTTCAATATTTACATATATATATATATTATAGAGAGGAGAGAGATAGAGAGAGAGAGGGGGGGTACTAATTAAAAATTAAAATTTGTTTGACAGATCAACAGATATATAAATTGGCATATAGGCCTGCTTTTTATACAATGATGGCAATACAAACAGATATATAAAAAATGGACAAATAGATAAACAAATAGACAAATAGAATTTGAGACATGCAAACAGACGAATAGGCAGATAGACAGATAGATAGATGATAAATAGATAACAAGATAGATAGAAGATAGATAGATAGACAGACAGATATGATGTATGAGTATGAGCAGATAGATGGCTGCCTGTGTGGTTACATTGCAAGGATGTTGATAAAAAGAGATGGTTGGATGGATAGAGTGGTGGATGGATGGAACGATGGATGGGAGGATGGATATAGATAGATCGATGGATTTATAGTTTATACATGAATAAATGGGAAGATGTGTGAATGAATATAAAGATGGACAGTTAGATAGCTTGCTATAAGGATAGCTAAATAGATGTATATAAGAGTCTCCTACCGTCCTCTGACTGTCTATCTAACAGTTTAGAATCCAAACCCGCTGTATGTGACATCTGTATAATGCTCACACCAAATACGCAGTTGCCAATGACGCCACCATTGATCCACATTTTGATTATGACCTTAGCAACAGCAAGCAATGTTACATCAGTTTCAACGTTTATTGTCCCCTGTATGCATTCTTACATTTGTATTGTTCCTTGTATGCATTCTTACATTTGTATTGTTCCCTGTATGCATTCTTACATTTTAATTGTTCCCTGTATGCATTCTTACATTTTAATTGTTCCATGTATGCATTCTTACATTTTAATTGTTCCCTGTATGCATTCTTACATTTGTATTGTTCCCTGTATGCATTCTTACATTTTAATTGTTCCCTGTATGCATTCTTACATTTTAATTGTTCCCTGTATGCATTCTTACATTTTAATTGTTCCCTGTATGCATTCTAACATTTGTATTGTTCCTTGTATGCATTCTTACATTTGTATACTTCCCTGTATGCATTCTTACATTTGTATTGTTCCCTGTATGCATTCTTACATTTTAATTGTTCCCTGTATGCATTCTTACATTTTTATTGTCCCCTGTATGCCTTCTTACATTTTTATTATTTCACTGTAAGCATTCTTACATTTTTATTATTTACCTGTATGCATTCTTACATTTTTATTATTTCCCTGTATGCATTCTTACATTTTTATTATTTACCTGTATGCATTCTTACATTTTTATTATTTACCTGTATGCATTCTTACATTTTTATTATTTACCTGTATGCATTCTTACATTTTTATTCTTTACCTGTATGCATTCTTACATTTTTATTATTTACCTTTATGCATTCTTACATTTTTATTCTTTACCTGTATGCATTCTTACATTTTTATTATTTCCCTGTATGCTTTCTTACATTTTTATTATTTCCCTGTATGCATTCTTACATTTTTATTATTTCCCTGTATGCATTCTTACATTTTTATTATTTACCTGTATGCATTCTTACATTTTTATTATTTCCCTGTATGTATTCTTACATTTTATTATTTCCCTGTATGTATTCTTACATTTTTATTATTTCCCTGTATGCATTCTTACATTTTTATTATTTCCCTTTATGCATTCTTACATTTTTATTATTTACCTGTATGCATTCTTACATTTTTATTATTTCCCTGTATGTATTCTTACATTTTATTATTTCCCTGTATGTATTCTTACATTTTTATTATTTCCCTGTGTGCATTCTTACATTTTTATTATTTCCCTGTATGCATTCTTACATTTTTATTATTTCCCTGTATGCATTCTTACATTTTTATTCTTTACCTGTATGCATTCTTACATTTTTAATATTTCCCTGTATGCATTCTTACTTTTTTTTTTACATTTTCTCTTTTTATTTGCGGAATTATTTTTTTAATCACATCACGTGTTATCGAAGGGGCGAGGGGAGGGGGAACCTGGTTTCCACGTTTTTTTTCCATTGATACGACGTGGTCTGCCCGCTGGGAACTTAAGAAGGGTTACGTGGTTCTGACCTTGTTTTATCACGTGACCCCGCTTCTACAAATATATGAGCACCTTAGATATATTCCTCAAGGTACAGGTAATTAAAACAACTCCAGGTGTATTCATTATTTTAATGAATGAATTTTTATTTGTTATTATTGTACTATTTTAAGATTGGTGAAACGATACAATTTAGGTATCACGTTAAGAAATTGGCAGTCAACTTTTATTCGATAAGTAAATTAATAGTAAACATTTTTGTTTGAGTAATTTAATAGCAATGAAAGAGTAATTTAAACAATACAGAAACAATATAGAACAATACAGAAACAATATAGAACAATACAGAAACAATATAGAACAATACAGAAACAATATAGAATAATATAGAACAATACATAAACAATATAGAACAATATAGAATATAGAACAATACAGAAACAATATAGAACAATACAGAAACAATATAGAACAGTATATAATATAGAACAATACTACAGAAACAATATAGACAGAAACAATCTAGATGCAACATAAACAACGCTGCATGTTACCAAAAAGTCTTCATTTAGAGTTTAGAGATTTACTCCCGGCTTGGGATCGATCCCACCTGCCACATTTTCTCTCTGCACGCAGTCTGCACACTGCCACCTTCTTATTACCGGTACTGCTTCGACGAGGTATTGAATTTCCAAGAAGTCGTCGGCAGGATACGCTCCCTTTAACGACTCCGCGCCACCCCACCTTCAAACTCAGACCCCCCCCCCCCAACCCACTTTTAGCTTGATTTCTGTTCCTTTTGTTCATACCGCAACCAGCCGCTCCCAAAAAACTTGAGCCCAAGGTTAAGTAATATATTGATTTTATCGGGTGTGTGTTTCTCATTCGTCTTTACAAAAAAGTAATCGATAATGACAACAAAATAAATAAATGCGGATTATGTACAAGCTGTATGTTACATATTTGAACCGTCAGGTTCCAGTTGAATGAATGGAGCCCTAATCAGTGACCTAAACTAGAGATATTATGTTCTTGACTCAGTAGACGCCCCACCTCCAATCCCTTTCTAGCGGCCTAATAAGGAAAGCCTAAATGTCCCTCGATTCTGACGACATCCTTGTTTGGCTCCAGGGGCTAATATAAGGTAGCAGCGTTCACCAGTTTCCATTGCCACGACATACAAGGATGATGTGTGGCCAGCACCAGTGCACTTTGTAAGTGTTAACGAACACCAACAACCCAGCGGTCATACCAAGTCGTGTCGACGTGGTTTCCACGCCCCCCCCCCCTCCCCTGTCGAGATACGAGGTGGCGTGCCCGCGGGGAAGGGACAAAACGTTTTATAAATGCTGGATTAGATCATTAGATACTATAGAACGTCAGTCCAACGCACGCTGACTACTCTCAAATAGTCTAGTTAGATAAGTACAAGTCAAGAAACTAGTTATTACCGTATATACTCGCGTATAAGTCGCAGTTTTTAAACTCAAAATGTTGACAAAAAAGGGGTGCGACTTATCCACCGGTGCGACCTATATGCGAGTATATACGGTAATATGGTAACTATAATTTTAACCTTTCCTATGTTACCCAAAGTTAAAGCATGTCCTTTAAAAAAACAAACAACTTTTAACTTGAATTAATATTCTAACACTTCTAACTAGTCTAACACTTTGTCAAATTATATTATTTTTTACATTTTATTTAGCCTAATATAAACAATTGCGTGCCCATGTGCGTTCCAGGTGGTTCCCCTCTCCCCTTTCTTTCTTTCTCTTTGTGCACTCCGCAATGTTTGTTGCGCGCCGTCTGGACAAGATCTTTGTTTGATTTCCTTCCACGAACCAGTGGCGTAGTTAGGGATTTGGGGGCCCGGGGGCTTGACCTCTTTAGGGGCCCCTGCAAACAATTTTTTTCGACACTCCTTTAGGGACCCCTGCAAAAACAATTTCTCGGACACTCCTTTGGGCCCCCCCCCTCAAGTAGGGGCCCTGGGGACATTTAAGTTTGCACCTCCTCCCCCTCCACTAGCTACGCCACTGCACGGAACCCTTAAAACGACTTAGTTGTTGGCACCGTAACAATATTAGTAAATATATTATACACTGAAAACACTTTAAAAGTTTAGCGAGAAAACATGGCGACGATTTTTTCCTGCAATCAACTGCAAAAAAATAAATAGATCTAAATAAAGAATTTAAAAACCTCGCGTTTAATTCGTTTAAATCTAGTTGTTAGTGTTTCCATTTGAAGAATATAGGCCTAACAAGATCTTAGATTGGCTAAAACTTAACAAGCGGACAACTCTGACGTCAGAGCTAATAATCTCGCGCATCCCTTTAAGACTTAGTTTTAAATGAACCCTACAGTGTTTTTAGGAATTCCAATTGAGATCGCTGATTTATTATAATATAATATAATAAATTTTAAGAAAGAGACTAGAGACTAGACGTGGTTATTTTTTGTTTTGTTAATGTGTAATAATTATGAAGACATTAATGTTACAAATAGATTCGAAAAAAAATGGCACTTTGCCAGAGGCTTCGACGCGCACTGACTCCTGCCAATCATTCTAAAGGACATTGGGGAATTCCCACGCAAGTGCAATAACAAACCCTGCCTCGTCTTGTAAAATCTTATTCATAGATTAGACAATTAATTAGACCAGCGTTTTGTTTTTCTCGACACGGCTATCTTGGGACTTCTAAAGTGGTGACCCAGTAATATTTAAAATTAGAAATAAAATAAAAGGCTCAAAAAAAAAAAAAAAGAGAAAAAGAAGTTTTTTAAAATGTTGATCACTACCATAATAATATAGTCTGGGCCCATTTGCTGGCAACGGCAACTTCCTGTGATCAGCGTCCATTTTTCAACACACGAGCCAATGAATGCAAACGCACTAGCACATGCACCCCATTTTTTTTTTTCATTTTGGATAGAACTTTAACTTTCCCCAACATGTTCTAGGGAGGCAGAGCGGAGCTGGGAGGCGATTGTACAAGAACTGGCAGCTCACACTCTGCCTCTGACTTCACAGTTGAACTCACTCCAAATTTAATAAATTATAATATAATATCTATATATATCTATATAAATCTATATATAAAGTACGATGTGTGTTTGCGTATTCCGATCCCCCAACAGCCGGACTGTCATCTTCACTGACGCCAAAACAGTACTCCAGTCTCTAAAAAACCCAAATGCCCTGATCAACCAGTAACTCAGTACAGAACTTTTAAAACTGAACAAAATAACTAAAGAACTGGTTCTCCAATGGATCCCTGGGCATATACAAAATGAAGGAAATGACACTGCCGACACCTTAGCTAAAGCCGGAGGCAGACATAACCAGACAGACCCATCTAAACACCCCGAAGAAATAAAGGCAATACTCAAAAGGAATGAATCCGAAAGATGGTCTGAGCTGCAACAAAACAACCCAAAGATTGATGCTTACTACAAACTCTCCCGCCAATTTCAACACATTATCTTCAGACTAAGGACTGGTCACAACAGGCTAAGCTAAAGCAACACATGTTTCACAAACTACGAATCGGAGCAAGCGAAATGTGCCCTTGCGAAACAGCTCCCGAAAATGCGGAGCATGTCCTTCAGACCTGCCCTCTGTATCTTTCTACCTGGTCAGCTTTTTGGCCCCTGGGGGCTACCTTCAACGACAAACTGTTCGGTGGACTAAGGCTGCAAACGCAGTGGGCACAAACACCAACACACCTTCGGCACGTATCTTAAGCCGAACGCCAATTGTACGATTGAACTGGGATTGGCACAAACGCAGTGCGCGATACGACTTGCGTTCAACTTTTAGCCAGCGAGAGCCTAGAGATCATGTGACACACAGGTCGTTCCAAAATGGAGGCGCTGTGCATTGCAGCTTTGCAGCTTGTTCTATTTTATTGGCTCGGGAAAAGGTATTATAGGGCAACGATACTGGGTTCATCACATATTTTGAAAGAGAGAAAGGTTTGGGGAATACCATCATCTTTTATACGAGGTTTTGAACGACGAGGAAAACTGTTCGGACACTTTTAGAGTAGGGATGTTAAACGAAAATCGGAATACCGGATTCCGGTTTTGAAACTGAAAACCGGTTTTGATTTTCAAAACCGGATTTCGGTTTTTTGGTAGCAACCCTTTTATTTTTGTTTTGATGGAAATAATTGTAATAAAATTTTTTGGATCCGCTCAAAACAATTCTTGAAATGCCTTGCTTACACTATTTAGTCTTAGATATTGTGTTTCTTTTTTTCCAAATAACAACTAGGGCCTATGGTTTGCGATAAAAACAACATCAAACCTAATGTTAAGTTACAGTTACAACTAAAATGAATCTTTTTACTTTTCGGTTCATCTTCGAAAACAATTCTTTAACGATGGCTCAGTGTAAACTATGTTCCCAACATATAAGCCGGAGCGGTGGCAGTACCACTGGATTGCGTACGCACCTGCATAGGAAGCATCCTGGATTAACATCGTCATCCTCTTCAAATGCTTCTTAATACGGTCAACGATAGTTGAAAATTAAATTATCACTATTGAAAACAATTATCGGTTTTAATCAATTAGACCAGATTTTTTTTAAGTTCTCAAGAATTTAATGGTAAAGTGTACACAATTATATTGTATTCACACAAATCAACCCTTTGAATGTCCTGCAAACAATAATTAAGTTTGAACTATTTTTCAAATATACCTACAAGACTACGCACATTTGACTTTTCTGGCCTGGGGATGGGGGGGGGGGAGAATCGAAATTCGGTTTTAAACCGGTTTTATAGAACCGAAAACCGGTTTTCAAAACAAACCGGTTTTAACATCCCTATTTTATAGCTAGCGATCCCAAGCATCACCGAGCGCACCACAAACTTCCGAAAACCGTTGTCCCCAAGAGAACGACTTTTGATTACATTGAGGTAAGTCATCATCATCTGCACTCAGCAGAATCTTGAGGTACATTTAAGGTCCTCCAGTCCCCAGGGCACAAAGCATGGCTGCCATGGCTGTACAGGTTTTACGGACCACTTAAACTTTAAGAGCTCCAATACTCATACAAGTCCTTGATAACAACAAACAAACAAACAGACAAACATAAAACAACAATTAATGTACAAAACAAACAAGTCAGAACAAAGCAAAAACAGAAGCAACAAGAAAACGTACTGATTATTATAAAGTACTGTAACTTTTTATTGATCAAAGTCCGATCCAATGTGGTGTATATAGTCATTGATATTATGGAAAAAAGAAATAGCTTCTTGATTGACTTTTCAAGTCCTAAAAGAAAACATTTAAATGTACTGCTCTTGGTGGCCGCGGCGCCAGACGAAACCCGGCAGTGTGCAATATTATTACCGTATTTTTTTTTTTTTAATCTCGCTAAATATTTCACAAATTCAAATTCTGCTCGGATCTCCCCTTGATTTTTAGTCGCTGAATTCAAAAATGAAATCAGATATTGTCTGCGATGCTTTCTCGATGAGAAAATTGAAAGTGAAAATGTCCCCAGTCCAGCCATATGACGTCACACATTCAAGGTCGACGCGACTACTAGCAACCGTGAAAAAAACGAAGGCATGAGATGTAGCAAGCCAGTTGAGCACTCTCGTCAAAAAAGTTGGTGCGAAAGCGTGTTGTTGAAGTCCGAAGTCGTGTTGAACTCACTGCGTGCGGTTACTAGGTTTAAATAGTGTCACCAACACCGACTCACAACGAAAGCCGTATTCACTGAGAAGACGTGTTGGTGTTTGTGCCCACTGCGTTTGTAGCTTAGAGCAACTGACAGTCACGGCGCAGTTCATTACAACTATCGGACTTGTTTTCTGAATCCTCCCAATCATAACTTTTGAGAACGAAGAAGAATAATAATATAATATCTATATATATCTATTTATATCTATATATAAAGTACGACGTGTGTTTGTGTATTCCGATCCCCGTTGGTTAATTTAAAGACACGTGACACCTATTGTCTCATATTTTACTTTTGCGATCATGCTTCCGTCATGCGTCCTTCCTAGTTGAGTGGTTTGCGTATCCGACTGCGCTGCGGGTGACCTGATTCCTCACTCATAAATTTTTCAGTTTTTCTCCTTTTTTTTAAAAAAGTTCCATTTAGGCCTACATTACTTTTTTTTTAAAGATTGTAAATTGTAGAAAATTTCAGGACTTAAAGCTTTCCTAAAATATTTTCAATAAGTAAAGTCTAAAATTATATTTTTAGACATGCGGGCGACGGTTATTCCATTCTCAGCTAGTGATAGTCTAAACTTTTTGTTAAATAAAACGGCATGCTTTTGTTAAAAACCCGATTACAATATTTATTTTAAATTACTTTCTTAAATCTTTTCAGTAAATAATTAATAATTATACTTTTAAAATTATTACAGCTTTCTGTTTGTTGTAGTTTATGCACATTTTTATCTGAGGCTGGAATATAGGCTAGAATATAGGCTAGAATATAGGCTAGAATATAGGCTAGAATATAGGCTAGAATATAGGCTAGAATATAGGCTAGAATATAGGCTAGAATATAGGCTGAAATATCAGCTTCCCAGTGAAAATAAAATTATAATACTCATCACTGGTACTTTCGGTATTTTTATATGGCTGCGACAGTTAGACGCTGAATGCAGAGGCTGAGAGAAGAATTCATGCCTTTGAGAACAAATGCTATAGAAAGTTATTAGGAACACGCTATCAAGAAAGAAAAATAAACGAATATGTCTTGCTCCAGGTCCATAATCTGGCGGGGAAACACGAGGCACTCCGTTCAACTGTAAAACGACGAAAGCTGAGATGGTTCGGTCACACTGTAAGTCACTGTAAAGTATGACTACTTGGCCTAAATCACCCAACAAGGTACAGTAGAAGGAGCACGCAAATAAGGTCGCCAAAAAAAAAAAAAGAATTGGTTGGACAACCTGAAAGAGTGGACCAAAATACACTTCTGTAAACGGCTTCTGACCGGACGAATGAAGAAATCTGGTTACGCGAACCGTCGTAGCTTCAGTAATAGATTAGATCTAGATCTATATAAAATCTTCTTTCGAGACTATGGAGCCAATGATGGGTGATGATGATATAAAAGTAGAACAAAGTGCTTTTTTCAATCAAAAATATAATCTCCAGGACATTCATTATTATTTTCTTAATAGATTCAAAAAACAAAAATTGACAACAACAAAAACAAAATGTTAGAATGTATAGGCCTATTATTAAATTCTACGTACTTTTGCATACTATAATTCAGATTATAAGGTCAAGGATTAGAATAAACGCGCCATTACATAAATGTTTCTAAGGTAAATAACTCTGATGATGTTGTTGTTTTAGCTAGACCTCTATATTTGATATCGGCTATTTCCCTGGATTTTAATGTCTATAATTAAACAGCATAATTCGTTGAAATGAGGTAGGCAACAGCGAAGGCAACGCTGGGTGATTGGTGTTGTTGAAGGACGCAGTTATGCCTTCGCTATTATTTCTTTTATACCGGAGAGTGAGAGAGAAAGAGAGACATAGAGAAAGTGAGCGATAGAGAGAGAGATAGAGAAAGCGAGATATTGAGATAGGGAGAGAGATAAATATAGAAAGAGAGAGAAAGAGAGAGGGATATAGAGAGATAGAGAGAAAAAAAGGAATGAAAAGAAATGGAGACAGAGATCTTCTGAGGGGACCCGAAAGATTCATGGGGAGAGAAAGGAAGAGAAGGGGGGGGGTAGAAGAAAAAGAGAGAAATAGAGAAGAGATGGTTACTTTGTTCTT
Source organism: Anisus vortex (assembly GCA_949126835.1). Taxonomy (NCBI): domain Eukaryota; kingdom Metazoa; phylum Mollusca; class Gastropoda; family Planorbidae; genus Anisus; species Anisus vortex. The sequence continues at coordinate 52,134,880 of OX421494.1, read as the reverse complement.
TCGCCTTCCAAATGTTTGGAATTTAAATCCTGATTAAAGGGAGTTAATGGCTGACGTCTGCTGATACATTATGTATAGGCTAATTCTACACATTTTACAATTGAAAAACTACGGGGCGTGTGGTGAAAAAAAAATGGGGGGGGGGGCGCATATTTTCAAAATGACGTCTGATTAAAAAAAATGTTTTGTTAAGGATGGGTTCCACAACTCGTCTAGAGATTTAACGTCTACGACACTTCGTCTCTACTCTCTACATAAAGTCGGTCTACCTACATTTAACGTCTACCCCGTCATCTAGTCACTACAGGGATCGGCAACCTTCTGATAACCGTGTGCAAAAATTATGACTTCTCATTCATTCAGCGTGCCAATAGCCTAAAAGTCATCCAGCTGTAGCACTAACTTTCTGGTAGAAGAGAATTGAATTATGAATAGACTTTTTTGGCCTCTTCCGCGTGCTATTCTAAATACCTCGGCGTTCCAAGTCTAGCACGCGTGCCGTAGGTTGACAACCCCTGATCTAGCCCAACGACACTTTATCTATCGCGACATTTCGTCTACAACTACAAGTTGCTTTGTCTATGGCGACATTTCATCTACGAGATACTTCGTCTATAGTCTATAACGACATTTCATCTATTGCGACAGTTCGTCTACAGACACCCCCCTGAGTGTACCCGGCTCTGATGGGTACCTAGCATTAGCTGGGATAAAGTAAAGGCGGCGGAACATTGTGCTGGCCACACATTCCCTAGTATGCCTTGGCCACAGAAAATGGCGAACGCTGCCTCTCCGACCCTTTGAGTTTATTTGATCCCGCTGGTACTTTATATATTTTAAAATATCGTCTGCCAGTTTTGGAACGTAGGCCTACGCACACACAAAAACTTTGCACACACGGCCCACCCCTATCTTAGTACTATTAGTATATTATATCCTTTTGAGTGTGCAATTTCCAACAATCCTTAGCACCTAAATTATGGCCCCAAGAAATCAAAAGGGGTGGATCAAGGGAATTTGCGGGGGGTGGGGGGGGAGTTATCCCGCGGCCCTCCGATAAGGCTGCCGCATAACAAAGGTTACGGTCTCCCGCAGTACATGCACTACGCTTCTCTCCCCACCTGTGGGATTCCCATTGGATCACTAAGGCGGTTTCTCGCTCGTATACCTGCACAAAACCCAGGGGTCTGAACATTCAGGCACCAGGGCGGGTTTGAGACGGGCTGTCGCGCTCATTGCTTCCTCCCCACTGAGTCTCAGATCCTCTCGAACATGGAACAGGGGCTGTCCCCCATGCGTTAGCCCACCGGTAAGCTCTTAAAGTAAAAGTATCGGCGGTTTCCACACTTCGCCTACGATGAGGCCCATAGGTACAGAAGGGAAAACGTTGGACCAGAGCGCACTGAAATGGTAATAGTAATGTAATTGTAATAGTATTGTTAGTGGTGGTATACATTACCTATGTGTTATGTAGTATTTTAGTTTTATGCTTTTCATAAAGGGCTCAACGTTTTATATATCTAGGTAAAATAGGTAAACAAAAAATAGCAGGTGGGAATTAGACAGGCCACACAATACCATAGCAGGTGGGAATAAGGCAGGCCACACAATACCTTTGTGTGTGCTGAAGCAAGGCAATAGGAGATACAACATTTCTTTCAATAAGGAACATTTGTAAATGTATGAGATGAAGTACTAGCCCCCCCCCCCCCCCCCCCCCCCCCCGTTCTCAAATATATACAAGAGCAACAATTGAACATATTTCTTCTTTAATATTTTCAAAGCAAACAATATCTTGAGTCACATTTTCAATCAAACTTTATACAAATATTTTAAATGATCACACCTTTAAGCATTAAAACAACAGACCAATCACAAGTGCCGATACAGTCTTTCAAGTAAGCCATATAACAGGCATCCTAATTGGATGTCAACATTTTGCAGATTAATATCATCTACTTATTCGCATTTATAAGAACAAACAATTTTTAAAAAAAATTTAAAAAAAAGCCTTTTCATTGCTGGATTAATTACAAGACCCCCAAAGTCAGATTGATGTAACAATTTCACCGGTAAACTTCTGTGTGGACGCAGAAATAAAAAGCAATGAAAATATCAAAACAGGTATAAGTAATGGTAACACTCTAACGCTATAAGACGAAAATTAGTAGCTGAGTTAGAACAAAAATGGTAATTTTTATACAGGTATTAGGTAAGAAATGCCATAAATGAATACAAATATAAATTATATATATATGTGAATACAAATATAAATTATATAAATATGTATTTAGCAAAATAACAAAAGTGAACACTATAAAAGCTCTGATTCCTAAAATACATTTAAATGTAATCCAAAGACTTTTCTACTTTAATTGTAAAATATTATATTCTGAAATAACCCAATGTAAATTTTAAACATTAAAACATCATATTTTCTGCCATCCTGTTCATAAATACAGTATTAAACTGCTTGAGCGTTTTAAACATATTATGTTATAGCTTTTCTTTTCATTGTGTGTTAAATACCTAGAACCCCATAAAACTGCTACTTTGATCTTAGACACTTTTCCCAGGAAATAAAAGGGCCAGAATTTGATGATACTATTTACGATACATAAAATATATATGGCACAATGAAGTTATCTGTATGTTTTGCAATGAGCATTGTTTTATTATAATTTTAAAAAATTTCAATTAGTCACTTTCCAAGCAATTTAAAGTGCAACATGCAACTGCGGATTAAAGTGTTACATGTATCAGAATATGATGAATTGGATTTAGATAAATATTTCTGTGCAATCAACTTGTCAGTTGAGGAAAAATCAAAGTAAATCATTCTACAAGTAAATACATTTAAAATACATTGAAAATTAAAACTATAGAGTTTATGTACACATATAGGATAAAGTCCACACATTAATTGATGCACTCAATCTTGCTGACTAAGTCATTCCTATGCTCTTTCTTCAGCGCTTCAACTATTTTCTGCACATCCGCGTTCGGGCGGATCGAGTCCTCCCAGTGTCTGAGGGCCCTGTGTATGACTTCCTTCATGTCCCGGGGGTAGTCACTCCTCAGCCTGTCTAGAACGCCATCGTCCACTCCCAGTCTGCGCAGAAAGTGTAAAGCCTCCTTACCAAGATTGTCCTCCAGGACCTGGAATGTGTCTCGCAAGCCTGGGTGAACATTTTAAAAGGCAAAATTGAATTAGAATAAACATAAGGTCTACAAGGCATTCTTGGTCAAAAAGGTCAAAAAATATAAAGCTGCAAACTTTGGAGGCTTTAGTAATTGAGACATTTTTTGCACTTAACAGTCTTTCTGGTGTCAAAATGCCTTTGTGTACCCATGGACCTCAAAGCTGGCAAAGTGTGTAAACCACCAATACACTCCCATTAAGAGTACAATGGAAGGGGGAAGCATAGGGGATGTCCCGAGGAAATGAATAAGAGGATTGCTGCACAGGCAAGAGCCAAAAAGACTTGGTGGGGAGGAAGCAATAGCTGCAACAAAATCTGGAGGCTGGATGGCTGGGCCTATTGTTTGATATTTGTGCTACCTGAAAAAAGTGCAATTGCATGAGCAGTGTCACCTCGTTAATGATTCATGGGGAATTCCGCAGGGGTGAAAAGTGTCTTGCGTGTGCCTGCAGGAAGCCTACTGTAAGACGTAAGGCCTTGCACAGGGTCTTGGTTTTCTCCCCCCCCACACACACACACACTTGACCCATTCCTTACAAGTTAAACTCTGAACAAAAGAGTATAAGGTTCATCTGCATTTTTTTTGTGACATTTAAAATTGGCTTTAATACCCGATTAGCTTTTAAAATATTCCTGGTACAATACTACTGAGAATGAGACATGATGGAAAACAAAAAAAAATTCAGGCACAGTGAATGCAAACAACCAATGGAAATTTCACCTCACAGGCTTTTAATTTTTTTGAAATTTTTTAATTTTTCAAATCCAATTACCATTTCTAAATTGTAAATTTTAAGTCAAACCGCCACCTTCCGCACATACACACACACTCACTTTAAGTAGGACAGTTGGAAGCAAGAGATTTTAGTGGTTCAAGTAAAATTTCTTTTTGGGGTAGAAAGAGTTTTATAATCTGGTCACTGAATCTAATAAAAAGAATAAAGTTGAATTATTCAAGAATTGATGTGAAAAGATATAAGTTAGACTTATAAGTTTACAGACGTTTCTTCTAGATAGAAGATTATTACATCTCCTAGGCAGGGCGGCAGGGATCGGTCGCGGTCAGGGTCAGGGCTAGAACCCGGACCGTTTTGTTGACAGTTTGGTGAACTACCTGCAGGACCAGCTGGCCTAACTACAAATCATCAAATTGATGACATCAAGTTTTATAAAAACCTAATCCATGAATTGCAAGGACTGATTAGATGATGGTCCAAAGCATTTCACAAAACTGGCACTCATTGTCTGTCATCACCAATCACACAATCAAACTTTCAATACTAAGCATTGGTGTTACATATAAAAAGACAGTAAAAACTCCAATCATGAAATATTCATAGAAATTAAAAGATGACAGAGAGACTGAGAGGAGTTTAATTTAAGAAAATAAAACAATCAATAATCAACAACAATTAATTGCTCATACCTGTCTCCTGTATGGGATGTGCATCAACATCCATTGCTTTTTGTAGGCGCTCATTCACTAGCAAGAGGTTACCCCTGGGATGGTTGTTAATTTGCGGGAGGTTTCCCTGCTCAAAGTTGTCAACTATATGTATAACATCCTCACGCTTATAGCAGGCTGATCCAAGAAGGGATCTTAAAAAATCAAGATTTGTGGCGGATAACTTGTGCCTCTCCTCAAGAGCTTCAAAGAGCTGCAGGGGAAGGGTGAGACCATCCCTTACTCTGCTTGGAATGAAGTCTTTGCATAGAAATTTCATAGCGGCATGCTCATTGTCAGTAAGTTTTGTAGACAGCTCAACTATCATAGCCCTGAATGCGACCTGTTGATCATCTGACTCCATTATCCTCCACTACAGTAACATGACATGGAACATCAGTATTCTTCAGCTCTTGCTTAGAAAAATCAACATTTAATGCTCTGCAACAATTTAAAAAAAAAACTCATTAATATGACACATACTTATAGACAAGAAGTGCAATAAACAATAAAAATTCTATTATGATGCAAATAATGTTTTTACAAAGCCCTTTATGAAATTAGAATGAACTGCTGATGATTTCAACACTAGTGACCTGTTTCTTCTATGTTAATATTATGTCTGCGGCTAAGGGAACTTTTAAAAATGTACCAATAGCGTGACTGTGTTATGTGCACATTGACACATGGCTGGACAGGAAGTGACATAAACAAAGAATTTTTTTAAGTTTATGTTGTTTTTTTGCTTCCTAACAAATCTGTCTCTATGGTATGATTTACACTATTGTATGCCATATTATATTTTGAAAAATGATTTGATTTTTTTGTTAACTTATGCTACTATCCATTTTTACATAATTCCAGTGTTCACCACAAATATTTATAATGCAAATATATCATGTTTACTTTTTTTATTTTAATGTGGGCCTTCCTTTGCAACATTTATGGCAACACATTCGGCTGGCGTACCGGAGGTCCTGGGTTCGAATCCTGGGGAAGGCTAGGATTTTTTCACAGGTTTGAAGAGGGTGTCCATGAGTCTACCCAGCCTTCTTAAAATGTGCCCCTTATAGCCTACTTATAATTGATACCTTATAAGATACTTATAACTTAGTTAGACTTAACTTAAGACTTAAAGTAGACCTACTTAAGTTTTAATTGTAATAATGTAGGCATAATGATTTGTTGAGCCATTTATTATGCTTAGCTGTAATTTAAGTTTAAAAGCCTTTATCTTATAAGTTTACAGACGTTCCTTCTAGGTAGAAGATTATTACGTCCACTAGACCCAAAACTCCTGCAGGGCGACAGGGATTTGTCCGTGGCAGGGATAGAACCCCCAACCTGTCAGTTGGTTTTTGGTTGACAGTTCGGTGAACTAACAGCTGGACCAGCCGGCTTTAGCCTTAATTAAACTTTTATATAATTTATATCCTTCAATAATGACTAGTAACTTTCGAGGTGGGGATTATCACCAAAAAAAGGGAATTAACAATGTTTAAAATTTAATAGGCAATAGCAGAGGTCTACAAATTACAAACACACAATTTTAACTCTTAACCTATATTTATAGCCACTTATACTCAAGTAATACTTATAGTCTTATAGTTATATAGGTATAAGTTATAGTATAGGGCATAGGGCCTATGCATAATAATATACCGTAACTATATAATATAACATTAACAGTATAGCTGTATACTATAGTGACATATAGTCTATAGTAACTCTATACTATACTCTATAGCCTCCTATAGTCTATAGTCCTATAGTATAGTTAGCCTAGGCCAGGGGTCTCCAAACTTTTCAGCCCGAGGGCCGCATTAACTATCAAACAGCAGCTCGGGGGCCAACTACACACTCGAGGTCCAAATAAAAAAGAATCAAAACATGGCTGTTGTTTTTAATTATTTATTTAATATTATTGTATTCAGTTATTATTTAATAACACACTGGTACACTACACTTGATCACCTGTATTAGTGGTAATGGTGAAATTGTTTCCTGGATGCCAAAATAGCAGACATTTCTGGCTTTAGATTTGATGTCCCTCATATCAACATTGACCTGAGATTATCATCGGATAAGTTTGTTCTTAAATTGTTCTTTACGTATTTCATTCTTGAAGTTTGTTCACACAGGTATCTTGTTCCAAATATTGAAAGGTACCTTGGTGCAAAGTTTTGATATTAGGAAAGTCTTTCTAGGGCAAAAACTGTTAAAAACCCACCAGTCCTTCTTTGAAATTATTCATAAGGAGGTCATTTGCTTGCAACTCAATGATCTCCAGCTGCAGTTCATCTGGACAACTGGCCACGTCTGCTTCAAATGGGTTTTGAAACAGTGTCAATTTTTCTGCTTTTGAATCCAAATCAGAAAACCGCTCCTGAAACTGCAGCTGGAGCTCTTTGATGATCTCGCATGCAAATGACGTGAGGAACTCAGCTGTTGCTTCAGCCATGAATACCTTGCACTGTTGACAGTGCGTCAAGTTGATGGCCTGTACTTGTTCCAAAAACAAGACAAGTTTGGATCTGAAGGCATTTACGTTGGTGTATAGATCAGAAACTAGATTTTACTCTCCTTGTAGTTTTTGGTTCATAAAATTTAAATAACTAGTCTGTAGTTATGTCTGTGGCAAAGGCCAATTTCCACACCATCTCTTCATCAGACAGTAATGGCTGTGGCTTGCCTTTACTTTCCAGGGACTCACCTATTTCCTTTCTTAACTTAAATACTCTGCTCAGAACTTTCTCATAACTTAGCCATCTTACTGCTGTGTAATATGGTAAATCTTTCGATTCTGTGTCTGTATCTTTCAACATGGCTCTGAACTATCTATGACTGAGCCCATGTGACCTTATTAAATTGACCATCTTCACCACAGGATTCAGTACACTGCTAATATCCATATATTTAGCACACAAAGCTTGCTGGTGAATAATACAATGTAGGAACATTGGTTGTGAACTTTTTTTTCATTACACATCTGCTTCACTTGTCCAACCACGCCTTTCTTTGTGCCACTCATGTTCTTTGCTCCATCAACAGTACCGCAACTGAGGTTAGTCCAGTCCTAGTTATAATCAGTAAATGTTTTTTTCCAACAAATTGAATATATCCTCTCCGGTAAAAGTGTCATACATACTGTGTAGGGAAGCCAGCTATTGTGTTTTTTTCATGTCTTCATCCACACCTCTAATGAACACAATCAGTTGACAGGTGGAACAGCTGTCCAGCGACTCATCCATTGAATTGAAAAATGGTAAAACGTGCTTGCATTCTTCGCTATTTGATTCACAATGTTTTCACCCATATCTACAACACGGCGGGCAATGGTATTTGCACCCAAAGCTACATTTTAAAATAATTATTGTTTGTTAAAAAGTTCCTCCGCCACCTCCCAACAAACATTCCTTCACTACTTCACCATCTGTAAACGGTTTGCCACTTTTGGCCAGAACGTAAGCATCTTTATAACTGGCCTTAGTTAAAGATTTGTTTTCATTTGAGGATTAACTGAACAATGTCCTCTGAGATGTGATTGTCATTTTGTAATTTAGCTAATATTTCTGCACGGACTTCACTCTGCAAATTTTGAGCATATTTCTCCTTATGTTTGCTTTGATGCAAGTCTTCTTGGTGGGACGAAAAGGCGTGCATGCGTGGCATTGTACTAGAAACATTGTTCGCGTTTAAAAGGTGTGCCCAATTTGAGAGTGGGGGAAAAAAATTTTCATCCCCCCACCTTTTCCCCCTTTATAGGCCTACTATTTGCTTACAATTTGTCTCCCTTCAGCCCTTCCTAAAAATGTAAAAGTAAAGTATCCCGTCGGACCAAATTGATCCACAGGGCCGGTGAAACAGCGTTCACCAGTTTCCAAAGCCACGGCATACTAGGTGATTGTGTGACCAGCACTATGCACAGCCGCCTTTACTTTACATCAACTAATATCAGGTAGACTCCAGGACACCCTCAAATCATGGGAATAAATCCTAGCCTGCATTAGGATTCGAAGCCAGGACCCTTGGATCGTCAGTCAAACAAGCTGCTGCTCGGCTACCGTGCTACATTTAGAACTTCCTATTGTACACTAAGCTTATTTGTCTTTCCTCCAAACTCGCATTGTTTTTGTCTCAATCCTTTCCATTTGAAAAGTAGAAATATTAAGCAGCGAATAAAGTTTTGCATTGTATAAGTGATCGGTTGGAAAACATAACGCACTACTGCGTGCCTCAATTTTAATTCGGTAAAAACATAATGTCCACGTAAACGGTGGTTGAACAGAATACAATTAAAATTCTAACAGTGTCTCACATTTTGTTGGAATGTAATACATTTGATGACATTCGACGTAAATTCTATTACTGTAGAACTCTTCATGAACTTTTCAGCAAAATTAAACCAAAACATATAATAAACTATATTAAAGACATACAACTGTACAACAAAATCTAAAGATATAAGAACAATAAAATGAATACAAGAGAAAAATGACAACAACGTTATCAAAAAGGCCCTATATAACCTTCGATGTTGATGAGCCGGAAATTCAACAATTCAATTCAATTCAAAATTTTTTTACGTAGATAAAAAGGACTCCGCGGGCCGCATGAGAGGGCCTCGCAAGCCGCATGCGGCCCGCGGGCCGTAGTTTGGAGACCCCTGGCCTAGGCTATAGTCTATATGATAGTGACTCTATACTATTACTATAGCATATAAATATAGGCGTAGCATAGGCATAGCAGCACAGAAAGTTATAAAGTTATAGGAACTTAAAGCGGCACAGAAAGTTATAAAGTTATAGGAACTTATACTATCTTATAGATTATAGTATAGACAGGCATTGTTACTTGTGGTAGTTGTAGGATTGTATAGTATAGGCCTACTAAGTATAGGTATACATAGGATGGGCCTAACTTGTAAACTTGGCGTTTTACTTGAATACGTGCCTACTTAAGTTACTTAACTAACTACTAGTAGTACTAGTACTAGGCTACTACCTACTACCGGTACTACTACTTAACTACTAGATCGTTACTTTAACTTTAACTTTAACACTTTAACTACTAAACTACTTAATTAACTTAACTTAAAATTATAGCCTGCACGATATTGTTTGATATGATAATCGGTACAGATAACATCATATATATTATATACTCATATAAACATATTACATACATATAGAAATAATATTGGTTCTATAATTTCAGACAGATAATTCTTGCTTCCTCAGTCTCAGTCAAAAAAGGTAAAATCAACACAAGCACGACACACAAGCAATATTTATATGAATTACAAATTATATATAGCTTAGTGGCACTGAACTATATATATTATTATTATATTTAATTAAACAAATAATCTAGCCCAGTGATGACGAGGATTCATCATTGACTAGTCAATATTATAATATATCGTTCAGTGCTGTTAACATAAGCTGAGCAGTCCATATATGTTATAGTTCAGTGCTCTCAACACATGCATTGTATCCTTAAAAACCCAACCAAGTTAACAAACAATAAAAATGTTTTCCTTGTGTACGAATGCCGTATTTTATTTGTTTTTTGCCGCACTCTACCTTATAGAAAATACTCACTGCAAAGTTAATAAATACTCAGAAGAAGCTAATACAAAATTTGTGGATGATATTAATTTGAAAGACCTGAAAGACCTAGAAACTCCATTTCGGATGAAAAAAGTGAATTTTCTGTGGGCCAAAGCAAAGAATGTAAGAAGAAAGTTTAGAAAGTCAGTCTATTTAAGTCTATGATCATAATAATTATTTAAGGATTTACGAAACGTCGAAACTCTCTTGAATTAGCATTGAATATTGTCCACAGGGTGGAGAAGGGGGTGGGGCAAGATAATTTGAAGTCACTAATCTAATGAATGTAAATGATTTCTAAATGTTATGAGTTATGTAGGCCCTAATCTAATATCTAATGATCTAATGCTTAACCAGTCCTATGCCGGCTACTATGTTATGGATCAATTTTGTCCAACTGGATAGCTTTACTAAAGTCGTTTTTATGGCAAAATTTATGGTAGGCCTAAATGTAATCATGCATTTGTCATGATTTGTGTATGATTACGGTACGGTGCCTTTGAATGACATACACTGAGGCGTCAATCCCGCTCGTCATTGTCAGAATACAGTTTAGATTGCTAGTCCTAGACCTAGATCGCCACATTTAAGACGACCCTCCGATAATAGGCCCTACTATACTACATTCCAATTTAAACAAACGAAAAACAAAGGGGTAGCATTTAATAATTTAAATAACGGAGTGATTATTCGCACAGTTCTTCATAAAACGCTAAGCGTTATATGAAGATTTCTAGCTGCAGATAATGCTTGGCATTATTTAAAGATTTGCACAGGTCTTCATATTCTACTGGTGCATGTGTATAATTGTTTGTCTTTCCCTATTGGCTTATATATAACTGTTTGTTGTAAAGTTTGATTAAGATTTCGTGGCCTAATGGTTAGTGCTGTCAGCTGGCAACAGGGGTGTCGCAGGTTCTACCCCAGCCATCTCCAATTTTTTTTTTTAAATTATTATTCAATTTGAGTAAAACGGGAGGTACCAAACGGGATACGTAAATATGGTAAATACATGAATATTTTGTAAGTAACTATTAGTCATTGTCAGCCAGAAAATACAATAGCTGACTCCTAAGCCTAAATGATACTTTTTTTTACGATAAATGGTATGATAGTGATAATAATAATAGTTCTAAAGTGTGCGCAAATGTCTATTTCTATTGTATTGTGCTTGAGTACAAATGGTTCTTTAATATTGTTTTAAGTGTACTGAAAGACAGAAATTATGAAATCAAGTAAATTTCCATTTATTTGGATCAATAAAGTAATCTTATGTAATGAGTAATGATTAATTCAAACAAAAAGGTTAGGCATATTTAGCCTAGATGCTAGTATTATTAGGCTATTGTTAGGGTCAATACTTCAAGTCAAATTCAAATAGGGTTAGGCCCTGTTAGGGCTTTATTATTATCAATAAATAGCCTACCTCCTTCTAGCTAGGAATATGATTCTAAATAATAGACTATATATTATCTTATAAGTTTACAGACGTTCCTTCTAGATAGAAGATTATTACGTCCACTAGGCCCGTTGGTTTTTGGTTGACAGCCGGTGAACTAACCGCTGGAACAGCCGGCTTCACTGGTTTAGTAGGCCTATAGGCTACTTTAACAATAAGATAATAAGTAGGCTATAAGTTAATATAAGTCATATTTAGTCATAAGTATAGCCTAACTCTCACAATTGTTAAAAAATGTGGGTCTGCCGTTAACACTTGGCTCACTCAGCGTTTTTTGAAAATTTGGGTCTTCCGATAACGCTCGGCGTTATTCGAAGATTTAGTTCTTCCGATAACGCTCGGCTTTATATGAACAGTTCTTCAAATAGCGCTTCCCTTTAAATAACATCAAGCCTAATATTAGTCTCAGTAAAACTTTACATCTGTTAAATATTTTATTTTAACCCTAGCCATACTTCGTGTTCCAAAAAAGGGAACACAAGGGTTTGTTTACACACTTGCTCAGCAACCAGTCAAACTACACTATCCATCTTCTGTGACATCTCCAATTAACCATTTTTACATCATAAAATAATATTGTCCTTGATATTAGGTTTTCCATTTTAGAGCAATTGACAAACAAAAAAAAATACTCAAATCGTACCTCGTGTTCCATTTTTTGGGTCATACTCATAAATAGGGAAAAAAAAGTAAATGCACAGTCACACTTCATGTTCCACTTTTTGGGTCATACTTTTATATAGAGGAGTCATATATCACAAGTTATAGATATTCTTTGTTTATGTTAGTTCAAGCAGGCATTGTTAATTATCTCCCCTGGAGTAAAATCAAAATGGCGGCTGGTGAAGAAGCTAGGCCTGGTTCAAGCAGAAATATTTTTGATTTACTTCAAGTTGGAGTTGATGATGCAGGAGATCATGTTGATCAAGTCAGAGCTATTGACAGAGAAGAAGATGATGCTGATGCTGATCAGTATAGTGAAGGTGAAATGAGAGATGAAGATGAGTTTGTCCCTTTCAGTGATGATGATTCTCGATCTAGTGATAGTAGTGAGGAAGAAAGCATTGACCCAAACTTGAACTCTTCCATTTCTGAAGAACTAGTTGATGGAACTGTAGTCAGAACAAGAAGTTACTATGGGAAAGATGGCACAGAGTGGAAAAGTACCCCTATGGCACCAAATACTCAAACTACAAGGTCAAATATTGTGACTCTTCTGCGGAATCGTATTCCAAACACACACAATGCCACAAGCCCTGCAGAGACTTTTGATCTTTTCATTTCTCGAGACATGATCAAGCTGATTGTGAAATACACAAATGAAGAAGGAAAAAGGCAGAGAGGAGATGCATGGAAGGAGACAGACAATGTAGAGATCAGAGGGCTCATCTGTATTCTTGTCTTCCTGGGTGCTCAGAAACAGAGCAAAGTAAACCTGACTACAATTTGGGAGCCCCTCATCGGGCAAGATTTTTTGCGAGCCACAATGTTGAAGAACAGATGTTTCCAGCTGAGGTTTGACAACAAAGACACCCGTCACAGAAGACAAGAAACTGACAAGCTCGCTCCAATCAGCGAAGTGTTGGACCTCCACCTTGCCAACCTCCAAAAGTACTATGTTCCTGGAGCTTCACTGACTGTGGATGAGCAGCTCATACCCTTCAGATTCAGATGGTGTTGCTCATTTATACAGTACATACCAAGCAAACCTGCAAAGTACGGCCTGAAGTTGTTCTGGATCTGTGACTCAGAAACGTACTACCCTCTCAAGTGTATCATATACACAGGTGCGATGTCCAGAATCCCACGAGTTTTAGGACAGAGCCAAGGCCATGCTGAATTTCAAGAATTGTGATGCTTAAACCATGATGACTATATGAAGGCTCAAAGAAAGATATCTTTGATGTTATTTCTGTTTAAATCTTTTATTTTGAGATTTTTCATCAATAAATGACATTTTATGTGCTTAAAGTCAATAAGATGTATGATTTTATCTTATTCTCCAATGCTAAAGTGTGTTAGAAATAGTTTGTCTGTATGATTTTATCTTATTCTCCAATGCTAAAGTGTGTTAGAAATAGTTTGTCTGTATAAAAAGTATGACCCAAAAAAGGGAACACTAATATTTTCTCTATGTAAAAGTATGACCCAAAAAATGGAACACGAAGTACAATATGTATGCAAAATATCGAAGTACGGCTAGGGTTAAAACTATTTCATGTTATTATTGACTTTTTCAAATTATTTCTCATTGTCATGTGGGGAATTGTTAAGTGCCCAAATGACTAGACTAGATGATCAACGGTAATGACTTTTTGGGTGTAGGCCTATAGTATAGACTATAGGTTGCACAAGAAATTGAATAAATCAGCGCCGATGCCTATTATAACAATATGTAACAATATGTGTAGTTTTATAGCTAAATAAAAATACTTTTTGTTTAAGACTTAAGATCTAGGTCATTAATGTTTTTAATAACTGGTGTCTGTTTCCAGAGAGTGCCAGAGCTGCAACTAACAGAACTGTATGCAGACCTGAAAGTTCATGACAAGCACGAACTGCAATTGAAAAAAATGAAATCAGATAACACAGACAAAGATGGAGACTTTGAAGCCATGGTTCTTAAAAACTATCAAAGTAAATCTTCCATTTCATTTGAAGTTATTATATAATGTCTTCTTTTTCATTCATAGGGTATTTCTCATAATTAATCAACTAAGTAAGTACCAGTCGGACCAACTTGATCATAGGGCCGTTGAAGCAGAGTTTGCCAGTTTCTGTGGCCATGGCATAATAGGGGATTGTGTAGCCAGCACAATACCCAGCCACCTTTTTATTTACCCCAACTAATGTCAGGTACCCACTAGAGCTGGTTAGACTCAGGGTTATCCTCTGGTCCTAGCCTTTACCAGGATTTGAACCCAGAACCTTTGGTACGACAGCCGAAAGCATGTAAGCCATCATGCCTTATAATCAGCCAACTGTCTAATCAGCCAACTGTATAATCAGCCAACTGTCTAATTTAAATTCTGAAAACATAAAATTGATTTGATAATTTTTAAATTTGTTCAGCAATTGTTGAACGATTTGATCTACAAGATCTCTACTTCGGCAATGACGTGCCATCCAATGAGAAGAGATCCGACACAGAATTTACTGACAGCAAACTTCAGTCCCTGTGGAAGAAAGCACAGATGTCTGGATTTTCTGGTAACTAAAACTATTTCTTACATCACAATTTATTTTCAACTGGCTTCTAAACAGAATAAATCCAACACATTCACCTAACCGCAAAAATTGCCCTCACCCACATGAAACAGCAGACTACTTCCTACTATGTCCCAAATAAGCCTATATGAGAATGCATTATTTCTCCTATAACAAAGAATTGATTGATGGTATTATCAACAGAATTTCCATTACAACATCACTAGTAATTCTTACAACTATAACCCAAGGGAAATGGAAAGAAAAAAGAAGCCAAACTGAAGAGTTTAATTTTTTTTTAAAAATTGAAATATCTGAACCAAACAGCCATGTACCAAGTCTGTCTGGCTGGCTATATCTGGGAGATAAAAACTTGATCTATATTTTATGTAAATAATGTGTCAAAATATTGTAAGAGTGTGTTAGTCTCTTGTGCTGTGTGTGTGTATGAATGTTAAAATATTCTTACTCTTACATGGGATTACTTGAGTAAACTTTTTATATACAGTATATTATTCTTTATCATGTTTATATTTATATTAATATTGTTATGACTTTGTTCTAAGTTGAGGATTTAAAAACATTGAAAGAAGAATTTTGGCACCAGCAAATGAAGATTCAAGAATTGGACTTTATCAAAACTCAGCACAATTCACTTCCTGGTAAGTTGGTGTCATATCCAAGCACTTCTGTTTCATGTATGTTAGAAACAGTTTAATTTAAACAGTGTATAGCTCTAATCAGTTCTCAATTATGGTAAAGAAATGGTAGCTTGTGTATGGAATAATAAAAAAAAACAATTGCTTAACTAGTTTTAATATCATCCTTTTCATGTGTACAATTACAATATAATTGAGAAGCTATTACTATTACTGTCAATTATGTTTCTGGAGGAAATTTTTTCACACTGCTCTACAACAGGGATAACAAATCATTCATAATATTACGTCAAAATAAATAACTACGCAATTATTCTCTACGCCAAAATTAAATGTAAATAAATAACTCTACATGAGCTAGCAAGACAATTACAAATACAATTTAGAAACTATTATATAATTATTACATGCTTTAAACACATAACAACTTTTTAAAAACTCTATACTTAAATCTGTGCTGCAGACCCTGATGATAATTCAGTGGATGGAATTGAGCAAATGTCCAACATTAAAAGCAGTAAGAAAGAGATCAAGGACGGCTACATGCGACTGGAAGAGCTGGTTTCCTCGCTGCCCAAAACTGACCCCTTGTTTAAAGACACTAGAGTTCACCAGCTGTGGGTTTTGGCCAGGAAGACCAACTGGACAGAGGACGAACTAAAAAGTTTCAAGGTGAGTTGTCCCATACAAGACCAAGCTAGGAAAGCCAACTACTTAACATCATTTAAAAACTCTTTATCAAACTGCAACACCTAGATTATTAGCTGGCCGAGCGGCAGCATGTTTGGCTGGTGTACCGAAAGTCCTGGGTTCGAATCCTGATGAAGGCCAGTATTTGTTCCCGGGTCTGGAGGGTGTCCCTGAGTCCACCTAGCTCTGATTATGGGTACCTGATCTAGTATGCCATTGCCACAGAAACTTGAGAATGCTGATTCACCGGCCTCGTGGATTAAACTTGTCTGACGGAATACTACACCTAGATTAAATAATCTGATGTTACTAGAAGTGTCCTGTATGAAATATAAGTTTGCTACTGTTCCTGCCTTAACCCTCCAGCTGTCGTTACGGCCGACCAAATCAAGCCGCTTCCACAGTGTTACGGCCGACCAAATCGGCCGACATTAAAATCGGCACTGTAAATGCGAATATTTTTTTTAACGTTTCGAAAGGGGAAATTACAGATGAATGGATATACTTCGTGCTAGCTGTGTTGATTTCATGTAAACTTTTATAATAAGCCATTACTATCACTTCTCCGACAGCTATGTATTGGGGGATATGTTTTTTCTGCCATTCTGTATGATGGTAGTGATAGTTATCCTAAATCTTCGATATTTAAATGGTTTTTACTTGAGAGAATTGAGGCTTAAGATGATTTTATTGACATTCCACAATGTAATGATGAAAGTGGGGCCAGTAGTAGTGAACGTGCATTCAATAATCATAATGAAAATTAGCTTGTTAGCCCAGAACCTGTTGACTTGATGTCATTAATGAACCCAGGCCTTAAGATTGTCAAGAAATAGCCCCAAATAGTTAAAACAATAGGCAACAAAAAGAGAAATAGTAAAAATAACAATTCTATTTATTAATTCAGCTTTTTGTGTTGTAAATTTTTCAGCATTAAAAGAAAAAATATACTTAAAGTGTAGTTTTATTATGTGTGCGTAAAGCGTGTTTTTTGTGGTGGAAATAAAAAAAAAAATATTAAAAATTATATTTTATTTTTAAAAGTATTACAATTATATATTTCCTGAAAGGGCTTTAAATTTCTAACAAAATTCTCATTTACATTTTTCTGATTGGGATAAAACTGTAGGCTTGGTGTGGGTTTAAAGCAAAAACATAGGGGTCAAATTGTACTCACACTTTAAAAGGTCAAGGCCATGGTCACATTAAATTAGGTCACATGAGTTTTGTTTTTATCTTTTTTGGTGCTTTGTTCAATATACTTATAGAAAATATATACTTATAGGGCAATATTAGTTCACTTTATAAGTCTTTTTTTTTATTTAGTAAGTATATACAATTTAGTGAAAACAGCTTGACAGTACAGGAAAATACACTTGACAGTTTGAGGGTTAAGTTCTGGTAATCAGTCTTTGAAATGGGGAAGAAAGGAGATAGGATTTGCCTCGGGTTTATGTGGGAACTGATCCACCTGCTTTTATGGCTGCCTGCAGTAATATAGTAATACCTCGTTAATTTTTTCTTTTATAGTATATGCTAGGGACTTGCCTTGGACAGGAGCGCCACATCCATGCCAAATTAGGTTGAGACAACAATTGACTCAATTGAAAGCCTCTGAGTAAATAATAGGTCATAGGCTGGTGTTAGGTATTATTACATAATTAATTAATGGGCACTGGCGCGTTTGGCTGGTATACTGAAACTCCTGGGTTTGAATCTTGGTGAAGGCTAGTAATGGGCGGCTGTGCATTGTGCTGGCCTCACACTCCCCTAGTATGCTGTGGCTTTAAACATTGGTGAACTCTGCTTCACCAACCCCATGGATTAATTTGGTCTGGCAGCATACTTTTTACTTTACATAACTAATTAGCATTCCAGTGAGCCGTAGGCAATAAATCTGTGTGAAAGATAGTTTTCTACACATAGTAAAATACAAGTTGTAGAACCAAAATAGTTTAGGCTGTATCTGATTATGTACAATACACAGAGCTGTTGATGTGTACATATAATATATATACATTACTTCTCTGACCAATACTTCTATTCAATGAGCAGGAAGAATTGCTTCATTTTGAAAACCGACTTACCAAGCAATCATTTTACAAAGAGCAGCTAGAAATGTCTGCCCAGAAATTGGAGAATGATGAGAAAGACCAAAACTATGTGGACAGACACAGACAACTGGAAGAGAAACATGAAGTCATTAACAAACATGTACGAATTTTTTCTTTGTTCATAACCTTTGACATCTCTTCTTCTTTGATTTGTTTGTTGAGACATTGTGTAGTCATTAAGAAAATTTGGCCGGTTTGTCAAGACTTGTTTAATCAAAAGTGACTTTGACCTGTTCGTAAAAAAAATTGGATGTCATTAATATAATATTAAGAAACTTGATGTATTTGTCAAGACATTGTGTAGTCATTAAGAAAATTTGGCCAGTTTGTCAAGACTTGTTTAATCAAAAGTGACTTTGACCTGTTTGTCAAAAAATTGGATGTCATTAATATTAAGAAACTGGACCTTTTTGTCAAGACATTGTGTAGTCATTAAGAAATCTCACTATGATATTTTGTCATAGTTTTGCTTCTTCAAATCAAATGTATTCAAAGTTTGAATATATATTTCAGGTCAAAAAACTGCACACAGAGTTGAAATCCAAAGTATCAAAAGCCTTGAAGCACGTGGAGCTGTAAATGATTTCATCAGGCCTGGGTGTGTCAAATAAATCTTGTCGCTTTAAACTTTACTTTAAAAAAACATTCCCATTTTTTTCCTAAAAAAATCCAGATACTAGCTTGTACAGTCCTACAACCTTGAAAATGAATGAATGTAATTTAAGTATAAGCTGTATTCTTTAAAAAAAAAAAAGATGTTAATCATATTAAATCTGTAAAAAAGTTCTAAGTTTAACATTAGATTTGATGTACAGTTATACCTCGGTTTTTGTCAATTGCCTCGGTTATTGTCTATCCTGAAGCTCATCCATTATCATCCATGGGCCAAAAGACTAAGAAAGGCAGTACTGGTAACCCTTGAGACTTACAATCGATAAACTTAAATGGATAAGGATTTGCATTCAAAACAATATCTGCACCTTTCTTTCCCTTCCTTGCCATTTTTCATTCATCAAAAAGGTTGTTTATAAATGTGAATGCCATGTTACATGTTCTTTTAATCTTTATGCTAGTCTTTTTTATTTATTGTATTTATTTTTGAAAGTTTTTTTTTTTGTTAAACACTATATTTAAAAAAGAATAATTTTTTAGTATGTATTTTGGAGTGCCGGGAATATATTGATTGGATTTACTTTGATTCAGCTAAAAATAGTTTTGACTCAGTTCTCATTGGTTTAAGATTTTGAGGATTATTCTTGGGTGGATTATGGACATAACCCGAGGTTTGACTGGGTTTGAACACATCAGTATTTATATAAATATAATGTGTGAATTGTATTCTCATGAAATTTTTTAAAGACTAATAGAACTGTTTGACTGCTATCACATTATAATCTCTGTTGTAACAATTATTTTAATTATCAACTTTGTATTCACCGATAAATTGTATGAGCAGTGTGTGTCATCCATTGGAGGATGACAAAACTAATGTGACAAATATTTGATATGCCTTTAGGCGGCTTTATTTTTTGTACCATATATTATAATGCATGTTAATGTTATATATTCAGAGAATTCTGTATACAGTATTTATATAATGTACTTTTATATGATGGTGTTGGTTGATTGTAGTTTTTTTAAGTTATCCAATCACAATTCATGCTGTTATAGTTATCTACATAAAAGTCTTTTAGGTTGTTGTGAAGCCCAAGTCTTGTGCTATGACTACACTGGTACTGGTACCTACTACATTATGGGGAACAGAAACTTTGTTTAGACTCATGGGGTTCTGTTTGGGCTGACATATTATGAGGTTCATAACGGGTTTTCCATTTTCTTTTCCTTACTCCTATTCCTATAGTTTTTGGCAGTCCAATTTGTGTTTAGCTGTTGAAATCTGCTGTTAATGTTAAGCAGATTGAGATTGAGAGTCAACTATTGTTCATCTATGTCCCAAGATTTCATATTATTCTAATCAACACACAGTATGATTCAGTATGCTGCATTTCCTTGCCCTAGGTATCTGTACTGATGTATAAATCAACTTTTAAATCAACTGATTGCTGGGACTGCCAATAACAAATAAGTAACTTAATTTTTATGAATACTCGAGTCATAAATAATAAATTTAATCAGATGAAGAAATTTTTAATATTGTATTACTATTACTGAAATGGCCATAATAAGATATGTTGTTGATTATATTTATTTCATACGGGAGTGAGGGTATACAACTAGACTAGATATACAATTTCATTGATTTTTACCAGCGTTGCATTTACAGACTAAGAGAAGACATTTTCATTTATTAATAATTAATAGGGTCTATGTTAAAACAGGTATACCATACTAATACTAGTTTATGTACCTGGTGTCTTTAGCCATGGTTGTTTAGTTTGTGACTGCTTTAAACATTGTTTTAATACATATACCAATAAATACTTGCACTTGCATGTTCCCTACAACTTACTCTCAAATTGAACAGTGGTTTTTGTGTATCTTTTTTCCTCAGTTTACTAGTTACTGGTAGTAGGTTTATTAAGTCATGTACTCAATAAATGACTATAGTGCTCTCTTCCCAGAGCCAAAATTAATCAGGAACTGGTAGTCAATGGTAGCAAACAATATTTGAACATGTGGTACAGTACTTAAAATATGTTAGTGTTAAGCAATGATATTTATATTATTATTATATTACAACTTTTATTTTATTCTTCAATGATTTTATTATCATGCAATCTTTTTATTATCATGCAATCTCTTGGTCTTCCATCTCTGTGTATTTTAAGAAGTTATGAAATTAAATATTACACTTGTATGACTAAATATAAACTGGTATTTTCTGCAACCAATTTTTTTTAATGATCTGATTTTTATTGTCTGGACAACTTAATAGTACTAATACTAGTAATACTAGATGAATGTTGTGCCTGGACAACTAAGTGTTACTATAATACTAGATGAATGTTGTGCCTGGAAACTTAAGAATCATGGCCCATCAAAAGTCAAGGTGATAATTTTTTGAAATGTGTAAATAAAAAATAAGTTTTATCAAAAGCCACTGTTGTGTTGCAAAATGGGGGAGTTAGGAGAGAGAGGTGGGTACATACAATTTATACATGAAAGATAATAAGATACACTGGGTTAGTTAAGTTTGAAGTACTGGATCTGCTAGAAAGAAATAATGAAGCTTATTCATTGAATTATAATTGTATTGCTATACTATACCCGGTATTAATAATTATTAAGTGAAATTAATTTAGGTCTGTTAATAACTTGTTTTTTTCTGCGTTTTATTCTTGATTTCTAAAGTAATATATATTTAGAGGTCAAAAGATATCCATCCCTAATATGTGTATCAGCCTCATGGTAGTTTATTGACATTTTGAAATTAGTAAATTAGACCCTATGGACTATAGCATGAATAGTGCCCTAAAGTATACTAACTGTAAAGTTACTACAATAGTATAATATGTACTGATACAATAAAATAAAGGATCTAAGTTTGGCAATCTCATTATAACTGCATGGGTAGTTACAGTGTATTTGAAAATTATTTTTGCCAGTTCAGAGAACTGGGCACTTAATTGTGACTTATGTATGGATATAATAAAGAATCTTAAGTTTGGAGGGCATTATTATACATTTGTTTAAACACTGAGAATGATACAAGATGTGTGCTAAATTGTACATGGTGTTCTACTGAGACTAGTACAAATAAAAGACCAACCAAAGTGAATTTTTGCTTTACTTTTTATTTTTGAATGTTTTCAAAATGTCATTATGTCCTTGAATTCATTCTCCAGCCAGCATGATGAAGAAGGAATTTCATTTTCTTAAAATCAGTCAAAAAAAGGTTGCTTTTTTTCTGTTTGGCTTAGTGCAACTAAATTCATTCTGTTTTGCACAACAACAAAAAAAAAGAAACATTCTAAGTAGTGAATGTAGTAGATGACTTGTCTTGACACCCACAAACATTCTCTAGTTTAGCTGTCTTATTATTGCCCCCTGGCCAACTAGAAAAAAAAAAGTGTGTACTCTCTAAGTAAACTATTAGTTTCATGTTCCCCCAAGGTTGAGCAAGGTCAAAGTTCATCAAGAGGGCATGATTTGGAGTAAATAGAAAAAGAAAATACTTCATACACTTGGACAGGAAAACTTAAGTCTCTGAGAAAATGTCTGGTTTGAAAGAAAGGAAATTTAAAAAAAAAAAAGAGTTTGTGTGTCCTCTGACCAAGTTTGAAATGTTTATTTGTGTGTATGTGTTATAAGACATCTACCACACAATGCCATTCTTACTGAGTCCAACTCTGCCAATTCTGAAAGAGAGATTTTATAAGATTATTATGGAGTTATATTTATTTTTTAGAAGTAATATAAAAATTTGTTTATATTTTCATATATAAATAAACTCTAATATGTAATAGAGTGTGTGAACCTCCACAACAAAATGAGTCATAAGTCATATTTGGGTCCTATTGAGTTTTTAAGTGCATCTTAAAGCCTTTTCAATGCTAAATTCAACGATGAAAACCGTTCAGATATTGGACAAGTAGTCTTTTAGGTAAAAGTGTTTTACTGTAGCCTCTGTCTGGAACCTGAATTTTTTTTATTTTAGGCCCAATTTCAAAATTTAAAATACCTAAAAAAAATAATTATTTAATAAAAGCAATATATGACAGACCTACCAGGAAATGAATAAATACTAAGAAATAATTTAATAAATGTACACCCCCTGGCACACATTTTTTACTTTTATCTCGATCGCTGTGACTTGTAACTCATTCTATTGTGGACGGCCATATATATATATCTAGTTGCAAGCAATTAATTTATGAAATCTGTTTAAGAATGAAAAAGACTATGAAATGAATTCAATTGAAAGTTTTAATGTAAACTAATTGTGATGGTGGAACACAACATTGGAATATCTTCTTTTACCTCCAAGTCATTTCGGTCAGAAGGAGCTGAAGTCATTGCTGTGTTCCAGAGTGGGGGTTGTGAGTCTCCTGCGGCCCCTTTGGGAGGAAACATAGGCCCCACATGGTATGGACCATTGTTGTACATTGTTGGTACCATCATACCTGGAACCTAAAACACAACAGGCAAAATGACAGTACAGTAGTAGCACTCAAGGAATGCTAACTGACAAAGAATAGAAACAAAACTAAAACAACCTGATAAAAGGGCCAGAAATTAAAATGCATTAAATATTGATTGCAATTAAGTGTCCACACTTTAATAATCATTTTGAAATTCCCAAAACTTTTCACAACTTAACTAAAAATTCATAAACCAATACATATAGTATGTGTGTAAAATGTCTTGTGTCTACCAAATGAGTAGTCCACTTTCAAATGGTGCTTTGTGTTTCTTAATGAGGATGTTTAGTTCAACCTTCAAAAAGTTCTCAGTACTTAACCCTCAAACTGTCAAGTGTATTTTCCTGTACTGTCAAGCTGTTTTCACTCAATTGTATATACCTTACTAAATAAAACAAAAAGACTTATAAAGTTATAAAGTGAACTAATATTGCCCTATAAGTATATATTTTCTATAAGTATATTGAACAAAGCACCAAAAAAGATAAAAACAAAACTCATGTGACCTAATTTAATGTGACCATGGCCTTGACCTTATAAAGTGTGAGTACAATTTGACGCCTATGTTTTTGCTTTAAACCCACACCAAGCCTACAGTTTTATCCCAATCAGAAAAATGTAAATAAGAAAGTTGTTCGAAATTTAAAGCCCTTTCAGGAAATATATAATTGTAATACTTTTAAAAATAAAATATAATTTTAAAGATTTTTTTTTTATTTCCACCACAAAAAACACGTTTTACGCACACATAATAAAAATACACTTTAAGTATATTTTTTCTTTTAATGATGAAAAATTTACAACACAAAAAGCAGAATTAATATATAGAATTGTTATTTTTACTATTTCTCTTTTTGCTGCCTATTGTTTTAACTATTTGGGGCTATTTCTTGACAATCTTAAGGCCTGGGTTCATTAATGACATCAAGTCAACAGGTTCTGGGCTATAAGCTCATTTTCATTATGATTATTGAATGCACGGTCACTACTACTGGCCCCACTTTCATCATTACATTGTGGAATGTCAATAAAATCATCTTAAGCCTCAATTCTCTCAAGTAAAAACCATTTAAATATCGAAGATTTATGATAACTATCACTACCATCATACAGAATGGCAGAAAAAACATATCCCCCAATACATAGCTGTCGGAGAAGTGATAGTAATGGCTTATTATAAAAGTTTACATGAAATCAACACAGCTAGCACGAAGTATATCCATTCATCTGTAATTTCCCCTTTCGAAACGTTAAAAAAAATATTCGCATTTACAGTGCCGATTTTAATGGCGGCCGATTTGGGCGGCCGTAACACAGTGGAAGCGGTTTGACGGCCGATGGTCGGCCGTAACGACAGCTGGTCGGCCGTAACGACAGCTGGAGGGTTAAACATAGTTGATAGAAACTATGCAGCTCGCCAATCAAACGATTCAGAATTTGAAAGCAAAGAGACAATTTCATCAAAATCACTTCTTGTGTTGGCTGGGCAACTATTGCAAGCGTACTCATCATATAATATGGAGATATTCCAAATACATTTTTTCATCTGTGGATGTTTTTAACGCATAGAAAGATCTCAGAAAAAAAAAACTGTTGAGATGTTGAGGCCCTCTTAACTTTAGGTAATCATTCATTTTCATTTTCACGCCGCATTATTCATTTTAGCTAAATTCACAAACTGTCCAAACCTTTAAAAAAGCCAAATCAGTTTAAACTTTCCCAAAAGGTCTGCGATTTCCCTATTTTCCTAGATTGTTATCAATTTGTATAAAGAATAAACAACTATTTATATGTTTGTTATGGCCCCACAATATTTAAACAGGGTTCCCACTCTTTTTCAGAAAAAAAATTCCTGACTGTTTCCTGACTATTTCCTTGCTATAAGAGCAAAATTCCTGGTTACCAAAATGAATTTAAATGTACTATATAACGAGTATAATTCTACTTACATAAAGTCTAAACACAACATAAACTGACAATTCAGATTTAATAATTCAATTAAATCTTTTACAGATAATAAACTTTAATCACAAAATTATTAATTTTGTACAACTTTTATTTTCTCCTCAATGGCACTTGTCATTTCTCCCAATGCTTTTGTTTTGAGAGAAATGTGGTGGGCTTTGCAATAGTTGTGTAGTTTCTGATGTCTTATCTTCATTGATAATGACTGGGAAAGACACACAAAGTGTTTCATATTATAAATATATATAGGCAAATAAGTCTTCTTAATAACATAAAAAAGCCAAAATCATGATGATATTAGTGTTGTTTAGCTCTAAGTCAATATTATCTTGCTAAATATCACTAGAAATGGCTTTAAGAGAGGCTACTATTAGTATCTCATTTACTAAAAGTAGGTAACTAATTGAAAAAAATATTTTGTAAGCCTAGTAACAAAGACAAAAAAGGACAACTGGGTCTGACTTAAGGATTAAAAATAATTAAGAGTGATCCCCCTTGCTTTATATACATTTTTTTTTTCATTAAAAAGCATTTGCGTCCATTTTTTTTAAATAAATTAAAAATTATATAAATAGTCCAATTATTTATCCATATCATGAAAAAGCTTGATTGCAAATACATCAATATTTCCTATTTTTATTTTATGATATGCAGAATCAGTGAATTCGAGGTCACAAACTTCAAAGTCAATGACATCAAAACTAAAATCAAACAAACTACTAGGGCCTAAATATACATTGTATACATGTTTAAGTTTTGAAACCCCAATCATAGTTAGCCTATAGGCCTACACTAAAATAAATTTTGAAACCACATTCAAACAACTGTCTAAACAAAATTAGGCATGGACTAGAACTATAGTTTCTTAGCAACAAATTCCGACGCGAAAATCGGACATTCACATTAGCCCATTAACTACTACTAGATCTATGGCAAGTGGCAAGCCTATGGCTATGACGCTATGGCTATGGTTACTAGGAGATGTTCCTCAATTCATTTTATTAGAGCCTTAGCCTAATATTTAAATAAATGACTCTTATATAATATTATAAACAATTGTGAGCGAAAATTCCAATTTAATGTGTTCTTAAATGATAGTAGGCCTACATTTGCCATAAGATGAACAAAAGATTGAAAACATTCTAAAATATTTTTTTTTCGCGAGACAAAACTAGGTCATCTTTGTTTTTTGTCTTAGGCAAAATCGGCCGCTTTAACCCAAGTAGGCCTAATTAA
This sequence comes from Anisus vortex, assembly GCA_949126835.1. Lineage (NCBI taxonomy): Eukaryota > Metazoa > Mollusca > Gastropoda > Planorbidae > Anisus > Anisus vortex. Next base: position 52,108,189 of record OX421494.1, on the reverse strand, counting down.
TTACATAAAGTCTAAAGTCAAGTATATCTTATAAGTTTACAGACGTTCCTTCTAGACAGAAGATTATTACGTCCACTAGGCCCAAAACTCCAGCAGGGCGACAGGGATCCGTCGGTGGCAGGGATAGAACCCGCGACCTGTCAGTTGGTTTTTGGCTGACAGGCCGGTGAACTAACCGCTGGACCAGCCGGCTTCAAGTATAGGCTAATATATAATGGAAGACTTATAGTAATGGGCGAAGTGTGGGCTTAGTCTTACTAAGACTAAAAGAAGAATGATTTTGTTTTTGTAAATGGTCAATTGATCAAAATCATAATGGCTGGATTTAATCTGATATAAAATTAATAACACTGAGGACGTTGACCGTCCTTGACCTTTGATCTTGTATTTTTGGAACTTACGACAGTGGACAGTAGCAGTAAGAATCAATACGAATAGGCCTAGGCCTATGCATTTTTAAATATAAAACAAAACAATACAAGATACTTGCCTTAAAGTTAAAGAAAATCAGCAAAGCCAAGTCAGAAAATTACCGATAGTAGGCATAAGTGTTAAAAAAACGGCGAGATCGCTAAAGGATTAAATGAATGATCACAAACAAAAAAACGTAAAACATAGTGAACTAGTCCTCCGACCTCGATATAATTAGGAATAGATTCGCCTATCCCTTTGTTTTAAATTCTCAGTGTGCATTGTGTGGAAAACACAAAAAACGGCGGTAATGATCGAAAAATACACATTCGGCGAAGAAAAACTATGCATCTGTGACATTTTTGTTTTGGGTTTTTGTCTTCTTTTTTTCCCGGCTTTTTAGACCTTTTTCCTTACTAAATCCCGTCTTTTACGGCCGGATAAAATTTTACTGAATTCCCGTCTAATTCCCGACTTTCCCGGAAGCGTGGGAACCCTGATTTAAAGGCAACAAGCCTGTTGGGTCAAGTAGTTTGTTTAGACTTACATGTGCCATAGATGCATGATCACCATCATTGCCAGGGATTACACCAGTATCATTATACTGCACTGGAGGCTGCATGCTGTATTCTTCTTCACTTTCAGCCATCCTCTGGTAACTCATGCCAGGACCTGCAATCAAACAGATTTATTAGTTTGAATACAATCAGTATCTACTCTACTCTACAATGTAAGTAAGGTACCACTTGGACCAAATTGATACATAGGGCCACTGAAGTAGTTAAAAGTTTTTGTGGCCACAGCATACGAGGGAATTGTATGGCCAGCACAATGCCCAACCACCTTTACTTTTACCCCAACTAATGTCAGGTACCCACCAGAGCTGGGTAGACTCAGAGGACACCCTTCAAGACCGGAAACAAATCTTAGCCTTTGACCAGGATACAAACCCAGAGCCTTCAATATGCCAGCCAAATGTGCTGCCATTCAGCCGCCATGCTATTTTTACATGTAATCAACTTAAAACGCACCGCACGAAACTTGGAACCAAATCCTTACACGTAGTTTGAAATTAAGCAGACCTGCCAAGTTGAAAACTTCAAAATTAGTAGTGAGCCATCCCAAAATTCGTATTTTGACCCCCAAATTCGTATTCATTAGACCCCCAAATCAGTAGTCAATTAGTAGTAATATTTGTAAGCATTTTTACACGTTTTACACGGTGTATTTATTTCACTCATGAGTCATATGCATTTCAAAGAAGCCTAAGAAGCTTCATAAAGTATACACTATTTAATATAACATATAATAGGCCCATAGGGGCCTATTTTAATTCAATTGTAAATTAAATGAGTTACTAGAACTTTGGAATTAGAATCCATTTCAATTAAATTTTAATTAGAGACGAATGCTAGCCAAGAATTTGAAAGAAACCCTTGGCCGGACTTGGGCTTGGGCTTATCCGCCTTGTCTTAGCCTTAGTATAGTCATTAGTAAACATTAGCATGATTAGTGCATTAGGTTTCATGGCTTCATTAACCCTACTCTCTTGCCTAGCCGTTGGAACGAAAGATAATGCTATTAAATTTATTCATTTGTTGATAGAAACAATACAGTAGCCAAGAATAATCCCAGTTTTAAAGCATGTGAACTTTTTTTTATATAGATCAGTGAGGGACACAAATATTTATTAAATGCAACTTCCGGCCGGAAATCGTAATTTTAACTCAGAGAGCGTCGGCATGTGTCCCATTCGCATTTTTATATATACAAAATTTGTATTTTTCTTAGAAAATCAGAAAAAAATCGTAGTTTTTTGCTTTTTATCGAAAATTGCAGAAAATTCGTAGTTTTTCTGCCCATTTCGTAATTTCGTATTTGGACCTTGTTTTTCGTATAAACTACGAAAAATTCGTAGTACTTGGCAGGTCTGAATTAAGACAAGCGAGGGAGGGCCACTCCTAATACTAAATACATCTCCTAATTAGAAAATAAAAGCTATCAGTTTCTGTGAAGCGCAAGGAAGGCTGTGCTAACAATTAACACAGCACCTAATATGGTAATAAAAGTCCTATTTGGATGCGCACTGGAATTGAACGGTAGGAACCAAGATTGCATGAGATTTCAGTTTCTGCTAGACTCTGTAGTGAGAGGCTGTGTTTCTTGCTAGGTCTTGTAAATAGTGTAGAAATGAACATATTTTGTACATAAATAAAGTTAATATTGAATATTTGCACTACAGAGTGACTTCATTACTAACAGTTGTGTGTTTGACATTATTATAATTAAATTAAATATATAATTTATTGAGGAAGTAATCATTAACAGGTAACTGTCAAATCTCAGGACCTATGGAAGTGATGCAAAGATGAATTATCTACCAGAAGACAACCCTAGAAGTCAAGCATCATCATTGTTGAATCGCTTAAACACACCATTCACACCTAATCTACGAAGGAATGATAGCAATGAGGCGATTGTGGTCGTAATACTATACTATGAACTTACCTGAATTATTAAAGCCCCACATGTTATTGGCATACACATTGGGGCCTGGCCTTCCTGGACCTTTCTTGCGTTCACCTCCGATCGGTTGAATGAGTTTTTGTTCTCCAGAGGAACTCCTCACAGACATTGGTGACCCACTTCTTGGTCCACTCAGTAAACCAGGCTCTGAAAAATGAAAACCAAGTGAATACATCTATAGCAAAACTCACCACTAACCTACATATTGAGTGTTTTACTTAGTGATAGGCATGATTAGACTAGACCTGTTTTACTAGGCCTAATAATAACTAATTACTCAGATATCTCATTCTAATCTATCTATAGCCATAAGCCCAAAAATATACAAAACAAACGGGTTATAATCCTAAAATCTATTAAAGAAGACTAATAAGTGATAAAATAACTATAATATAATAGAGAGTAAATAAAAAACCCAGACAAAGAGTAATCTAGAACTTCAAACCTTTAACAGTAAAGAGCATAGGTTTGAAAACTAATTTCTAAATCTAAGTGTTACTTCCCAAAAAACCTAATTCAGTGAGGATAAGTCTACTAAAAAATAATTTTCTTAAGATTTATACAACACGGTTGTGTTTTTTTTTGTACACCCTGAATTATAGAACAGATTATTTACATATAACACATTATATTATTATGCTTGTGTAGTTGTTTTTTTGCTACACATTTTTTACATATTTTTCTTTCTTTTAACGGTTGATTTTATGTAGCTGACATACAATTTAATGTGTTATGAAATATGTTTCCTATATGTATTTGCTTTGATAATTATATTTAACTATTACTGTCATTAGTTAGCCATTAGAATATTTAAGATCATTTTTTTAGCACATAATTATTTCTGAACCTTTTTATCGATTACTATTAGGGTGTGAGTCACTAAGTAAGAATACAAAATAAACTGGATCATGAATTAAACAGTTTAAGAAACATCAACTTAAACAATTACTGCAGACAAACACAACAGCTTAATACTAACCTTGCTGAACAGAAGGCGCGCTGCTGGGACGACCCAATGGAGACTGTGCCCTCTGCGGCTGAGACTGGGCCATAAAGTTGGGGCCTCCCATCCCACCAGGAGAGAGACCAGGCTGACCAATCAGGCCTTGAGGAGGGGAACTATGGGACAGCGTATTGGTGCTGATGGTGGCGGCCAGCCGATTGGTGGTGAGTTGTGGGGGGCTGCCGCCAGCATTCACACTGGCCATGCTGGCTTGAAGTAAATAATATTGCATCATGTCAGAGGTCAGCATAGGGGGCACCACTGAACCTGTTTAATCAGACAAGGACAACAATTGTAAATAAAGAAATGAACTCAAAATCAAGGTTGAAATATTTCAATGTTGAAATAAGAAGGCTGAACATTAGAAGCACACAAAATAAAGACAAAACAAGAAATGCAAACCATGTTACTTTGGGCAAATAATATATCAGCAGAATTGGATAAAGAATTTTAAAAATCTTGTTTAAAAAAGCCTACTTACATGAGATAAAAGTAGATATTCATATGTAAACAAGCTGCCCATTTTTAGCTAAATAAACTAAATTACTATAAAGAAATATTTTAAAAAAAAGAATAGTTCTATATCCACTGTATACAAAGAGATACTTGTCCAAAGAGTAACATTAATATAGATCTATTTTTATTGAAGAGTTATATTTTTACTCTTTTCTATTCAATAGAATTCTCTAGAAAGAAGAGTCACCAATGTCCACATGTGAAGCTTTAAAGTTTAATATGTACTTACAATCTCATGCCAAAAATCACATTACAAATATCTAATTTAAGTATTGGGATTTACAAAAATCTTTATCTGTCAATATGTTGCTGGAAGATAACCTGTTTTTAGAACTTGTGTAACTGGCTACACGAAAGAACTCAAAAGACCTCAGCAAAGCTGTTGGTTATTTGCTGATACAACAGGACATGTGGCAACTGTGATAAGTTCCACATTCATTAGTGGAGCTATACATTAAGGCAGACCGAGACTAAGATGGATACTGAGATGGTTGGACAATGTCGATATGGATCTGAGACAGATCGGGGGACCAGGCCTGGAGAAAGAAAACAACAGATAGGTCTGAGTAGAAAGATTTGGTGAGGCAGGCAAGCGCCCTCCATGGGCTGTAGCACCACAGATGATGATGCTACATTACATGAGATGTATAACTTTCTTACTGAGAGTATTGCCAACAACATTTCTCATGTTCTATATTATGGACTCGTGTGTAATCTCATGGCATCAGAAAAACACAGCAAGTCGGCCGAACTAAAAAAAAAAATGATTGAAAGTCAATGAAATGCTTTTTTAATGAACAATGCTCTCCACATCACAGTAAGAGTCACATAATGAGTATTATTGTTAGACTAAATATTAAAGAATGCAATAAGTCAACAGTTTGCTACGCTTTAAAATACATGATACAGAAGCTGAACATAAACAGGTGACAGCTACAATTCAACATTACAAATGTTTTCATTCAAAGGCGACCAGCCAAGACAACCATAATAACTAAATACCGAAAGATGAATTTAAGTTGAGATAATAAAAAGTAAATAAATCAATACATATAATACATAAATGCATTTCATTTCTATTCTTTTTACACTTGCTAGTTACACAAATTAATTACCAACAGATCATATTTTCTCATAGACCAAGTTTTGTTGGCGCTCAATATTATAAGGAATCTTTTTGTGAGGTTTGGGGGACATTATGGATACTGTTTCATGCTTTACAAAATTCCATTTTTTTCCCTTTCCTTTGAAATTCAGGGTTCCTACAAAACAATAATTGTAGCATTCCCAAACATTTCCTACACAAAGTTCAACAACCAATTGATACCAGAAAAACTAAAACATTTAAATATATGTGTAAATATCATAATGTCTGGAAGTGTATAGTCCAAAATAAAAAAAATGTATGTGCATGTTGTTTAAGGCCCCATAGAATAATTTTAGACAACACATATGATAAGACTTAGGGACTACAACTATACCTTAAAAATCCTACAATTTTCATACAATGATACATGAGTTTCAATTAGCGTTTCCCAAACATTATTGCACTAATCGTTATTATTAAACTTTTAGTTTGTGCCCCACCAATATCCTTATAACCTATACTAGCCTATAAGAAACCAATATAGGAATTTGCACACAATTTTGAGACTAGTGACATTTTTACCAAAAGGCTGTAGACTTCCTATTGGAGTGAAAGATAATCTGCCATGTAATTATAATTTTTTTCTTTTTTGTGACCCAATAATTTTGCATTTAGGAAACTATTTTATATAATTTAGTATTAAATGTTAAATCTCCATTACTGCAAGTATGTTGTTCAGAGTAAGATACAGATAATTCATTAGTGATAAGTAATGCTATAGGTCAAATCCTACAGGAGTGACCCCACTAGCTGACTTCCTCCCCAGAATAGCCCTGAGATGGACCCCGCAGGGAAAAGAACTGCGGAACGGGACCTGAAGGCTAGAGGCCTGAACTTAGAAACTGCCCCACTCTATAGCTCACCGAAAAAGATGGAGAACTCTGGCTTTCGCCTCAAGTGCCAGCCGGCATGGAGAAGAGTGAGTGATAGGCTGAATCATGCAAGTCTGGCACCTATACACCAAGTTCTAAAAGCCCATTACTTTTCCACAGATTTGGTCAACTTAAATGATAATTGGCAAATTTCAAGTTTGAGCACTCACAAGAGCATAACTATTCTCAGCCAAGTTAAAATGTGTGTAGTTTTACATTACAAATGAACTCGTAAAAATGATAACTTCCAGCTTTTGAGTTATTGAAGACAAAAAGAACAAAAGAACTGCTGACACTAACCCCACAAAGATTTAGTTTTTTTGTATAAGATAAGATTTCTTTATTGATCGTAAGAAATGGAAACTGACTTGATTACAGTTGTTCCTTCTTTCAGCATCAATGAACAATATTTTAAACACTATAAAAGAACTAGTACACAAGGAGAGAAGTGTTCTTCAAAAATAAACATGCATGCACTCAATCATACCATTTTTGTAATAGAAAATGCATCAATATTTTAAAGTGCTGTATGTATAGCTTGACTAGCGATTCCATTGGAAAATTCGCACTGAACATGTAACGAAAAATTTCCTAAATTTCTCTGTTCTAGCCCTAATTGAAATAAACAGACAACTTCGTCTAGATCTGATGTAGCTGTGGTGTAGTGGATGTTCATGGTCCTAGAGGAGTTTTACCAATCATAGATAGACACCATGAGTTAAATCTTCTTAAGCATTTTTTATGAATTAGCCTTCTGAAAATTTTGCCCTTTGTCAACTAGCTCAATAAGTATTTAAAAAATGTGCAGCATAAAGTAATTAAATACAATTTAAAACTGATTTTAGAATGTGTTGTCATCGGCTTTACACCTATATTTCAAGTTCAAGGTGAATAGGATAAAGGTAAGTTTGAGTTGCCTGCCAGAAACATATATACATACAAAGTTTTATGAAGTTAATATATTGGATTTTTTTAAAAGTATTCTTACCAGGTAAATTTGCTAATCCAGGGTTGGGACTTGCATTCGGACTTGACACGTCAGATCCCCCAGTGGATTGCCTTGCATCAACCATGGGCATACCCATCATACCACTCAATAAATTGGCAGATCTGTCAAAGCCATTGCTCAGCTGAGGACCCGCACTCGGAAGCTGAAATTCTGGAGCGTTTGGGTTGAGGGCACCTTTAATCTCGGGCAATGTCATAGGTCTGTGGGGCTTGCTATATTCTTCTTTCTGTTGCATCTGTTGTTGCTGGCCATGGAGAAGTGGCATCCCCCCCATGTTGTGGGCATAGACCCCATGGTGCAGGTGCATTCCCCCAGTTCCCATACAAAAAGGTTGCATCATAGGAGGATTGTTTGGGTCGCCTCCCCTGTACATTTGTTGTTGGTTCACCTGCTGAATGTAAACCTTGTATTCATCTATGTATGGTGGGTAAAGTGCCGCTGTCCCATAGCGCAGTCCACTATTCATGCCCATGTTGGGCACATACTGGTTCGGACTGGACAGGCGATACCCAGCTACACTGGCATCCTGAAGGTCAGGCCTGTAAGGCGGTGAGTTGCCCCTCTGAGGGATTTTGAAACCAGGAGCCTTGGCCTGCAGCACTGGGTCAACAGTACTGTTCGTGATGACTGACGTAGGGATCGATGTTGTCTGGGGACTCGGGCTCGTGGTTACAACACCAGCTGCAGCTACACTTGCAAAGTCCATTTTATCTACTTGCTCTTCTTTCTTGGTAAGGAAATTTGAAAACAAGGAATTATTGAAGGGAGAGTACTCCCCCACCGCGGGCTGGTTGGGACCATTGTTTGACTGATTGTTGCGTTCCACATGGCCGCTATTGCTGCCAGAAACTATGGGCAGCGGTAAAGGCTCAGTTCGGGTTTGTGCAGCCGGGGGCCGAGGGAATCGGTTTGATGTAACCGTTGGGCTTCCAACAGCAGTTTTCATCTGCCCCTGAATGCGTGGATCTTGAGACTTGCCGTGAACTTGACTGGACATGACTGTGCTACTGGAGACGACACTCCTTAAGGAACTCGTGGCTGCAGTAGTAAAACTGAGAGAGGCAGAGCTGGAAGATGCAGTTGAAACAGGTGAAGTTGATCTTTTCCGCTCACCAAACATCAGTTGCCTGGCAGAGGATTTATCACTGCTGGGGGCAGATGTCCCTCTTCCACCAGCTACCGATGTAATCGGCGTGACTTGCTTCATCGGACTTCTGCGTGGGGACGAAGGAAGAACTTGGCCAGGCACTGGGTTTTGCCAAGCCCCTATTGTTGGCCCAATGCTATTGGCAGTGGAATTGGATGAACGGCTTGAACCAGACTGGTGAGATCCCTGCCTATTCGATTTGGATTGTGATGGAGACTTTGACGTAGTGCTTGTTGTACCACTGGATGCAGTAGTTGGTATGGTAAATGTACCAATAGCAAAATCTGCTATAGACACTGGTGTTTTCTGCTGTTGAGGCTTTTCGGGCTGGGCTTTCTGGGCTTTATTTAACCTTGTTATGAGCTCAGAGATATCTTTGTCTGGTTCTTCCACCATTGCATTGATTAAATTGTTGGCATGACGAATAGCTTCTGGGTAGCCCCTGATGTGGAAAACAAGTCAGAATCTTATTTCTTACACTAAAAATGAATGATAAAACAAATTTCAAGTTTCTCAAAGCTAATGATCTATAAGTACACAAGCGTTGAAGAAAGTGTCAAACCTACTTTATTGTCACAGTTCTGTCAGAGTTGCCTTTAGATTTCTCCACCTCCACATGAGCTCCTGAGATATCACGTATGGCGTTAATATTACAACCACCTTTCCCAATCAAGCGAGATATCACATTGGCAGGCACTAAGAGTTTTTTGGACCTGAACAAAAGAATTATATTCACACAATGTTTAGTGAACCATTACGTATTATTATGGTCACACAAAAGAGATAAAAAACATACAGAAAAAAATCAGCTTACATGTTTTTACGCACAACTTCTTTCCAACCTTCCTCCTTCTTTTGACCCTTTCTTGTATTGGGTGCGGTGGACAGTCTGTTCACTACATTGGGTAAATTTTTCTCAAAGTACCGGTACTCATCTATCCAGTCCTTTTTATTCTCACTAGAACAGAAACAATGAATACATATTGGTTCACTTTCCATTATTAATGATAACATTAAATATTACTTTATATCTCTTGGAAATGCTACAACAGAGGCTCTTCCTTGAAAATTAAGATATTTCTAGATCAAGCCGTTTTCTTAATAATGGATCAGAGCTTTCTATACCTGATACAGCCCGCCTGGTGAACAACTTACTTTAACTTCTTGATGTTTATATTCTTCCCGTTCTTTTCAAAACTCTTCAAAACATTTGTGGGTATAACACCAAAGTCATCCAAGTCCCCAATGCCTAAAGAAATATTCAGAGGCAGGTGTGAACAATGCTAGTTAAGTGTATAGGCTGATCTAGACTTGAATAAAAGACTCTTTGACAAAGGAGAGACTATGACAAAGACAACGGGCAAAAAAAATGACCCTTACCAGTCGTACTGCTCTGCTTAATAATGTCATTGCTTTTCTTTGGCCTTCCCTTGTTGCCACTTCCATTGACATTGCCGTTGTTGGACACATCTTTGTTGTTAGTCCCTGGTCCAGAGCTGACTGAAGTGCTACAGTTGACTGCATTCATCACAGATTTGGTGCAACTAGACACCATCACCCCCTGGCCACTGCTGCTGGTCACAGTGACAGTATTTGACGAGGCCTGGGAGGCGATGGCACTGGCAGTGACAACAGACTCGATCAACGTCGTTATTTTGGCGATGGTGACCTGAAGAGCTTGACTGACGTGTTTCTTATTCATTTCTGCCTTGACACTTCTCAACCCGGCATCATGGTCGCTGGCTTCCCGACGAATTTCACGGGCAGCTTTGATCTGCTTCTTCCGCGCTTCCCTATTGGCCCTGGCCGCTGCAGCCGAAGATGGTCCGTTAGTCACAGGGTTATTCTGAGTTGGCGTCGATGAGGTTTCGGAGGTTATGTTGGGCGGCAACCTTGACGGCTGCAGGGCTTCAAAAGAAGGTTGACTTTTGCTACTTATATTGACGACTGACTTGGTTTTCATGTTCTTATTTGACATTTCTTTTCTCCCAGATGTGGTAACTGTAAGACAAACAACCAAGTTAGTGTTACATTTTATGGTCACATCAAAGTCGAGTAGAAAAACTAATAAAAAATTCATCATCATATGAAGTACATTACATGAATTATTTTTTTTTACTTTTAAAACTTCAATGCATCTGATGGTTTTTGAAATTTTACACTATTTTAATTACACACAACAGGATCTTTATTTTAACAAATTATTCATAGTTCACCTAAGCCTAATGCAAACTTATTATAACATAATTTACAATTTTGCTGTAAATGGTTTACCAAGTCTATCATTGAACTTTCAGAGCTTCCATTCATTGTAAAGTCTATCCAAAGAGCTTTAGCACTCAACTATTCATGCTGCCATTCCACATGACATGATAATAGCATATTTCAAAATTGAGAATTCTGAAGGTTTGTGTGAGGTGTGAGATTGTAATATTGGTCTTGTGGGGAGGGGGTGGGGTATTTATTTTTTTTAAGCACAGACAGAAATAGTGGGATCTTGGATTCAGAGGTTTAAAAAGCTGCATCAGAATCCTTAATAGACCTAAATCAAGGTAATCTATTCTTTTAAATATAAAAGTTGCCGAACAATTTTCCTGACCCAACAAGAATAAATACATAAAAATGAAATTGCCAATTGTTGTGTTGTTATATTATTGCCCAATAGTTGATCAACTACAACTTTTATCGTAGGAAAATTCAAGAACTTTTCTAAAATCAGACCTTCTGTTTTGCTTACTATGTTGAGTCTCCAAATGCCAACTCGATTCTCTCCCTAACTCTACTTATAAAAAATTGCAGCACAAACCTGGCATCACAGAAGGTTCAGAATTACTATCTTCTTCTTCCTCCTCCTCTTCTTCATCATCATCTTTCTTGTTAGAACCAACATCTCCGTCAGGTTCTGGAGAAGAATTCTTGCCACTGAAATAGAAGACATGACAGTTCAAACACACAAATGTCAGGAAACAAACATATCAAGTAGCCAATCACACATATCAAGTAGCCAATCACACCTATCAAGTAGCCAATCACACGTATCAAGTAGCCAATCACACGTATCAAGGAGCCAATCACACGTATCAAGGAGCCAATCACACGTATCAAGGAGACAATCACACGTATCAAGGAGACAATCACATGTATCAAGGAGCCAATCACACATATCAAGAAGCCAATCACACGTATCAAGTAGCCAATCACACGTATCAAGTAGCCAATCACACATATCAAGTAGCCAATCACACATATCAAGTAGCCAATCACACATATCAAGTAGCCAATCACACATATCAAGTAGCCAATCACACATATCAAGTAGCCAATCACACATATCAAGTAGCCAATCACACATATCAAGTAGCCAATCACACATATCAAGAAGCCAATCACACGTATCAAGTAGCCAATCACACATATCAAGTAGCCAATCACACGTATCAAGTAGCCAATCACACGTATCAAGTAGCCAATCACACGTATCAAGGAGCCAATCACACATATCAAGTAGCCAATCACACATATCAAGAAGCCAATCACACGTATCAAGTAGCCAATCACACGTATCAAGGAGCCAATCACACATATCAAGTAGCCAATCACACATATCAAGTAGCCAATCACACATATCAAGTAGCCAATCACACATATCAAGAAGCCAATCACACGTATCAAGTAGCCAATCACACATATCAAGTAGCCAATCACACAACTCAAGAAGCCAATCACACGTATCAAGTAGCCAATCACACGTATCAAGGAGCCAATCACACATATCAAGTAGCCAATCACACATATCAAGTAGCCAATCACACATATCAAGTAGCCAATCACACATATCAAGAAGCCAATCACACGTATCAAGTAGCCAATCACTTTGTATCAAGGAGCCAATCACACATATCAAGTAGCCAATCACACATATCAAGTAGCCAATCACACTTATCAAGTAGCCAATCACACTTATCTAGTAGCTAATCACACATATCAAGTAGCCAATCACACATATCAAGTTAACAAGCACATGTATTAAGTAGCCAACCACACATGTGAAGTCAACTCATTGGACATTAGAAAAATGCTTCATTTGTAATACCTGTCTTTATCTGTTTTCTCATCTTTCTGTTTTCCTTTCTTCTTTCTTTCTCTTCGCCTCTCCCTCCGTTTGCTGGCAAGTTCTGCTTTCAGGGCTGCCTGCTCTTTCTCTTGTTTGATCTCCTCCAACAAGCTGGCAGCGTTCTTGTTGGCCTCGGCCGCTTGCCTTTCCTTGGCCGTGACAATGATTTCTGCACACTGGTTGCACTTCTTCTGAAGTTCCTTTTAGAAAATACAAAACATTTGCTGTGTGTTAATTTTTGGTCGCAAAGCTCTGACAATCCCTAAAATTTAATTATGTCATCTGCAACCAATATAAATGAAATCTGTACAGTGTTACAAAACTCTTGGTTTAGGAGAAGGGATGAATTCCAGCACAAAGTGTCATAAAGTCAATGCTATGGGGGGTTGGAATATTTACAATTATTTTCTTTTTCTGGACCTGGCTCAAAGGTACCTTGAGTTACACAGGAAACTCTCAGTTTTTAATTCCTACGACCGCTGCTTTTGAAACCCTTACACTATGTCCATGATGCTTGACCATGACCAGTGTTGGCTAACCAATGGCAAGTTAGAAAGAATAGCCCTACTTTGTCACATTAAGATTAAGATAAGATTTTGAACTTCTTCCAATATCTTCTTATGAAGCAGTGGTGTGATTGCCCATTGTTGTCGAGATATTTTTTAACTTGTAAATATTTTATGGACTTAGCTAATCAAGAAGATTAAAACTGTTATTTTTCTGTTCAAGAGATTGGAGAGTTTTATTCTCAATTTCTGGTTGTTGAAAGAAAGAAAGAGTTATAATAACTAGAGTATGACTACAAAGAACCCCCCTACAATTAAACAAAAAGTTTATATAAAAGTCAATCTCAATGGAATCATGAAGCTTAACTCGTAATGAAGTTTGTAATAACAGTCATCATTTATAAAAAATGTTGCACAATAGAATGGAGATGAAAAGTAATTACAATAAGTACCTTATCTGTTATGGTTGCGATGTATCGCTTAATTTCATTCTCGGATGGAAACTGTGTGACTTTCTTTACCATCCATTTGACAACCTTGATGTGGCCTCTCCTAAAAGCAGCCATAAGACAAGACACCTTTCTATTGTCTTGGCTATCAATGTCAGCCTCGGCTTGCACAAGTAGGGAGACTACATCGCTGTGTCCACCTGCAGATGAGGAAACACTAACTGTTAGGCCAAGAACATAGGTAAGCTCAGAATTTTTTACTCATATCAATATAATCAACTGAATTATTGATGTTCACAGTCTCACTAATACTTACCATTACAAGCCAACCATAGAGGAGAGTTGCCTTTCTTATTTTTGACATCCACAGAAGCTCCCCTAGAGAAAATGAAAAGAAAATGTTTATTTTTTTTATAAACGTTCGAGTCATATTTCAATTAAACAAATTGTGCACAATTGTTAAGTATTCAAGAACATGTTATAGCTATACAAGACTTCATAAACATGTTATAGTATTCAAGAATTAATAAGAATGTGTTTACCTGTGTAGAAGTAACTCTACAAAGCGATAATGGCCTTTGTCTGCAGCAATAGTCAGCGCTGTATCTCTGGATGAGGGTACTGGTGGGGCATTCACATCTGCCCCTTTATCTAAGAGAACACGGCCAACCTCAACATATCCACCGGATGCAGCCTCCATTAATGGAGTTAGTCCAGTCTACAATAAATAATTTGAAAAAAAGTGAACATATCCTTATTGAGACAAACCCATTAAAGAAGTTAAGAGTCATTGTTTAAAATTACTATCTAGACTCATAAACCCTAGAAGATTTAGCACAGAGTATTGTTAACTATCTAGCAATAAATATTACAAGCTTTTGAGCACAAGAGTATTATAAACAATTTAAAATCTAAGTATCATAAAGTGGCTAACTATCTTCTAAGTATTACAGCATATAGCAACAAGAGAGTTGTTCTTTAGTTGCATTTACACTGTCTTTATCACCAACATAATATTTCCTAAATGTCCACGAGACCTAATATCAGTTGCAAGCCAGAATATGTGGTCCAAGCCATCACATTTTTACTAGGACTCTCTAGCTGGCAAAACAGGTGTAGAGGGATGCAGGAAGCTAAGATATTTTAATAGTATTGTTATCCAAGTCAACATCAGCTCACCTTGGCTCTATGCTCAATGTTGGCTTTGCGGTCAACTAGTAGGCTGACCACTTCGTGCCTTCCTTGAAAGCAGGCTAAGGTCAGGGCAGTATTTCTGTTGGTCTCAATCTGAGCGTTGATATCACTTCCCATATCCAGCAAAAGCTTCACAGCTGCAGTGTGCCCATTCATAGCAGCCAACATGAGTGGAGATATTCCAAGCTTGCTACCAGTTCTAGCAAACAGCAAACATTTGTTTTCAAACATATATCATATATTTCACAAATGAGCCAAAAGTAATTATTGTGTATACTCAGTCAAAGCTACCATAGTTGATGATGTAACTCACCTTGAATTTATCTCTGCATTGTGAGACAGTAGCAACTTGATAATATTGACATAGCCTCCAGATGCAGCTAAACTAAGGGGAGTGTAATCAGAGACATTCCTATGTTCTTTATTAGCTCCCCTGTTCAGCAATAGTTCCACAACCTGGAGAACAATGAATTAGTCATTCAACAAATTAAAAAACTGTTGTTCCTGAATATGTTATTCTACAAACTAATGACTTGTTCTACAATGAAGATAAAATAGGTTACCTCATATCTACCACCTGAACAAGCCAATGACAGTGGGGTGTCTTTAGTCCTCTCAGACTGGGCCTCTATATCTGCACTATGATCCAAAAGTATTTCTACCACCTCAACATGGCCAGCAGTTGCAGCCAATATGAGCGGTGTAAAACCTAGTACAAAGTAAAAGAAAAACATAATGTGTCAAATCATGAGATGCACAGATACTTTCTCTCTTTGATAGCCAGGAATAAAATTAAATACTACTGTAAAATCTTGATTAACTTGGGGCTGGGGGATGAGTCTTAAAAATAGTGTTAAAAATATCTCTCAGAATTCAATATTGACTAAACTGTGTGACACAAGGGTCATCCATAAATTATGTAAGCACTGAGGGCAAAGATTTTGGTTATAAATGCTAAGGACAGCAAGATTCACTTTTAAGAAGGAACATAAAAGATTGACACATTCCATAACAATCTACAGTACATGAGCTGGTCATTACAGGAACTGTATAGGCTGATAGCAATACCTTTTTTGTCCCGATGTTCTATATCTGCCCCTTTGGCCAGCAAGAGAGTTACCAGCTCAGCATGTCCCCCTGCACAGGCCAGAGTCAATGCAGTGTCGTGGTTGCTTTCTGTTTGAGAATCCACATCCACGGATGAATACAAGGAGTTGGTGGCCGCACTAGATACATGGTGGGAGGAAACAGATCCATCAACGGCACCAATGGAATTCGGATGACTTATATTTTGAGACACACCCGGGATCACACGCTGCTTGCGAATCTATCAATTTGAAAATACATTTTACAGGTTACAATTTTGGGAAACAACTTTACATAGTACTTGAAAATCTATCAGAAACAGTTTACACGGTACTTAAATCTACAGAGTACTTAGAATCACAGAAACTGTACATCACCTGCTGTGGCTTTGTAACAACAGTTTGATTTGCAGAAGGAACCGTGGATTTGATTTGCTGCAGCTGTTGCTGTAAATACTGCGCATGTTGCTGCTGCTGTTGCAACATCTGGTGCTGCTGCTGGGAGAGTTGAGCTGGAGAACTGGTTGTGCTCTGAACACTCAAGTCACTCGGCTGCACTTGTTGACTGGACTGTTGAGGACAATGGTCAAGTAATGCGTTAAAATAGTTTCATTTAAGGGACAGTAAACTGCGAGCACAGGGACAGTATTTGTAAATACCTGCTGGGAGATGTGGTGCAAGTGCTGCATCTGCTGTACAAGGTGATGCTCCTGGGGGTATTTCAAGTGCTGAGGAAGTGTAGACAGTTGTGTCAGCTGGTGGGGCTGCACTTGTTGATTCAGTGTTTGGAGCTGATGTTGAGAGGTGGACGCTACCAGATCTACATTGGGTGCAGCTATCAACAGAATCAACAGTGACCATTACGACATCTAATGATAAATGTCTACTTCAATATTGCATTACACTTAACTTAATTTTTTAGTTATATAAAATGTCTACTCAATTTACGCCATTATATTACACAATGACATTTATAAACATCTATGCAACACAATTTTGAGTAATTTACTAATCTAAAAACATAAGATGATTTTAATAATTTACCTCCATTGTGTTCTGACTGAAAAACTATAGGTTGAGCTTGGGTTAGGACGACCTGTGAAAAAAATGGATCAGTTGATGGAGGAGGTGGTGGTGGAGGCGGTTGCTGAGAGGCTGGAGAGCTTTTAACACTTCGGATGGTTTTATTGGAACCATTTCTTTTGGTGGCCTGGCTCTTTCCCCCACTAGAGGGCCGACCTTCCGTTGGGCCAACAGAGGGCACAGCCGCTAATGTTGGCCAAGGAGGTGGAGGTGGGGCTGATATTGGCACAGGCTGACCACCTTGCTGCTGCTGATGCTGCAAAAGTAAATTTTGTTGATGCTGTTGCAAATGAGCCTGGAAAGAGTTGCATGTAATGGTATGGTTACAGTAACATGGAGTCAAGTATGTTGAGACATTTTGACACATGCCATCACATTGAACTCTTACTGTAATACTTCTTACATTCATCATCTCTAACACACTGTTTGCAATCAATGTTTATCTTTAGGGCACACTTTCAAGTTTTATCCATCTATATGATTCTATCTAAAAAAGGGTAGACATCGACAAGAAAATAGTTTTGCAAACCAAACCCATTAATGGCATAAAAATATTTGTTTTGATCGATTCTGTCAAAGAAAAATATAAACATTTACCGGGAGATATGGTTCATGGCAGGCAGCTGGTGTAGGAGATATCTCTGTATACGCCAATAACTTGGCAAAGTCGTCTAAATTAAGGGAGTCTGTAATCCCCAATGTCTGACTAGGTATTTCAAACAGTTTAGCAATATCCTCACTCTGTTTTACCTTTGAAAAAAAAAACAATCACAATAATTCTTTGTGTTAATACAGAGGAAAGCGATGATAAACAAAAATGTAGAGAATGTAGAATAGAATTAGAACATGGTGTCTTTGTAAAGGGGAAGCTGGGTTTTGTATAGGATCTGGTTACTTGTATGAATGATTTTAGTATTAGAAAAACCGTCATTGTATTTACTTATTTCAAGTGGATCAGATCAACACTTACCCGAACATTCAAATACCTCAGTATTGCATTGAATCACAATATTACTATAAATATATACTAAGTATTATCACAATATCACTATCGATATAGATACTAAGTATTTTTTCAAAAACTATATTCAGCTCAGACAGTATCACTCTAAGAAGAAGACATGGGACTGTTAACATTACAGGATTCAAATGGCGTGTGCATAAAAAAAAAAGTGCATTTTATGTTTTCCACTAATACAGGTTTATATGTATGAAAGTTTAAATTTTGAATATCGTTGTTATATGTATGAAAATTTAAATTTTTGAATATCGTTGGAATGCAACACAGCAGGATTTTAATGGGACTTCTGTCAGGTATAGAACTAAATTGACTACTTAATGGTACTGTGGGAGGGAAAGAATACTTACTGGACTACTCAAGGGTACTGTAGGAGAGACAGATGCCTTTAACTTGCTATGCAAGTCAACATCTTGACAGTACAGTTGGGACGGTGCTTTCTCCAGGGCTTCCTGTTCCAATCGAATATTCTGCTGTTTCCACAGAATCTGCTCCTCCTTAGTTGCTTGGTTTGTGCTCATCTTTTCATCCTAGGGGAAACAATTATGGTATAGGCATTAGATCAGAACAAATTATGGTATAGGCATTAGATCAGAACAAATTATGGTATAGGCATTAGATCAGAACAAATTATGGTATAGGCATTAGATCAGAACAAATTATGGTATAGGCATTAGATCAGAACAAATTATGGTATAGGCATTAGATCAGAACAAATTATGGTATAGGCATTAGATCAGAACAAATTATGGTATAGGCATTAGATCAGAACAAATTATGGTATAGGCATTAGATCAGAACAGGAGTAAAGTGAAAACACTGAACACAAAATGAAACATTACAAACATTGTATTAATACAAAAGATTTTTTTGGTAACAGTGGAAACTAATTGAACAGGAGGAAAACAACAAAAAGATAGCTATTTTTTTAAAAAACTGATTGCATATATTTACCTTATCAATGATCTTGTCCTCAATCAAACTAGGATTACTGAAAAAATGGCTGTAGTCTGGTAGAGGATTACAAAATTTATTGGCACCTTTCCCATCCATTTGTCCTCCTCCATTAGGTCTCTTAGGTAAATTTTTGGGCAGAGTTTGGCGGATTATATCTGGGTTTTTTCCTGGAGAAAAAAACATGTACATATTTCATACAACAGAACAAAAAAAGTTTCAATTTAAAACAAAAAAGATTTAAGAACATGCTAGCATAACACAATACAACACAACATTAGTTTCGTTCACTAAACACTCAAAAATTCTTTCATATGACTGTAAACATGATGAGCTGGTTATGTCATGTCAACATTTTGAGGTCTGTTTTACTTTTCCAGAGATGTTTAGGCTAGCACAGTACTCAAAGAATCATTACCAATACAACCATTCACAATGAATATTATAAATTTATGTAGATACCTTGTATGACAGAAGCCAGGCTTGGAACTAATGAAGGAACCTGTGAGTCTGGTTCACTTGGTGGTACGATGTTTGCTAGTCCTTGAACTGGAACACGGGGCTAAAGTAAAAAAACAACAACATTGGAATTCTGTCAGGCGTTTATCTACTAATGAAGGAATACTGTCGCAAGTAAGTAGGAATATTGACACGCAAGTGTATTGATTTTTTATATTTATTCATAACCATTGCAAATGTGTAAAGCTACTAAAAATGTCTTGCATTCAGAAAAAAAACACAAATGTTTTCGCCACTGCTTAATTATTGATCATGCTACCTCTTCTAATGTTGGTTCAGCCACACTAAGCTGCGCCAACTGCTCGGCAGCAGAATTTAACAGAAATCTGTTAGGCCACTCCAAGAGTAATTTCACCACTGCAGTGTGTCCACCTTTAGCAGCTTCAATCACCATTGTTGAACCATCCTGTAATGAGAAAAAACAAACACCCATTTAAAACTTTGATATGAGAATAAATGCATGAGAATGGAAACTTTCACTAAAAAGGCATCTGTCAGTAGTTCTCAAATTCCAAACTTCAAATTAGTAGTTTTCCTTCTTAGAGTTGCCAAATGTACTATTACTTATATATAATGGTTATTTATATAGCACTTCTATTTATACTATTTTAGCATGCTCAGTGCGCTCTAGAAGATTATTACGTCCACTAGGCCCATAACTCCAGCAGGGCAGCAGGGATAGAACCCACGACGTGTCAATTGGTTTTTGATTGACACTCTGGCGAACTTAATCCCAGGACCAGCCGGCCTCACTATCATATACATTTCCTATAAACCAAGTATATGTACTCTTAAAATCATTTTAATGTCCTAACTTTTCTCTAACTTTTGAAACAATTTTACAATAATACATGCAGAAAGTCAGGTAGAGTGTATTTATGTAGTTCAAAGTTGTAAGAACAAAACATGACGGAACTGAAGGACTCCATAACTTAACCACAGTATATAACTTTTTTAAACATCTAAAATAAAATATTTTACGCGCTCCTTTTTTTTTTACCCAATTCACAAACTTTCCCAACCCATATGAACCCTAAAACTGGTCAAATGACCTATTCTTCAACTTCATCAGTGTCCCATGAATTACCTTCAGCTTATGATTGATGTCAGCATTATGCTGGAGGAGCAACTCAACCACATTCAAGTGACCACCAGCACAGGCTAAAGACAACACAGTGTGGTCATTGGATGTGGTAGTTCTGTTCACATCAGCCCCTGGAAATAATAGAGTGTTTGGGCCATGTAGTTTACACATTAGTTTTATCCATGTTCCATTTTTACATACACTTGCAATGACACATTTTGTAATGTCTAGTGTAAAAACAACAACTTTAACTCTGATATAACAATGTAATTCAGAGGTCTAACATGTTTTAAATTATAATAATTAACTTAACTCTTAAATGTTATCCAGTTACAATTTATTTACAAAGAACATACTCTAACCATGACAATAAAAATGAACGGTTTGCTCATTAACAAAACTTTAAAGTAAAATGCTATAATCATAAACTATAAGTACAGGAAGGTGTAAAATGTATCTTCCTACAGCTCATTAGGGGATTGTCTCAAGTTCA
Organism: Anisus vortex; assembly: GCA_949126835.1. Taxonomy (NCBI): domain Eukaryota; kingdom Metazoa; phylum Mollusca; class Gastropoda; family Planorbidae; genus Anisus; species Anisus vortex. Next base: position 52,087,059 of record OX421494.1, on the reverse strand, counting down.
CTTCACTGGTGACACTCTCAATGGCATTCCTACCTTTGCTAATGAGAAACTGTACAGTACATAGATGACCAGCTCTTGCAGCTTTCATTAACGGAGTTCTTCCTCCTTCAGATTCATGTTCCTGGAGATAAACAAACACACAATCAATGCACGATTCAATCACATAACATACAATACAATCTCATAATATACAATACAATCACTCAGCCAGCCAATCACAATACATTCATTCAAATAATCATGTGATGGGATCACCATCATCTTCTTCTTACCAGTTTAGCACCACAGTCCAACAGTGCTTCTGCCACATCTGTATGGCCATTCTCACAAGCGTAGGTCAGAGCAGTATCTCCAGTGCCTGTCTGTGCCTCAACATTGGCCCCTGTACAAATCAATTCAATCATTTAGTTGGCTATTCAAACAGCTAGTGGGCTTTATATGAAGTCTAACAACAACAGTTACAGTAAAAAGACACACAAATAAAGGGCTCAAACCTGATTGTAGCAAAAAGGAAACAAGTTCCAAATGACCTTCTTGGGCGGCCTCCATTAGTGGAGTGCTGCATCCCAGCTCAATCAGAGCACCAGCTCGCAGCAGGAAATCTGCAACTTCCAGGAACCCACCACAACAAGCCAATGTCAAAGCAGTTTCCTGAGTTTCCTCAGTTTGGGCATTTATATCAGCACCTAAAACAGAAGCAATGGGGAAAAATTAAAACATTTAGGATTTAACAGAATAATGAAATTCACTAGACACCAAAACTAAAATTAAATATCATGTGATTTTTAGCAACAAACTGAATTTATTACTAGTAAGATAAGTATTTAAGGTTCGTACAGAAAAATTGCCTCAAAATTCCAGGAGTTTTTCAGGAGTGTTTCAGAAGTTTTTCAGGAGTAAATTTTTTGAAAAGCCAAGCTGAGCTCTAAAAAAAACAGACACCTCGCTACACAGCATTTTTTTTTGTTTAATGACATTAGCTTTATTTAGCCTACATCCCAAATTTGGATCGAAAAAAAAAAAAGAAACATGGAGTGGCATCACTGGCGTCATCAACATTTGCGCGCGGAAATAAAAAATGGCAAAGAGGGTTGACTCCAATAGGGCTTTCTGGAAAAGTGAAAGTACAATCTAAGAGCAGTAATTACGATTTTTTTAATTAATAATTAATCTCCCTAAAAAAATAAGGAGTTTTTAGTATTTTCCCAGGACTAAATGCAGTTTTTCCAGGAGTTTTAAGGTCCTGGAACACAACTTTTTGTTTTCCAGGAGTTTCCAGGAGCTGTACGAACCCTGTATTATGAGATGCAAGCTTACCTAGTGAAAGCAGCAATGCTACCATATCCTCATGACCTTCCCTGGCTGCTTCCATCAGCGGCGTGTAGCCTTCGTCGTTCACTTCTTCAATATTAGCCCCTCTTTCAATCAACAGACCAGCCAACTCAATGTGACCACCACACGCTGCAAGGGTCAGGGGTGATTCAAAGCTGTCGGCCGGCATGTTCACCTGTAACACACACAATATGCCATGAAATAAAAAAACATAGGTTTTTTTTTGGCCACACCAGAGCCTCCCCTCTCTTTTAATATTTATGGAGTGGGTTTACCTGAGCGCCACTGTCCAGTAACAGCCTAGCCACTTCTACATGACCATCCATTGACGCTTCCATCAAAGCAGTGTGCATTTCATCAGTTTTATGCTCTTGGTCAGCCCCAGCTTCAAGGAGAAACTTGACCATTTCCAAGTGACCTAGATATATTTTTTAAATGGGTCAGTTATAGCCAGCGTATATAAAACTATTGTAAGACATTTTAAAACTAGGTCCTATAAGCTGGCTCTTATTAATCCACGAAAAGACCCCAAGGCTTTACGTTTCTGTGGCCACACACAACACAGTTATTTAAGTGTAAGTTAATTCTGCTTTAGGTGGACCTCAAAGATTTTAACCCAATCAGTCTTGGGGATAAAAGCCACTAAATAAGTAAAATAGACATTACCAAGCTTTAAACTTATTACTAAATTACAGGAATAATACTAAATACAACTTAGGTGTTAACTCTATTAAACACCAATACTTGCAATAGACTAGAAAGTAATTTACCTTTGTAGCAAGCTAATGTTAATGCACTCTCTTTGAACTCATTGGAATGGGTATTTATCCCTGCTCCATGGTCTAAAAGAATCTTGGCAACTTCCACATGGCCAGCAGAGGCAGCTTCCATCAAGGGTGTGTGCCCATTCTCATTGTGAATCTCCACATTGGCACCATTCATGAGCAGCTCCTGCACTACTTCCTTGAAGCCTCCACAAGCACCATAGTGTAGAGGTGTATTACCTAGAATACAGTTTTAGCAACTTTTGACTCACCAATATTAACAATAATCTTGCAATCAGATCTTTTGGAGACAGATGAATAACAATACTCTTGCAATGAGAATTATTAGAGGCTTACTTATAACAATGCTTTTGCAATAGAGGCCTACAAATAGTATTACTAATATTAACCCTTACAGTCCCAGTCGTGTATATTTTCATCAAACTTATTTTTCTTTACCTAATACGTGTATATTTCCTACAAATATATTACCTTCCTTTATTATTGCGGTACATGTTGATTAGACTTTTTCTTGTGGATTAATATTACAAATGAATACAATTACTTTATGAATCAGATTATGCTAATACAGTAAAATATTATGTTTCTAGCAATTTACTCTCTTAATGTCATCATCAATTTTTACCAACAAAAAAGGAAACAAATAATTTTGGAACCCTATCGATGTCTCAGTTATTCTGAAATAATGTCTGGGACGTAGGGAATAATTAGTCAAATAATGGCAGGGACTGAAGGTATACATCGCAGATAAGTAGGTCGGTACTAGAAGGGTTAATAGTCTTGCAATTAGATTTTTACCGGAGGCCTACTAAAAATAATACTAATATTAATATTCTTGCATTAAGATTTTTATTGGAGGCCTACCTATAATAATACTAATTTTAATACCCTGCAAAAAGATTTTTATTGGAGGCCTACTAATAGTAATACTCTTGAAATGAGATCCATTGCAGGCCTAACAGTAAAGCTATTTAACAAGACTCAACAAGTTTGAATAAAAGCTATGTGAAAAGTTCATACCAGCTGAAGACTGGGCATTGATATCAGCATTATGAAGCAACAACAGCCTCACGATATCAACATGTCCACCACTTGCAGCCTCCATTAGAGGAGTACAATCCCCTTTGATACCCCTATCTTCAACATTGGCTTTCATAGCCAACAGCACCTAGGAATAAGATAAGATATTGTTAAAGTCTTATTCAACACTGGCTTTCATAGCCAACAGCACCTAGGAATAAGATAAGATATTGTTAAAGTCACATAAAATAACAGCAGAACAGTGTGATAGTTCTCGTGCTAATTAGACATGTTCAATTACCTTAACTTAGACATGACATGCATATGTCTTACTAATCTAAATAGGGAACATTTAAATATAAAGAACACAGGACCTAAATGAGGAACATTGCTGGTGGAGGAAGCTTTTCCCACACAAATACAAACCCAAAATATATACTTCAAAAATACACAAGAACTATGGTTTAAGTAACATTTATACAGTATTTAGGTCCATACATAAAATATAGAATAAATATAAATAATTTAGCATTATAAAAAAAATTGAGGTTATCTATCTATAATATTTAAGTGTAACTCAAGGTGGGGGGATACAAGTCTACAATAAGCAAAAAAAAACACACAAAAAAAGTTTTTTCTGTATTCTGTAGATAGAGGCAAATGTACATACCTACATTCTAACTTAATAAATAATCATGCTTTTTGGTAAATGTAACTAAATCTCTAAGTCCAGGCATAAGACTAAAGGTCTATGTCTAAGTTAATGCAGAACTGCAGCCACTAGAGATTTAGAAAATGTCAATATTTTAATAGCAAAATGAACTAGTCACTATCATCAGCACTGCTGTTCTTACATCAATATCAATTTTACTATCGATTTGAAGCAGTAGGAAAAACATCTGAGAGTTTCTATTAGCTACTTTAGAAACTAAAAGAAAGCATTAAATATTTCTGATTAACGAAGATCGAGTTAGTGTTTTTGTTATAAACAGTTTAATTCCTCCATACTTTATAGAAAATTCAATATTACAAAAGGTACAAAGACATTAATTGAAAAAATCTTTCCATAAAAATATTTTACATAACATCAATAGTGCCAAAAAAATGAAAGGAGGTGAAGAGAAAAAAATATAAAAGGCATAGCACTTTTTGTTTCACATTTTACTTTTTTAATTAAAATGTCTGCATTTTCTAACAAGCAGATTTTGCAAAAGAAACGGGTCTAATGTGGAATTGAGAAATGGGAGAAGGGGTAAATTGTTATCACTAAAATATATTTACCTGTGCCAATTCATAATAACCAGCAGAACATGCCAAGGACAGCAGACTTTCTCCTTCTTCGTTGGCATCAGCAGCATTGCCAGAGTTAGAGCGATGCACCAAGGAATCATTTTCTCCTGAAGCATCTAATTGTAGCCTACAAGAAGTAAAACACACAAGTTTGGTCTATTGTTGCTGAGAAGGTAATGACTTCATTTGGTCATAATAATAAATACAAGATGGTCAATTCATCTCAATATGTGGTTGTGTGGTTCAACCCACATGACTGTGCTTAGCTCAAGTAAAACATACAGTGACATTTCCCTCAAGATAATATCTCTGAACAATAACTACAATCTGACAAAAACATGATCACATTCCTCATACAAAAATCTTCAATAAATATAAAAACAAAAAGCATATGTAACCATTCACAGCAGTTTTTGGAGAGAGTTTTCTTAATAAAAAAAAAAGACAAATTGGTAATTCTTTTACATCAAGAAGAAACTAAACCTGTTATAGAAATAGTTCCTAGGGTGCAAAATATAAAGTGGAAAAATAATAGCTAAAAGGATAAAATTACTGTATTGTTGTGGTAAGTATACCAATTTATTTTGGTAAATAGAGTTTTAAATGGCTGGTAATCTACCTACTTTTCCCCTCTCGCATATTTCCCTCAAGGTCTATTTAAAGAACAAAAATAAGGATCTAACTTTTTACCATAGTCTCAGGCAGAATGTTTATTTGATAGCTGAATAGTAGAATTTTATTTTGCTTTTTAAATTAGGAAAATTTACCAATTATTGAGTCTTTGTTGTGAAATTGAAAGTGCAGGTCTAATGCCCGATAGCTATTTACCTTCTGCTATTATGGACTTTGGTGTTGATGAAAACTTTTTCAATATTACAAATGAATACAATTATTTTAAGAATTAAATTATTCAAAGAAGATAATAGATTAAGTTTACAACAATTTACTCTCTACATGTTGTTTTACTAAAAAAAAATGTAAGAAATTAATTTTTAAACCCTCTCAATGTAGCCTCTCTAAAAAAAAGTCTGGGCCAAGGGGAGTAATTAGTAAAATAATTGCCGGCACTGAATGTATACATAGCAAGAAAGTATGTCAGTGCCGGAAGGGTTAACACTGTGATAAGTGTATGAATATAGAATTGAAGCATATGAACATGTATTTAAATGAAATGTTTTCTTGTTAACTCAAAAAAGTTTATCAGAAACTTTTGTCAAAACAATGATCTCACCCTAACAGTACATTTAGAAATGATGTCTAAAAAGATGGTTAACGGTTATAAATGTGTTTTACCCATCAGCAGACACAAGCTGGCCTTGAGAGTCTCTCATCCGATGCAAAGCCTGAGCAGCTTCATCCAAGGCACTGCTCACTGAAGATGTCAATGTTCGCAAGACTTCTGGATCAGACAGGGCTTTGCCGTCTTTGGAAGACAACTTACTGATACCTAAGGGAATATAATAATATCATCTCTTAGTGTCTTTTAACTTTTACAAGAATCAAGATTGATTATTTGCCAGATATAGGTATTTATAAAAAGAAAAAAAACTATGCTGCATAAGTACCAGCTGCTTCCAGCAAAGCTTCCAGTCTGGCTTGAGTTTGGGGATCTACAGTCTGTATTCCCTGACCCTCAGCTTCAGCTGCTAAAAGAAACTTGGAAGCCTCCAGTCCCTGATCACTTTCCAAGTCATTTTCATCTAATATAAAGGAATCAACCTGAAACAGAGAAATAATTCAATGCAAATTTTAAAGCAGAAACATTGATAGAATCTCATTGGCGTATCAGACAGAGAAAGTATAAAATGGTTTTATGATGAGTCTAGAATTCATTGTCCATGTAAAACTATTATAATTATTATTGCCACCTGAGCACAATACAAAACCTATTGCTGATTGTGAAAACTCCCCAAAACATCACATTTGTGGGCAAAATATCATTTGTGAATTTTTTTGTAATAGTTAAAACCAACAGTTTATTTTTTCTTTAAACCTCCACAGTATTACACAATTAATCATTAATGAATAAGTTTTTAGTTTGTTTTCTTTGAGTAGTATTAAATTTGGCATGTTGTATTTTTTCTTGATATAGTATAGAAGCATTTAATAAGTATGTCTGACTGACACCTACCCAGGTATATTTTATTTTTCTAAAAACAAGGCCAAATCAAACAAACACTACTAGGTTAAGCTATACCAGTTTGGAAAGCAATTATTAATATTGTTGGCAGACAATCTTTTACCTCAAGTAGCCCACAATGTATTGGTGGTACTGAAGGAAAGATTTATTGAATCATTTGGATTCAAAGATCAGCACTGGGAAAAGGTAGACCACTGGGCACATGGAAAAGAAACCACAAAAAAATAAAACGAAGGCCATGAACAAAACCTTGCATGAAATTAGCCTGTCCAGGGTAGGGAGACATAAAATTTTGTTGCTTACAGGAAGTAAAAAAAATTAGAGAGAGAAGCTGGATTTGCACACACAAAAAGTCATTAAATGCCTTTCAAACACTTTTTAGACTTCGTCCATAGAGGTAGTGCAGCAGCATTTACAAGTCTCCACAGCAACAGCCTACTGGGGGATTGTGTTGATAATGTCCATAATTGAAACAAAAGCATGTATGGAAATACAAAATTGAAAAGTGAAACTGCATGTATGGAAATACAAAATTGAAAAGTGAAACTAGGAAACAATATAACTTTGTGGAACAGTTTATATTATTCATAGCAAAGTAAGAAATAGAAGTATTGTTATACCAAGACACATAATACAAACACACAACTTTTTAATGTCATGATAAAACATCTCTTTCATTTGTATTTCATGGAGTAGATGGATCAATAATTTCAGACCGTTTATAATCAAAATACCAAAAAAAAAAAATTTAACAGTAACATTCCTTCCACAAACTGTTAAGTAGTGGGCATAAAATATCTGATCAATACCCAAAAGGCCTCAGGGAGTTGTCAAATTTCACTCTGAAGTTTAACACCCGACTAAACATTCACTTGCATAGCTGCCAATGGCTAAATAAAATAAAATTAAATTAATGTTTTATGCCCCTTGTGTGCACATCAATTTTGAATGAACATCAAACAAATAATATTTTTGGGTCACCCATGTCAATGTCCCAAATAGCCTTTTTCCTATCAGTGTTTTTATAGAATGCTTGAAATCTGTTATCTTGAAAGCAATGTTCTCAGAAACTGCTTGCAGTAAATAAACAATGCCAAAACACACCAAATCTTGTTCATTATAAAGCAACAACCACATTAATTAAAGATTAAATTTATTGATAGCACAGGTCTGATTTCACATGGGTGACCTGTGGTCAAATGATGAGCTACAAAAATATGACATTAATTTATTGCTGTAAACTAGTGTGTTCTACCAAGGGTCAGGGGGAGGTCAACCATGACAGGGAAAGAAATTATTATGGGAAATAACTTCTCAGCACTCAGTAAAGACTAGTGCAAGTTTTATGTAGGACTCAAGGTTCTGTGCATGTCACAGGGAGAAACAAGTCAGTTTGAAGATTCTGTCACAGTATACAAAATAAAAAATGGATCACAAAGCCAAAACAATTTTCACACTGCCTTACATTCCCCAATTGATGTTGAATCTCTAGAATGAATAACAAATGTGAACTTAAAAAGTCAAGGAATGGATCAGAAATCAACCCTGACAGCCATATCAAACATTACAAGCAGACAAAATTTGAAGAATGACTATTTGCATGTCAATTTAGCAGCTTTTCCAAGCCGCTTCATATTTTCTATCAAATACAGTAGAGTACATGGCACTTTTGGATGATTTGGCTAAATCTCAATATTTAAATAAACATATAATCTTGAAGACATTGGGGATAACTCATTTTTTCCTCCAAATAAGTGACTGAGCACCTTTGAAAGTGAACTACTGTATATACTCGTGTACACGTCACACTTTTTTAAAACTCACTTTTTTTTAAAATCAGAAACAGGGGTGCGACCACTACACTACTAGCCTGTCATTACGTTGCAAACATCACCTGTATCGCTGGTTGTTATGTAGAATTAATATGCTTTTGCTTAGGCCTACATTTACATTTTTTTTAAATTTCATAGATGCAACTATATATCTACCATCTTTATACAACTGAAATTGAAATAGACAAATATTTTAGGTTTTTCAAACCCCACAACATTTTTTTAAAAACTGATTTTGTATTGCCGAAACGTAGCGTATTTATAAGTTAAAGGAGCCATATTTTGTAGGTCTATTGAACACAAATTACATTACAATATGGAAAAAAACATAAACGTGTAAAAGCCTATTTATACCTATAATATAGGTCTAAGCTTGTACACTAGTAGCTTAATTAAGATGTGTTTTATTTATTATTTATTATATTATTTATAGCATATAGGCTATAGCCTACAAAGGCAGTGTTTAGGATTCAGAGAAAACTGTGCGCGCCATGTTTTATTAGCAATGTTTCCAAAACTATGATAGGCTGATCCATTTCAAGACTTTTTGGAAAAATTCTGCATTCAAACTTTTTTTTTTAAATCTATACAGAAATGTCAATAGTGTTTTTCATTTTTCCTTAGTTGCATGTAGGAGTTGAAAAAAACACTGCTTATTGTCATTTGCAAAGATAATTTTTTATATTTTGGTCTTTGTTTTCGCAGTAACGTTTGAAATCATAAAAAAAACAATTTTAATGTTAATTAGGGCACTTGTATAGCGCGACTATCAATACCAGCTCCATCAAGTCTAAAAAGGGCACTTTATAAGACTTTTTTATTTCCTTGATCCACTATATAGTGTGACTATGGGGATAGGAACTTGAGTAGGGATAGGGACTTAGATGAAGAAACAAATGCCTTACAAAAACTTTCCCATATGACTAATCGCTGTATTGCTCGGTTGTTAAAAAAAATTAAATCATGCCTTTATTTTATAGAGTATGTTTGCGTTACGCATCATGATTGAAACTATTTTTAAGGGAAGTTTCCAAATTAGGGTGAACATTTAGCAACTTTTATGTTCAAAACCTGGCACAAAATTAGTTGGATCACCCGGGAGAGGGAAACAGCATAGGTTTGTTGCTGCCTTGTGCTCCACCACAGTTACAATACTGAAAAGATTTTATATCATAAGTTAAAAAGTATTTTTAACATACCATTTTATAATCAGTAAGCTTGATGTAATGTGTTGAAAAAAAACTTTCATCCAAAATATAAGGACCATTCTTAAGACTTTTCAGTCACAGACTACCTATGTTGCTGCTAGGTCCAGACATTTTAGTAGTCCATCCAGCTAGTCTACATATATAGTATATAATACTATATATAGATAGTGCTAACTCATGTCATGTCTATAAAAGTTACAAGACAATTCACTAGGTTTAGCCATTATTAGGGGTTAGATTCAGCCTATAGTTATAGGTAGGTATTTGCATTGGTCGGCGGCCATATTGGTTTTTGCTAAGTGACATCTTTTGTACAAACTCGCCAGGTTTTTCGAGTTCTTTTGACTAACGCTATATATACATTTGAAAAAACTAAAAAACGTTATCGGAACATTGTACTATCATACTTTACTATTCATTTTCATTGAAAGCGAAAGTAAGGCAACCAGTGGCTATAAATCTTTTTTAAAGATCGCAACTTTTTTTAAGCTAAAAAAGCAGCATAAAGTAGCTAATTTTTACCAATATATTTAAGTATTCTAGTCTAAACGACGTTTAATGAAACCTATATGACGCAACAGAATATTTTTAGATCTTTAATTTCATATATAATGTTTGTTTGTAAAACATTGCAAAGTATTTTTATAATTTTGCGAACTTCGACACTATGATATCCCTATGAAATGTCGGCAAAAAACCTATTTTCGATAGCGCCTAATTAACTTATAATTCGGTGCCGATTTTTATAGATTATGTAATGATCTCACTTGTATATGAGTAAATTAAGATGTTTATTGTATGAATTGTGATTTAAAATACCCTGATTATGAAATAATGGCCTTTTGCGATTCTAAAATATAGAAATATAAATATTAGAAGTCAGTGTGACTATTTATGACTTTTTTTTTTACTTAGGACTTATTAGGCCTATGGTATATACCTATAGTCTTATAAGTATTATTATACGGTAACTTATTATACTTATAGTAGCCTACTTATAGAGTTATGGCTCAGTGCTATCTAAAACATAGATTGTGACTAGGCTTATCTAGGCCTATGGTCTTTGGTGGGCCCTATGGTTGCTATGGCGGCTATGGACACTGTGCAGTATGCTATGGCTATGGTCAAAGTCTCAAAGACAAAGAATAATTTCTGTATTATGTCACATTATGTGGCTAGGTTTAGGATTTAGAATTTAGAATCAATTTAGTCAATGGTAATGCCTTCAGTCTAGGTCTAAGACTTTATTTTATACTTCTCAAATTTAGTTTATATGCCTACTTTAACTAGGCTACTTAAATATTTGAAACAATTTAAGATCATTTAATAGTTTGAATGTCCTGATAACTTAAGAAAACTTAGAAAGTAGGCCAATCAAACATTTAAATGTCAAAAATGATGATACAAATCATACTACATGAACATTATCATCAGTTTTATAAAATTCATGAAATAGGCCTAATTAATATGAATAATAAAAATGAATCTCAATTCATAGCCGCCTTAGGCTTAGGGATTATAAGTTAAAGTCGTAGATAATGGTATTATTTTAATAGCCAAAGTGTTTCTGTTGTGCTTGTATTGTGTAAATAAAATTGAAACAACTAACAAACAGATGAAAAATAAAATTCAAGTTTGAATAATTTTATTTATAGACACAAATACGCTGAACATACAAAAACATCGACCAGAAAAATTGTACCTACCTGGTGGCCAAGTGGCGAGTTTATTAATTGGTTATTGTTTTTTGAAATGATATAGTTGTGAAAAAGGAACAAAAGAGATGAATTAAACTCTTTATTCCAAGCATTTTGATATATAACACAACATATATTTTTTAAATTTGAAAATTCCTCCCCCCCCCCCTTCCCGATCCTGCTCCGCCCCCACATTTAGAAAAAAATGCCAAATCAGCACTAAATATGAATCCATATGTTGCTTTTAAGGTTATTTACATAGAGTGGGATGAGATGAACATTTTGTATTATATAATTGATGGTATATTTTGCATATTTTCTGACTTATTGTGAAAAGCCCACTTTTTAAAATAAATTTCCTATATTTCTTTGTTAAGACAGTTAAGATGTCCGGTGAATTTTCTTCACCTTTAAAAATTCATATCCTTGCTTCTAATTGACCTAGATATATAAATTTGGTATCAAAATTCAGCATTTAATGTCCTCTATCTCATGAAATAGGTTTTATTCATCTTAAAAAATGTTTAAAAAATTATGCAAGTAGCTAGTTATAGGCCTATATAACAAAACATAGGCCTACCAACATCCAAAACAAAGAAAAGATTTATGTTTAAATTAGAAGTAGGCGTAATTCTAGTGGATATTTGCAATTTGTCAATGTTGTCAGACATAGGACATAGATTTTTTCATCATCTATGCCTACTGTAGCCTATATTATATTGCTACACTGTAAACTAAATTCTGTAGGCCTATTAGTGCATTTTGACTTTGTATCTTAAAGTTAAAGGCAACCCTTAATTCCTTTACATTTTACATCTAACTTCTAATCTAAGCCAGGCGAGCTTAGTTAGCCAACATTGAACAATTTCAACAAGCCAAGATCAAGTAAAGCATCACATCTAGTCTCCTACACTCTACACTACACCTTAACCTTACACTTTACTTTTAAAGATAACAGTCAAGTATATTGTAGGCTATTTACCAATCCATTTAGAAAGCAGTGTGGGTAATCCATCGTTTCATCAAGAAATTTGTAGCAGAAACAATAATCAGTGTGTTTTTTTAGCTAGACTACTAGTCTAGATCTAGTCTGACTAGACTAGTGATATAAAAATATATCAATTCAATATCTAACCTGCTTACGTCTCGTGCTAGGCTAGGCTACGTTGCTGATTTAATATTAAATTACACACTTTCTCAGATCTACAAAAACTACAATTCGAAAATACATATACAAATAATGGTCACTAGCAAACATCTGCGTTACCTCCGAAGCTTCATCTTCATCCTCTCCAGAAGTATCATGTCCGAAATTGGCATGTGATTCCACAGCAATTTTTCCTGCAGACGGAGGAGGTGCGGTGGTTGATTCATTGTTCGACTGATCAATTTCTATGGTTTTCAACTCCTTCTTACCACTATCTTGATTTAAATCTTCCATTTTTATTACATAAACAACACAATCCGTTTACATCACAAGACAATAATCAAAAACACAGATGGCAAATCATTATTATTTTCATCACTAATCATATATAACCACCTTGACCGCCATTAACAAAATACATTATGGAAAAGAAAATTACCCGGATGGTAGGGTCTGCGCAGAAGCTGATCGCCATGCGTTGGCTAAAGTTGAAGTCTTCTTCCTCGCGAAATGTTTTATTTCGCAGAATTATGTAATAATTTTCCTTTTACTAATGGTGTGTGGTAAAACAATATCACTTTAGTTTCTACTAACAAGGTGAAAAAGGTTATGGTGCGAACTACTCAAGAAGCCCAAGGTGTTTAAAAGCCGCCATATCAACTAGCTGATTGCACGGATATTGAAGGCTAACTAAACAAAACAAAAAGGTGGTTTACTTTAATATTTACTAAATAAAAACGACGAGATAATGTGGGATAATTTTGTTTTTTAAGTTTTGGTGTGAGCAGTTTCCGCTCAAGGTACCGGGGAAACACGGTCATTTAACCCCAGGCCCCAGACGCAATGCCAATGTGCTTGGGGAAGGGGCATGAAGGATCTTTTAACTAAAGAAAAAGTAAATATAATAAATACGTATTTTTAATTAGACATTGTTTGAAATAAAGAATAAAAGAGAGCGGTAAGAGGCGCGATTGAGAGGGAGGGTGGTTAATTTTAAGGTCAAGAAAAGATACACTGATGTCGAGTCCACGCCCTGGGGCGCAGAGGAGATTTTAAGGAAGGTGCTGGGAGGGGAGAGGGCAAGTCCAGGACCAACCCTGAGTGTGAGGTGTGCTGGAAAGGAGCGTATAAAGCTTGCATGGGGCATCAATTTGGCCGACTCTATTATATTTGAGTCCGTTTCTCTAGAAAATATAGTGAGCTAGTTATTACAAACTATTGTAAGGCTTTTGTCAACCCCTTTGCCCCTTCTCCCGGCTACGCCACTGGAGCTATTAAATAGAATTTGGGTTCACATTATAGGCTATAGCAGGAGTTGGCAACCTAGGGCACGCGTGCTAAGTTTGGCACGCAGATCGATTTTCAATGGCACGAGGGAGACCTCCAAGAGGTGTTTTTTATTCATGAAAACAAAAACAACATTTTTCGTTTCTGATTGAGGAAAACCGACTGTTGAAGCTGATGTTTCTGAATGACATAGTGACACATTTCAGTGAGTTGAACTTTCATTTACAAGGACCACTGGAATGGATTTGTATTTAAACAGGACATAACTTGGCGTGAAATCAATTTCAAAACACATAACTACACGTACTTCCCTATGTTAGGGCAAATATTATGATAGATAGTTAGGCTTTTTCAGAAGTACATCGAAGCACTCAAAGCGGATTTATCTAACCACTTTTTCATACTACATCAAGCCTAACTGGTTTGATCTTACTACAACCTTCTTAGATGTAGCCTAGATGTTTTTTAAGGGGAGGGATATTGGCGATTTTGAAATGCAGCAAGTTGAATTTTAAATATTAAAAAAAATGTACATCATAATGTGCCCATTTTTGGAAAAAATCTGGAAGGAAACTGCTTAGGAAAGTCATACATGTTTTTCTCAACTGCTAGGCATTCGCTCTACTTCAGCTTTTGGTTCAACGTACATATTTTACTGCAGATTTCATCGCACATGAAAGCTCATTTAAGCATACAAAGAAGTCACATACACTTGACCACTCAGAAGTGACTAAATATCTATGATATTATTGGTCTACAATTAGCGACGAGCATCCAAGACAAAGCGCTCATTTTTTATTGATACAGACTGATTACATTTAAAAGAGTTTCTAGCTCATCTTCTCAAAATTCTAAAACAAATGTATTTGTATTACTAATCTAATAATTATAAGAGATTGATTTTATTGCACTATGTTAAAGTATATTTTGTAATTTCTGTAATTATCAATGTTTAAAATGTAAACTCCTTAAATGGACAAACAGTTTAAACAATTTTATTTGCGCAAATATTTCTAAAATGTTTCTTCTATAAAATAATAAATGGTTTACAATTTATAACTTATAATTGATCAAACTGTAAAAATTATTTGTAAATTATATAAATATTATATGAATGAAGAATTTATAAATATATTTTTAAACATCAAGATAACTACCCAGTTTGTATGATAACTACGTATCTATTCCTCTTAACGATAATTGAACGATCCACATAATCCGCAAATATAAATAAATTATCTCTTGAACTGAGATCAAAATATAATTAATATCAGCAGGTGCTAGATCCTCATATAGACTAACAAATAAATGATAACGTTTAGACAATAAGTACATAAATGTGAAAGTTTAGAAATGATATTGTATTTGATATAGATCTAAATGCAAATAAAAGGATAATAATCACAACATGTTAATCTAATTTTGTTTTAAAGATAAAAAGATCGAGTTTCTATATAAAAAAATTTCTATATAAAATGCTTCCGGCCTTGATTTTGCTATTGAGTAAAATGTATTGTCCTACAAAAATAATTTTAAAAAGTATAATAGAGCACGTTGACTTTTAGACTGTTGGCACGCTGAATGATAGAAATCCTAGTCTGGCACACCGTTAGCGAAAGGTTACCGAGCCCTGGGCTATAGTACCTTTAAAAAATATCTATGAAATGTTCCTTGTATTCACAGTAATGCTAAATTTCTTCACTATTTTCTGCTGTTCTAAATTTTTATAATTTTGGTTTTCCATTGAAATGTTTTTTTTAGCATTCTGCACCACAGTTTTGAATAGCGGTCTACTGCGTCCTGGGCACGGTGGTCGAGCGACAGCGCGTTCGACTGGCGTACCGAAGGTCCTGGGTTCGAATCCTGGTGAAGGCTAGAATTTTTTCCAGGGACTTGGAAGGTGTCCATGAGTCTACCCAGCTCTGATGGGTACCTGACATTAGTTGGGGCAAAGTAAAAGCGGATGTGCATTGTGCTGGCCACACAATCATCTAGTATGCCGTGGCCACAGAAACTGGTGAACGCTGCTTCTAGGATGCTTGAAGCTTGTAACTTCAGAATGGCCGTGTAATGAATCAAGAACAGAATATCCATACACAGTCTGTTATTAATTGGAAAAGCCAGCTCAAATCAATTGAAAATCGAGCAATATCTGCATTGTAAATAGTAAAAACAAGATAGCATACACTTAGAGGTGGTGAATCGATAGTAACTATAATATTGATTTACATTGAAAAAGGACAGCAAAAGAATTTAGAGGTTATTAATTATTTCAATGCAAACGTCATCCCGTAGAGTCGACCTACAAATAATCTAAATAATTGATAGAAATGTATTTGAAACTCAAGTAGATCTAAATAAAACGAAGTACGGTGGACAAGCGCTGCGCCTTCAGCTGGCGTATCGAAGGTCCGGGTTCGAATTATGGCTAAAGCTAGGATTATTTCACGGGTCTGGAGGGCGTCCCTAGTATGCAGTGACCACAGAAACTGGTGAACGCTGCACTTCTGTACCCATGGGCCTTAAAGCTGCGAAGTGTGGAAACCAACGATACGCTCCGTTTAAGAGTGTGATGTACGTCTGTCTTATTCGACGATGACCTTCTTCTTCAGCCTTCCATTTAGCTTTCCTTTGCTATGTCAGACTGGCAGCCTTCTTTTCTCCGATGAACAAATAGTTGTTTGTAAGAATGGCTTTTCTTCCATGGTGACTCCTTCACAGGCTTGGTAAATAAAGCCTGCTTCACCGAGGATTAAAACCTAACGGTTACCCACAAATGATTTAGGCGTCCAGCTGAGGCCGTTTCTTGTAGTGTGGTCTCAGTGCATACTACGGCTACGTGGAGCCACAGTTGAGAGCTGTGTGCCAGGTGGGGACCAAAGTTAGATGAGAAACCCCGAAAGAGTACATCAGCTCACCCAACCAGATGTACCATCCCTTCCATGGACACACCCTTTAAAAGTACGCCGGTGGGCTAAAGCATGTGGGACAGACCAATCTATGAGCTCGGAAGTGTCTTGTCACACTGTGGGCCTCTATGTGCTTTATGATCACCGGAAGGGGGCGGGTGGCGAAGCGACAGTCGAACTCACCCGGGATTTTCGGAGTTATCACTCGGGCTTTTTTTTATATTCATAAGTCACTGCTCCGGCTTTTGTCTTGCTGCGCCATGAAGAGCCACCAACAGGAAGACCTTCTTATCTTATTGTATACATTACAGACGCTCCTTCTATTAAGAAGATTATTGCGTCCTACGCTTATCCGTAGTCCGAGTCTATTCTTGCATTTCGATTAATGTTTTAAATGATGTTAAGTTACTGGTTTTCCTGGTATGTTCAGGGCAAACCATTCCATGCCCGAATGCTACTCGGGAAGAAAGATCGAGTACTTATATGCATTAAATTTGTTCTCGCATAACGGATAAGGAAAGTGTTTTTGTCTTTATGTTTATCTGAACTTTGCAACAGGTTGTTATTGGGTTGTATTTCTAAATTATAGTTGGATGCCTTATGTATTATTACTACTTTACTCTTTGCCCTTCTGTCCTCTAAAGTTACTCGGTTTCAGGGTGTCCTTGAATAGATTCTTTTGTCCGCCACGGGGGCGCTTTCCTTTTTGCTACTCTCTATAGAATAACTTTTTTAAAAATGTGAATCGGCGATGGTTAAAACCCTGTGGAATGGATAGCCTTTAACTTCAATAGTAAATCCCAGTTCTAAAGTCAGTGTTAAAGAATCGTAGTCACCGAAGATAGGATATAGGCCTACAAGCATGGATAGGCCTACAAGTTTGTCATTTTCTGTTGGCCCGTGTCAATCTCTTGGTATTTTCCCCAAGAGATCCGTCAATAGGCCTATGCTCCTTGAGAGTTAATCAAGCTGAAGTAAAAATTAAACTCTAGATTCTAGAATCAACAATCTTTCTAAAAAAAAAAAGAATTGCACTGGCTACTTATAACACTTAGGATAAAATTCTAAGTTTTGACTATACTCTATAAAAGCCTTCATGGTCAAGCTCTCCAGTAGCCTACATCAGATCCATGGTCGAGGTACACACCTTAGAGAAAAGAGGATTGCGTTCAAACAAAATCCATCTACAGCTCAAGGTGCCAAGCCTAAAAAGAGAAACAGTTGCAGCTCGCCCCATACAGCGTCGTAGCACCTCTGTGGTGGAATGAACGTCCGAGCACAATTAAACATGATGACAATATAGACATTTTAAAAACAAAATTAAAAACAAACTTGCTCGATTTATTTTAATAACCGATGGTAAATTTAAAGCGCATTCGAAGACTTTGTTATGAATAGCGCTATATAAATATGTAATTTGTAGATCTACGCTCCAGCGTTTCTCGGACCTTTTTTTCGAGACCCGGTTATAGGCCTAGGCTACTTCTATTACCTAACCCATTAAATGTGTATTGACGACAGGCCTATACTAGCCTATTGGTAAAATATAACAGATAATTAATTTCTTAACAATTTTCGAGACTTATTAGTGACATTTATATGCTACTCAATGGATGCATAGCTAATATCGGTTTCAAACATCACAAAAAGTTTATATGGCTCAAAATATATAGGCCTATTAGTTGTTGTTTTAGTTATGGGCCTATAGCTATAGATCTAGTAAATCTAGTAAAAAAAAAACGATAAACTAGCCTAGATTTTGATGAGGTTTTTTTTTTGCAACTTGCAACCCAGTAACTTTGGGAAATGCTGCTCTACTATCTTATTCGCCTGGTGCCGTCTGTGCTTATTGTCCTCACTAGTGGCTTATCGTCCCGACTCTCCCAACTGCTCGCTTATTGTCCCAACTGCTCGCTTATTGTCCCAACTGCTCGCTTATTGTCCCAACTGCTCGCTTATTGTCCTCACTGCTGGCTTATTGCCCAGACTGCTGGCGTATTTCGACCACTGGCTTAATTTCCCGACCGCTGGCCGAGTGTTCCGACTGCCGGCCGATTCACGACTGATGGCATATTGTCCCAAATACTGGTTTATTGTTACACGTGAGGCCGGCTGGTCCTACGGTTAGTTTAACGGACTGTCAACCGACAAGTCGCAGGTTCTATCCTTGCCGCCGACCGATCCCTGCCGCTCTGCAAGAGTTTTGGGCCTAGTTGACGTAATAATTTTCTATCTAGCAGGAATGTCTGTAATACTTATAAGAAAACTACTGGTTTATTGTCCCGAATACTGGTTTTCCCTACTGCAGGTTCATTGTCCTAACAACTGGCTAATTATTGCCCCGACAGCTGGCTCATTGTCCCGAGTCCCGACTGCTGTTCGCACAAAAACTATAAAAAAAAAATTAAAAAGTAGACCTAACCGTGGCAGATGATTTCGTGGTTTTGAATAACTAGATATTAGTAGCATTTTTTCAGAGGAGGGTTACAAATCTGTCGGTCCGAGAAGGGGCGCAGACTTTGTGTCATGTTCCCGGACGCAGATGACCCTAGCTACGTCACTGGCTACTCTCTATAAGCTTAGAATAACTTTAAAAAAAATGTAATTAAGTGATTATAAAATATAGCATTTTGATAGGATAGTTTTTAACGATTTATATCTTCATTTTATTTAAAAAAGGTGAAAAAAAATGAAAAAAAGTTTCCCATGCCGGGAATCGAACCCGGGCCGCCTGGGTGAAAGCCAGGAATCCTAACCACTAGACCACATGGGAGCACATAAATTTGTGTTTGAGAAAGAAGAGCTATATAAAAATAAATAAACCAATAACGTTAACTATTTTTAAATTAAATGTGGTTTTATTAAATATGTATCTCAAAATTAGGTCAAGAGTATTTATAAGAAACATTCTCATTGCTTTCGATTAAAAGCAATAATAATGCGAGAACGAATAATATTAAAAAAACAAATTACGTATGCACATGAACAGTTGAATCTGATAAAATAATTACACAGTAGCTTCCCTTGGCTACGATTTTCACTCACTGAGCTATATATTATTAAGATCAATACTGTAGGCGTAGGCCAACTCATACTTTTAAATGCATTCATGCATTCTAATTCTGTAGAGGCTAAGCCACACTACAATCAAAATCAGTGATTGGCTGTCATTCAATTCAAAAATCACGATGATTCTCTCCGTTTCTAATGTGGCATAGCGCGAATCAAGTCAGTTTCAGTAGTGATTGACGATGATTCACAGATTTAGAACATGTTCTAAAATTTGCAGTCACGATTCTTGATTTAAGCTGTGTCAGCCAATGGGAAGCGCTAAAATATCATGTGATAATTAACCTAGTTAAAAAAAGACAACAAAAATGGCTGCTACTAAATTGACAGTCGTTCTGAGCAACTTACAGAGATAACAATTATTTTTATTGAGATCTACGAAAGACATGAATGTATTTGAATATTAAATTATCTATCTATCGAAATGTCATCATGAAGAAAGCTGTCTAGTCAATTAGTGTTAGAATAAATGTCACTGAACAGACTGGGATCGAGTGCACCGGTAAGTACTAAGTAGGCCTATCTTTCGTTTTTTATTCGCTGTACTGTAAATTTAAACTTGTAGTGTAGGCTGTAACATAGCCATAGTAATTATTACTATTACTAGTTTATAATAATAATATTATAGTGTTATGAATATGATCATGTTGATGTAGCCTACTGCCTAGCTAGATGTACTAAAATAGGCTACTAATAATAGGCCTACGGCCTACACGTCCTAGTCCTAGAAGTAGTAGATAAGTAGAGCGAGACAAGTATCGTCATCCACTAATATTTCGCTATTGCTTCAGTGGTAAATAATAATTTGTAATTTACTGTTGGACCAGTATAGGCCTGTACCATGCTTTATGTTTTGAGTACTCTCACTGGTCTACACAATTAGTGAACTACTATGAGTAACTATGCAGTAAATATTAAATAATGAGTAGCCTAAAGCTGCTTATGATGAGTATTTCAGCACTGAGTCCCACTTAATTTATTTTAGTAGAATATATGCCAATTTATAGCTAAACATAGATGTACAGGTGCCATTTATTTTTCACATGGTTTTACTGTACTAAAGTACATGGTCTTGAATATGAATGGTCCACTACTGTATTGGTCTTGGACAACATATATTATTCTAGTTATAGTTTTTTTTTAAGGTATGACAGTCCAGGAGAATGACTATAAAAATTATTGATGAAAAATATTTTAATTGTAGGTCAGATAGGTACAGACAGATTATATCATTATGCCTTGATTATTCTGGGAAAACAAACTAAAACCAAAAATGATCTACATAATAAAGAATAATTGCAATAAACATAAAATAAAATAAAAGCAAAAAACACATGTATACATTTCAACTGTTTTAATTTTTTTCAGATGGAAATATAAGAAAAAAATGCATGCTCTGAGAAATAACTACACCAGGGAGCTTCGCATTACTCGCAGCTATAAACAGAGTGGCTCTGGTACTACGGATGTTCGGGCAAGCAAGTGGCCATATTTTATTTCCATGAGTTTTATGCGAGGATTGGTCAACATCAGCACAGAGACTATTTCAAATATGGTAAATTAAAAAATAAAAATAAAAACTAAACTAATAAACATTTTCAAAAAAATATAACTCAGTTGGTCATTGTAGCAAAGAACTAGCAAACATTTGAACCAGATTGTTATATGCTCAATAAACACTCTTATGATCTCATGGCTGTGCTTGCCTCCAATATAAATGTTGCCACTGAAAAGGCACTTGCCCTTCGTTCCAGAAGTACTCCTTCAGTTCTTTCCTCAATTCTCTGGCTTTATTAGTGCTGTTGTTGCCAGTGGAAAAGTTTAAAGTGTGGAAACTGCCATTTTGTGTTGTAGTCATCAGCTACATTTTCCCATTCATCAGCAGTTTTGGGAATCTAAAACAGAATAGTATTTCAATTTAATATGCTGTTTTCACTCATAATAATACATAATGTATTGTCTATAGCAGGCCCCTGCAAAGAGCCTTAATATTACTGATGAAGTTTTTTTTTACTGTTAATATACAATGTGCATGTATTGTCTGTTGCAGGCACCTGCTACAAGCAGTAATGCAGAGGATGCTGACACTGCCATGTCTCAGCAAAGCACTTCTTCATTTGACAGTCATGAGCCAAGCCAGCCAGCAGAAACAATTTCCTTACCACAAACAGCAACCCTTTTCAGACCAGCAGCAGCGACTCCTTCCAGACCATTCAAGAGAAAACCGACAGAAGATCCCCTGCATGCTTCCCTCTTTCAATTTATTGAAGATAGGCTTTTAAAGCAAGAGGATCCAACCTCCATTTGGGCGAAAAATGTGGGCTCAACATTGAATTTGATCCAAATTGAAAAGCGCTGCTTTTAGCTCGATTGGAGCTTGAGGAAGTTTGTCATAAATTCCTCAGAGAAGACTTAACCGAGTAAAGGGTGTTATGGTCAAGTTGGCAGTTACCATCATTTGACGTTTTGTTTTGAAAGACAAACTCGTTTATATTGAGTTTATTCTATTGTTCACATTGTAGCTACAGTTCTTTTTAGTATTCACTGAAACATGTTTGTAAGAGTTTTATGAGTGAGTGAAGTTTGTACCTAAAGAAATAGTATTAAAATATTTAATCTAATAAAGCAAGAAAAGTCTGATTATTGTATGAGTGAACAAGAGTTGATAAGGTAGAATATTTCTAGAATGAAAGATCAGTATGTTTTGGATTTTTGAGATGAAAGGTTGCTTTTTCCTAATAATGTATACTGAACTAATGTGTTAACTTAATTTTTATTCAATTATAAAAGAGTCGACTTAGAATAGTTGTTAAAGGAGCGGAATCGAATGTTCTAGTGATGATGAATATATGCAGGGCTTATGGAAGCTATATTCTATGAAGATTTTATAGTATCATGGACAATTTCTGTGTACTCATATTCTTTATCTTAAAATTACACCATCTTACACGCCTTCAGAATTAATAATAATACTGTAACAATTGTACCTGTTCTATTAATTATATTGAGTCTTTTCTATTGTTCATATTGTGTCTGTGCTATTAGTTGTTTAGTTAAATGTCTATTATATTGGTTATTTAGTGTGTGATATATTGGTTATAATGTGTCTGTTATATTTACACAAGGCAGTCATCTCATCTCAATCGGTGTATCCATTACACCAGTAGTAGCTGTGACCATGTGTAATCACTATTTTTAACAAATAAGTAAACTTGATGTAAATACTTTTTTATCTTCATTGAGTTGTCAACTTGTTGGTTAAAAAAATTAAAAATGAAATAAATGTTTGTATATTTTTGCTCTATTGTACTTTGTAGTTTTGTTGTTTTTATTTTCTTTTAGTTTTATATATGGTTTTCTTTGATAGACTGAAAAAATTGTAGGATTTATGCTTAGCATTCATATTGCTGAAACCAGATTTAATGAACACAAATATTTTGTATATAACAATGCAACTGAGTGCAGTTGTATATATTAAATAAAAGCAAACAAACAACAAGTTATTCTTCCACTTTCATCCACATTGTATTCATAGTGCTTATTGATGGTATTTAGTATAATTATCTAGTTAATATCTGAAGGAAACCTACCACCATGATTAAGAACACTTGTGATAAGACAACACATCTCTGGGAAAATTTCTCCAATTGTAGATCTTCTAATTCTATACAGGAAATGCATAGATTGATAGCTTGCCTCCTTAAATAAAAATGAATTCTTTTTAACACATTTTTATTATTTAAATAACAACAACAATATCCATGGATATTTTTCTCTAAGAACTGTATTGTTAGTGCATTTAACACAAATAGAGGGCACTATTCTGTACTCTTACTGTGACCAAAATAATGGTTTTAAAAAGTGTTAAATGAAATTTGGCAAATTCTCCCATCAGGGGCCCCTTCCAAACTTTTGTTATAAAGAATTAATGACAATTAAAAATAATTCATGATATGTTATATAATATTTAGAAGCAAAGTTTGCAATTCTAGGTAATTGGTATATAGGTAATTGGTATAGATGTATAGGTAAACTTAGACGTAGGGTAAGGGTTATAATCATTAATTTATTCCAATCATTTCAGTGCAGAAAGGAGGTGATGGGCACTGGGTTTTAATTTGAACTTATAAACAACTTGGTTTAAAAATTAAATTATATCACTTCTGGTTTTCAGTAAGAAAAATAAATGAATGAAAGATAAAAGAACCAACCTGAAGATAGGCGCAATCATGGCATGTTGTTCATCAAAATGATAAATGTCCATTCTCAAAAAATTAGAAAAAGAATTGGCGCGTCAAGAATAGTCACTCTTAACACTTTCCGTGATTCGTGATTCTCTCTGAATGTGCTTTTACGTGTGGCATGGCTGATTGTGAATCATAGTATTTTGATTCGCACCGAAACAAGATTCTAGTGATTCGGTGAAAAATGATTCTAGTCAAAGCGTGATTCTTGAGTATAGTGTGGCTTAGCCTTAAGCTTACTATTATGTATCAGTGTATAAAGTATAAAGCTTAGTTGATTTATAGACCAGTAATAAAAATGACGTAGACTACTCAGGCTAGATCTTTTACAGTAGGCCTATGCAGGGCCAAATTTACCTATAATCCTATAAGCTAAACAAGCTATAGACTATAACTTAGGGCCCCCACTTTCTTGGGGGCCCCCAAACAAAATTGTTCGACTGAACAATTGTAATACATACTTAAATATACTGCAGCAATATTATATATATATATAAACTAAACGTCAGTTCTGGAAAAATTTTCTTGAACGAGTTGTGGCAGTCACAATTAAGCTTACTATGGCAGAGCGTGGTTTATCTTTAAGAGGAGATAAGCAATTATTTGGTTATCATCACAATAGAAATTTCCTTGGAGTACTCGAAATTATAGAAAAATTTAATTCTTTTCTAGCAAGCCATATAAAAAATAGGGAATAAAGGATCATGTGTCACATCTTATCTTATCTTAACAATATATGATGAATTTATCTAAATTATGGCACATGAAGTAAGGGACTCAATCTTGTAAGAGACAAAAATCGTAGAAAAGTTTATATTGCCTTTTGTGTTATTAAATCTTAAAGAGTAGGCTATTCACTTCTAAATAATTTTGGTTTATCTTTCGGTTTCGATCGAAGGTGCCGTGAAACTTTCAGTTTCGCCTTCGGTTTCGCCGAAAGCCAATTTGTAACTTTTGGTATGATTTCGTTTTCGGCCTCTAGAATAGGATATTCTTAAAACGTATCATAGATGCTTTTTTTTTGTTTGGGACAACAATTTTGAACAATATTTTGAACAATTTTGAACAATATTTATTAGCCACATAGTACATAGGTACAATAAAGGCATAGTCAAAAACATAAGAAAATTATAGCATTTGTGAATAATAAATTGAACAATAATAGTAATACCAATATTAGTGATAAAAATGAAGGTAATAGAAAATTTATTAATTAAAGGTATCCTAAAAGAAAATTCAGGGGGGATAATTTAGTTTATAATACAATTTTTGGGGGAAAAAAACTAACAAAGAAAAAAAAAAAAAAAAAAAAAAAAAAAACAACTTAATTTACTAACATAGACATACAAGTACATCATTTTCATTAGACCTGCACAGCATTAACATAGTGAGAACAAACATTTAAGAAATCATTCACAAATTTTTCTTGCGGCTTAGTATATTACATTTCTTCTACGACTATCTCTCATTAGCATAGTGACAAACCAACAAGTTAAAATACTTAAACATTTCTAACCTATTTTTCATTTTTTAAAAGCAGATCCTAATATTTTTGAAAATATGCTTAGTTTTTTAAGTTCTTTTAGAGAGCTAGAATTAAGCAGTTCCGACATTTTTTCTACATTAGGTCTGTTATAGTAATATTTTTTTAGATACATTTTTCGTTGGGCATTGAAGTGCACACATTGAAGTAAATAGTGAAATCCATCTCCTATATCTTTTAAGCAAAGGGGACATAATCTTAAATTATAATCTATTCTGGAGTGGCGACCCAGTTCAACAGGGAAATTATTGTTACTTGTTCGTATTTTTAATATATAGATAGCTTCTTTCAGATGTAATTTATTTAAAAAGGGTGGAATAATTTCCCAGTCAGATTTATATTTTAGAGTGCTATATAATTTACCTTTATTGCTTTAACAGATTTAACAGTAAGTTAAAAAGTCATAAGTTGCCTTCCCCAACCACTATTCATGGCACGTACCCCTCATTGATGTGTGACCACACCGACACTAAAAACCTCCTAAAAAAATTTTCCTAGGGCCCCAAGACAACAACAAAAATTCAGCACTCTGCCTTAAGAGGCGCAGCACTAACATATACATAATGATCTTAAAAGCATACAAATTTAATTTATATATATTCGTTAAAAGGAATATTGAAAAATCTTACATTTTCGCATAAACCTTAATTCGCTTTCTGTTTTTTTAGAGACATCACCATTCTTTTGTTGAAAATGTAAAATAAAATTCATTTATTACCCTACAATTTTAAACGCTCCAGCCCAACCAAGGTAAGTGCAACATAAAATTTATTTATGATTTTACAAAATGTAACATGAATTAACGTCACTTTTCTGAGGTATGTAAAAGGGAGAGCGAGACGACGAGGGGCCCCCAAAAAAATTTGGTAACAGGGCCCTCACAACCCTAAATACGGCCCTGGTGCCACGTAGTTTTTAAAATATGGATCGGTGCTGTCACCACTGCAAGATTCTCTGTTACAAAAAAATTCTGCGAACTTGCGCAGTACCGTTTTCATTAATAAGTTTAACGAATAATATATTTTATAACATTCTTTGAAAGTTTGCTGAAAACAATATTAGGTCTACGTATGCAGTAGCTTAGCCCGGTGGGGGGGGGGGGGGGGGGAGAGGGGGGGGGTACACCCATTTTCCAATAAAAGGGGACTTTTTAATAATAAAATTGTTTTGTTTTTTCCAATGACAACGAAGTTGTCAAGATAGAATTTAGACAAATTTAGAGCAACTGCTTAAAATTCCTTTTATTTAAAGCTCAGCCTCTGAGATTTTCTTTAATGATTAATTTATGACACCAAAGAATATGATAAAAAAAATAAAAGTTAACTAGTAGAATTACTTGGTAATCATACATAGTAGGTAGCTAATGTAATGTTTAAATATGTACATATTAATTTTACAGTCGTATAATATTTATATAATTTTCATATATATTTTATATTTTTTTTTTATTGATATAATTCTTTAGCATTTTTTGTATAAAGGAAAAATATAAAACATTGAGAAATATTAACGCAAATAAAAACGGGTTAATTATCACCCTTTAATTAAATGAAAGTTTACAAATTTGATTCTATAGTGATGCCAGATAAGTTATGTGTTGTAGAGACCGACCGATATTCGGTTTCGGCTTAGTTTTCGACGCCGAAAATAGGCCAAAACCCTTTTTCGGCGTGTTTACGGTTTCGGCCGAAGCCAAAAGGTTAGTTTTCGGTTTGTTTACGGTTTCGGCCGAAACTGATATTGACTTTCGGTCATCAGCCGAATATCTATTTTAACTTTCATAATGCTACGCTATTGCTGCATCTATTACTCTGCTTATTGATACTTTCATTTAGTTAAATTTTTGTGAATTAATCGGTGTGAAGTAGGGATGTTAAACAAAACCGGATTTCGGGAGGAAATCATTCATAACTGTGTCCCACGATTTATTTATCTTTTAATCTGAAGAAATTTTTGTAAACCCTGTTTGATTAGCACAAAACAATTCCTTAACATTATATTCCTTGCAAACACTCGTTTGTCAGAGGCAAATTATAGTTTTTTTTTTTTTTTCAAATTCCGAATATTGATTGTGAATTCGCGATACACGCACATACAACAGCAAATGCAGATGTTAACGCTAGTCGTCGGCACAGCCATTTGATCTACGTATTTGAAAAGGAAAAAACTGGAATTTCCCCACTGATGCTGAACGCTTTTTTAACAGACTAACAGACGTAAGGTTGCGAGATATTCGGACTTCAAAAGGAGGACATAGAGAGACAAAAAGAATGACATATTTAGTGTATCACAATCCACAATCAGTTTAGTTTTATTACATTAGCTACCAATAATTGTATATTAGTAAAACTGACTTAGCATTTTATTTAATGTAGACTGAAAAGCAACGTGAGCAATTAAAAACAACAACTTTGCAGGGCATGTCAGTAGGGTTGCCAGATACATGGGTATTAAAACACAGAGAGACTAAAAGGAGGACAAAGGAGAACACATGAGTACCAAAAGGAGGACACATTGAGTGTTGCATTGAAATAATTTAAATTTGTTCAATTGATTTAATCAGCAACCAGTAGCCTACAATTTTACTACAGTGGTTGCCAATAATTATCTACTAGTAAATTAAATTAACCAAGAAAAAGTCTTGAAAAAATAAAATAAAATCAATTGACAATTTGATTCGCAATGCAACAAATAATCAACAATACTATATTATTTGACAACAGTCAATTTTACAGTTTATTCATTGTCATCTTTCTCAATTATATAACATATTTCTACGACGAGCCAACTTTTTACAGAAGAACTTCGTTAGTAAGCTCAAATGTATAAAAGTTTTCACATGTGAGATTTTTCAAGTTGTACTTTGTAATAATTAATGATGTCTTGAGTTAACTGAGAGTCTGTTTCTTTCCTATTTCCTTTGAGCGTAATGAGAACACCCTTCCCACATTACCATTGTGTCCACGGATACAGAAAAAAAGTTCAAACTTTTTTAGTAAGTCCAGAAAGCAACTTGCATTGGAAAACTTTGAAAAAACAAACTCCTCTGCAATTATTAACCTAACAACACATTAAATAACACAATCTAATTCATTAAATTACCTGTTAAATACTCCAATGTTATGTTTTACCCGACCCAGCCATTTATTGACAGTAAATAATTACATGTACATAAAAAGTGCACTAAGAATTTAAAAAACCTTTGGCATACAAAAGCCTGACATTTTAAGGGTTTTTAGCTTTGCCTGCCGGACGGAGGACACAGGGCTAAAAAGGAGGACATGTCCTCCTTTTGCCGGACGTCTGGCAACCATACATCAGCCATTTATTGACAGTAAATAATTACATGTACATAAAAAGTGCACTAAGAATTTAAAAAACCTTTGGCATACAAAAGCCTGACATTTTTAGGGTTTTTAGCTTTGCCTGCCGGACGGAGGACACAGTGCTAAAAAGGAGGACATGTCCTCCTTTTGCCGGACGTCTGGCAACCATACATGTAAGATACTTTTCAAAAACCGTTAATTTTTTTGCCGGACGTCTGTCAACCCTAGATAGATGTGTATGAGATTTTATTCATATTCTACAAATATTCTTTTAATGTGTGTAAAATATAGATCTAACATCCACTGATTTATATTATAATTATAAAGGTCTAAATTCAGGACACTACAGCTTTTGACTTCTGCTATTCCAAAAAGAACTATTTTTTAAAAGATTTCAACACGTTCTAAGGATCAATGGTCTTTTGTATTATTTTTTTAGTATAATCAATGCAAATTTGTCTTTTCCAAACTATAACTTACTTTGCCCGAGGCGGAGAGGGGGAAGCGAAAATAGATTTAAAAAAAATGATATTTAGAACCGAAAATAGGTTTTCAGAAAAAAAAAGGATATTAACATCCCTAATGTGAAGTAGAAGACTGAAGTTAATAATAACGGATTATGTAATCACTCCAAAGAATGGTTTACTAAAATAGAGTGCCCATAAACTAGTTAATATTACACATAAATGTGCAGTCTTTTGAAATCATTTGTTTCGCATTTTCGGTTTATTTTTCGGTTTCGGCCGAAGTTGTAGTTAAACTTTTGGTTTCAGCCTCGGTTTCGGCAGAAAGTCAATTTTTAATATTCGGTATGTCTTCATTTTCGGCCGAAACTAAAAAAATTGGTTTCGATCGGTCTCTAATGTGTTGTATTATAAATAATATTACTTATTCATTTATATTTCCTTATTCAAATCTAGCATCGTGGTATTTATTTCAGCTATATAGTAATTAGAGTTATACAAGTACAGTTGTAAAGAAACATTTCCTGCATAATTATTTAAGACGATTTAAGTATTTTTGTAAACATTAATAATTACAATAACAACAATTACATCACATATTGCTAGTATATAAGCCTCTTATAATATAATCTTTTAGACAATATAGTCTTTTAGAATGCATAAGGCAGTATTTAAGCTTAATTAAAGAAGAGGAGCATAGGGCTAAAAACTATTTCAAATGTAAATAGTCTGTATTAATTGATGAGCGCCTTGTTATTGAGTGTTCATCGCTAACAGTTGTACGCTGAACCAAAAGCTGAGAGTAGAGTGAATTCCCAGCAGTTGAGAAAAGCTCTCGGCCTGCAGAGTTTGCACTTTAAAAATCTCCTTCTTGGAGGTATCTCGCGTGGCACTGAAAATCACTCTATCTCGCGTGGCACTGAAAATCAGTCTGCGTGCCAACTTTGCTACCCCTGCTCTAGAGTTTCTAGGCATAGAGATTTAACTATTGGTGTTACTTCAGCCAGTTGTGAATATTCGCTAGTAATGAACCTTGTAGCTCTTTTCTGAACTTGTTCTAATTTATTTATAATATATGTGCATCCTGAAATCAGCAGTATCAATCGATCTTGCAGAATTCTCCGCCACTAATAGTTTCTTGGAAAAGAATCGTCAATAGTGAAATAAAAACTGCAGTAATACACAGCGTGTGTAGCCTACCCCGAGGCACAGTTTATTCTTGTAAGATTTGATATGCTCGAATTTTTAGTTAATCTAAAAAAAAGTGCTTAAAGCGGGGCCTTTTTCTTAAAAGTTGGCTCTCTCTAGCATCAAAACCTAGCCACCGTCCTACGCCGCTGTACTGTCTCAGAATCGTTTGCATAAAGCAAATCTGTGGGTTAGGCCGTAATTTGTGTCCAGATTTTGATACACATAGGCCTATTTCTTATTATGAATAATGCTTGATAAACAAAAAATAAATAAAATAAAAAAAGCATTTGTTTTGTTTGAATGAAGAAAAAGTTAGAGCCTATATATTTATGGAATTCTGGTAACTGCATTCGCCGTACCGTGGACTACCACGGAAATTTAAAAAAAGCGTAACGATCAAAATGTTTTCCCCGCGTTAAATCGTGGGTCATTCTTATAAAATACCCATTAAGACTTATCGATGCAAACACATTTTTATACAATAGCTTATACGAGGACATAATATGTTGGATAAATTATTATTAACAACGGACGTTTTTCAATTGAATCAATTGTTACTTTGCACTTTATACAGTGGTATATCGCCTACATGAACATTGTAATTTAAGGGATGCAACCCTAGTAGGAAAAACACTCAACTACAAATCCATGAGTAGTCTTTCTTGGTTAAACCCCCTAAGTAGGAACAAAAGTCTATAATTACAAACAATGTAGTATTTCTTTGATTAAAAAAAATAAAAATAAAAAATCCACCAGTGAAGCAGCGTTCACACGGTTTTCCGTGTCATACAAATGGATTGTGTGGCCAGCACAATGCTTTTTGTCTCCAAATACGTTCAAGTACCCATCAGTGCTCGTTAGGCCCAGGAATAAATCCTACCCTTCACACAGTCGAACGCCACCGTTCCACCAAAATGTCACTTAGTGCAGGTATAAGCTAATTGCAATTATTGTATTTCTGGCAGACGAACAAGTTGGTTTTAGGTCTACATTCTGACCAAAGGGCTAAACAAAAGCTTCTGAACGGAAAAATTTAGATATTCAAATTGATAAGTAAAGTATAAAGCATACTTTAAAAAGTCTTGAAATTTCGCCTATGTAAACTTCAATTAAACACACCGAGCTCCGAGTTAAAAAAAAAATAGAATTTCTGTTAAAGAACAATATTTTTTGCAAGGACAGAATCAGATAGAACATAGAACATCGGAAATGTTATACTTTGAGGATATACTAACAGGAGAGGCGGTCAAAAATGTCATAGAGTGAGCTGTTTAAAAAATTATGTATTATAAAAATATTAATAGTTTTAGCCTATAAATAAAATATTACAATCGATTTTAAAATATCTCAAAATGTCTGAAATATACTGTTTTACTACATCAAGATAATCTGACATAGATATAGAGTTCAAACTATCACAAAATGTCTGAAATATACAGTTCTACTACATCAAGATAATATGACCTAAGTAAAAATAAATTTTCTTCTTTTTAACGACGCAGTCATTTTATTTTCGTAGCCCGCCACCGGGTCTTGACCCGCCATTTGAGGAACAGTGCAATACTGGTCTACCTGATCCAGTAATATCATGAAATATCCGTATAATGCTATGCCCTTTAAACTTCTGCTATTTACCAATCAAAGTTATTGGGCTAGATTCATGTACATTTAAGGAATATATTACGCTGTATATGTTTATTTAAAGCAACTGACTGCTTTAGTCATGCACAAAGTAAAAAAAAACTACAACAAGGTCGTCTGCAAACGTTTTCCAAGGTTGGGCTGAACAAAAGAAAAGGAGGGATGGGGGCGGTGGAAAGTGGAGGTCATGTCTATATTTTAGAATGTCTATATTTCCTATTCGGGGGGGGGGGGCGGGGACAAGCACCATATTTTTGAATAGGTCTACCACAAATGAAGGGTGAAAGCCCGTGAAAGGGAAAAGAAGAAAAAGGGGGAGCGGGCGGAGGGAGGAAGCGAATAACTTTCCATGCATATGGTGGGGGCAAAGCTGACATCCTCATACTCATATGAAAACAGTTTTACCAAATGTAATTTGAGTCAATTTATTTCCTCTCAATGACTACATTGGCATAGTCCTTTCTGCTTGTTTCTATCCAAAAAATCACGAATTATTAATATTTGTATAAAGGGAGTATTTGCAGTTTAAAAAAAAAAGAAATATGTAGTCTATTTATATTTTTTTTTTATCTTTGTGTAGGCCTACGCCCAGAGCACGTTATTTGTACACTGTAACATTTTTACGAAACAATCCATCTTAAGTTAGAGCATACGCGTATGCCTACATGTGTGTTACAGTGTGTATAAAACTAGTTTGGTTTAGCTGCTACAAAGTGTGTTTGATTCGGTAACTTACAAATAATTATTTTATTTTGTTTAAAATATGCTGAAGGACAAAACATCTGTAATCAAGACAAATTTCCATTTGTTTGGATCAATAAAGAAATCTTATCTTATCTTATCTTATCTTAAATTTAAAAACAAACCAACATATAATATTATTGCACTGGTTTGTCTTCATTTGGGGGAAACCCGTAACAACAATGCACTGATTTCAACTGATCATCATTGGAATGCCTTGGTAGTCTCTAGCCCTCAGCCCTCATCTATTTATAGATCTCTAGTAATTCTAATTTTGACAAAGGGAATTTCTTTGAAGAATTAATTTTGTTAAAGATAATTTAATTCCAGACTGATTAGTAAGCAATATAATTAGTTCATTGAATTGATCCTTCTTAGTATGATTTTAATGGGAAATTCCGCAAAACTTTGCCATAGTCAAATATAGAGACTGATGTATTTTTTCTTCGTAGCTTGCTATCGTATGTCGTATTAATATTAATAGGTTTGGAAAAGGGAGGGGGGGGCAAAATTAGACAAGATGTAATGTTATGCTGGGCACTCATTGATCTATGCTATTTAGATAATAAGCTTATATCCCATTGATGATATCTCGTCTCCAGGTGTTTTTCGGTCGACCTCTTTTCCCCCTCAACCTGGGAATTTCCGAGTGAGCGTTTTCCTTAGTAGTGCTGTACTTTGAAGTGCAGCGTTCACCAGTTTCTGTGGCCACTGCATACTAGTGATACCCTCCAGACATGTGAACAAATCCTAGCTTTCACCATAATTCGACCTCACTCGTTCACCTTGCCCCTTTCTATTGAGATCTACATGTATTTCAAATAATGATTAATGACCTTTGAACTCTTTTGCCGGTGCTTTTCCAATGTAAATAAATATTAGAGTTACCATCCATTCATTCCTTCCAGATGTATACAATCTCGTTTTTTTCAGAATATCAAAAGCAGCGAATGCTCGATTTTCAATTGATTTTTAGCTGGATTTTCCAATGAATACCACAGTGTTTGGATATTCTGTTTTTGATTCATTCCTCGGCCAGTTCACCAGCTTCAAGCATCTCAAACAATATCATGAAGCTAGATGCAATTGTAATGCTGTAAATGTTTCGAACATCCAGAAAGAACCGGCGGAAGAAATTATTATTATTTAAAACTGCAACAACGACAACGTTTAACTTGTGGGCCCAACAGTGCATATACCAGGCCAAGGTTGTTTTCTTCTTTTATAAAACTCTGAAGGCAATTTAAAATGTCCACATATGCTTTATATCCACTAGATCTGAGAAGCTGTATCCTTAACATGCATCATGTGCAGGTAGCATTCCTTTGAAATCAACCCATCGAATAATTAAAGCCATCCACATTTTCTTTGCTGCACCAGTTAAAATGATGCAAGGAGTTTGGACCCTAATTAGTTGAACAATCTTTTGTTGAACTAAAGTGGCTACAATTCTAAAATATTGCTTTGCAAAAACCTTTTTGAATGCCACTAGACATAGGGTTGCCATCCGTCGCGATATATCGGAACCGTCACCGTTATGGACCTTCTTATCCCGACATCCCGACAAGACCCAATTTTGTCCCGATTTTGCTAAATACTGTTACAGCTTGCCTCAAGTACTGAAGTAACGCCATCTGTTAGCGCAACATGTAAATGCAACCTCAGTTAGTTTTATTTTAAATCAACAAGTTTATGTTGACAAGGTCGTCTCAGAGATGGCGCTGCATGTTGCGCTTACTGTATCGACGATGCTAGCAACTTCTAGATCTAGCGCCATGATTCGAGAAAATACCAGACTTCTCCAAAAGTACGGGGCTGGCCAATTATTGAAGCAGCGCAACGTAAAAATGTGATGTACCAACTACTTCTGCCGCAACTAGTTAAATGTAGTTGTGTTCTAAAAAAAAAGTAATTATATTAAATATTTATTTTACTTCATTTCCACACCCCTATCTCAGAGTGTTCTGACGACGTCCCTAGCTAGATATGGCAACCATAATTAGACATCAAGTTTTATAGACATGTATACGCAAGGATCTCTCTTAGTCGTTGTTGTTTTTTTTTCGCACTAATTAAAACTTTTTAGCCGTAAAAAAAAATATTTGTTCCATTAGCACCCCCCCTCCTGTGCATACTATATTTATAGTATATTTCTACAACCAGTGATATTGATACACATGCAAGTTGCAAAGTACTTATACATGTCAGTTTAGTATAAAAATAGAATTGGGAAAAATCACATCCTGTTATGCGTTTAATTTCTGGGAATTCCCGGATGACTAAAAAATACAACACGCGTATGAGATTTTTTTTACAAAGAAACTTTTCAATTCTGATCATGAAACTTTTCTTATAAAGAAAGATTATATGTCATTTATTTAGTAGAACGGATTCAACCAAAAGGAATATGACGAGTTACATTATGGCTTTCCTTATGGCTTATTGGATCGACAGGTAAATATATTGAAAATTTATAAAATGTATAAGATAAGAAGATAATTATTGTTTGTTTCTCTTTTAAGTATTTACGTTTGTTTCGACTTGAAATAGTTGCATGATTTTAATTATTATTATAGCGAGGAAATCGAAAATGTATACTATAGGCTACTATTAAAATGTTTATGCTATAATTTGTAATGGAACTAGTTGAGTAAGTAGATGCTATAATTTACTATGATGATTGTTAATAAATAGTAAAAGAAATCTCGTTTTTTTTTAGTAAGTCTATACCGATATATATTAATTTAACGGTTAGTTCATCGGACTGTCAACCGACAAGTCGCGGGTTCTATCCCTGGCTCCGACCGATCCCTGCCGCCCTGCAGGAGTTTTGGGCCTAGTGGACGTAATAATCTTCTATCTAAAAGGAACGTCTGTAAATTTTATAAGACATAAGATCTATCCTTTTATCCAAGTCTATTTGCCTTTCTCTCTCTCTCTCTCTCTCTCTCTCTCTCTCTCTCTCTCTCTCTCTCTCTCGCTATATATATATATATATATATATATATATATATATATATATATATATATATATAAGTATATTTCTGTGCTTGAGTACAAATAATTCACTTATATTGTTTAAGAAATGC
Source organism: Anisus vortex (assembly GCA_949126835.1). Classification (NCBI taxonomy): domain Eukaryota; kingdom Metazoa; phylum Mollusca; class Gastropoda; family Planorbidae; genus Anisus; species Anisus vortex. Next base: position 52,051,104 of record OX421494.1, on the reverse strand, counting down.
GAAGGTCAAAACATCTGTAATCAAGACAAATTTCCATTTGTTTGCATCAATAAAAACATCTTATAAATATATATATATATATATATATATATATATATATATATATATATATATATATATATATATATATATATATATATATATATATAGATATATATATATTTATCTTTGTCTATATCTCTAACTCTCACTTTATATATCTATCTATGTATTTATCTATCTATCTACATATCTCTTTATATATCTACATATCTAGCTCTATCTTTCTCTCTATATATAATGATACGTTACTGTATTTATTTGCCTACGTAATCGCACTATCTTTTTTCTCATTTTACACTTTCTTACACTCTCTCTTACACTCTCTCTTGCACTCTCTCTTACACTCTCTCTTACACTCTCTCTTACACTCTCTCTTACACTCTCTCTTACACTCCCTCTTACACTCTCTCTTACACTCACTCTTACACTTCCTCTTACACTCTCTCTTACACTCTCTCTTACACTCTCTCTTACACTCTCTCTTACACTCCCTCTTACACTCTCTCTTACACTCCCTCTTACACTCTCTCTTACACTCTCTCTTACACTCTCTCTTACACTCTCTCTTACACTCTCTCTTACACTCCCTCTTACACTCTCTCTTACACTCCCTCTTACACTCTCTCTTACACTCCCTCTTACACTCTCTCTTACACTCCCTCTTACACTCTCTCTTACACTCCCTCTTACACTCTCTCTTACACTCCCTCTTACACTCTCTCTTACACTCTCTCTTACACTCCCTCTTAAACTCCCTCTTACACTCTCTCTTACACTCTCTCTTACACTTCCTCTTGCACTCCCTCTTACACTCTCTCTTACACTCCCTCTTACACTCTCTCTTACACTCTCTCTTACACTCTCTCTTACACTCTCTCTTACACTCCCTCTTACACTCTCTCTTACACTCTCTCTTACACTCTCTCTTACACTCTCTCTTACACTTCCTCTTACACTCTCTCTTACACTCTCTCTTACACTCTCTCTTACACTCTCTCTTACACTTCCTCTTACACTCTCTCTTACACTCACTCTTACACTTCCTTTTACACTCTCTCTTACACTCTCTCTTACACTCTCTCTTACACTCCCTCTTACACTCTCTCTTACACTCTCTCTTACACTCTCTCTTACACTCTCTCTTACACTCCCTCTTACACTCCCTCTTACACTCTCTCTTACACTCTCTCTTACACTCTCTCTTGCACTCTCTCTTACACTCCCTCTTACACTCTCTCTTACACTCTCTCTTACACTCTCTCTTACACTCTCTCTTACACTCTCTCTTACACTCTCTCTTACACTCTCTCTTACACTCTCTCTTACACTCTCTCTTACACTCTCTCTTACACTCTCTCTTACACTCTCTCTTACACTCTCTCTTACACTCTCTCTTACACTCTCTCTTACACTCTCTCTTACACTCCCTCTTACACTCTCTCTTACACTCCCTCTTACACTCTCTCTTACACTCTCTCTTACACTCCCTCTTACACTCTCTCTTACACTCTCTCTTACACTCTCTCTTACACTCACTCTTACACTTCCTCTTACACTCTCTCTTACACTCACTCTTACACTTCCTCTTACACTCTCTCTTACACTCTCTCTTACACTCTCTCTTACACTCCCTCTTACACTCTCTCTTACACTCTCTCTTACACTCTCTCTTACACTCACTCTTACACTTCCTCTTACACTCTCTCTTACACTCACTCTTACACTTCCTCTTACACTCTCTCTTACACTCTCTCTTACACTCTCTCTTACACTCTCTTTTACACTCTCTCTTACACTCTCTCTTACACTCTCTCTTACACCCTCTCTTACACTCACTCTTACACTTCCTCTTACACTCTCTCTTACACTCTCTCTTACACTCTCTCTTGCACTCTCTCTTACACTCTCTCTTACACTCTCTCTTACACTCTCTCTTGCACTCTCTCTTGCACTCCCTCTTACACTCTCTCTTACACTCCCTCTTACACTCTCTCTTACACTCTCTCTTACACTCTCTCTTACACTCTCTCTTACACTCTCTCTTACACTCCCTCTTACACTCTCTCTTACACTCCCTCTTACACTCTCTCTTACACTCTCTCTTACACTCCCTCTTACACTCTCTCTTACACTCCCTCTTACACTCTCTCTTACACTCCCTCTTACACTCTCTCTTACACTCTCTCTTACACTCCCTCTTACACTCTCTCTTACACTCCCTCTTACACTCTCTCTTACACTCCCTCTTACACTCTCTCTTACACTCCCTCTTACACTCCCTCTTACACTCTCTCTTACACTCTCTCTTACACTCCCTCTTACACTCTCTCTTACACTCTCTCTTACACTCTCTCTTACACTCTCTCTTACACTCTCTCTTACACTCCCTCTTACACTCTCTCTTACACTCTCTCTTACACTCCCTCTTACACTCTCTCTTACACTCTCTCTTACACTCTCTCTTACACTCTCTCTTACACTCTCTCTTACACTCTCTCTTACACTCTCTCTTACACTCTCTCTTACACTCCCTCTTACACTCTCTCTTACACTCTCTCTTACACTCTCTCTTACACTCTCTCTTACACTCTCTCTTACACTCTCTCTTACACTCTCTCTTACACTCCCTCTTACACTCTCTCTTACACTCTCTCTTACACTCCCTCTTACACTCTCTCTTACACTCTCTCTTACACTCACTCTTACACTCCCTCTTACACCCTCTCTTACACTCTCTCTCACACTCTCTCTTACACTCTCTCTTACACTCTCTCTTACACTCTCTCTTAAACTCTCCCTTACACTCTCTCTTACACTCTCTCTTACACTCTCTCTTACACTCTCTCTTACACTCCCTCTTACACTCTCTTTCTTTCTCTTCAACTCTTTCTATTTCTATCGCGACAGCTATTTTACTCTAGCTCGCCTCTGATCATACACCCTTCCCTTCTCTCTCCCCATCTCTCTATTTCTCTCAGGTCTCTCTCTCTCTCTCTCTCTCTCTCTATATATATATATATATATATATATATATATAATCTATGAAGTATCTATCAAGGGTTACAAGTGCTTTGTTTGGAGTGGTAGCCTAATAAGTAAATACATAAGCCCACATACATCAGGGGTATCTAAATATAGCACATCCTATCTAGCTATTTGTTCAACACTGCCTGGATATAGCCTGTCTCTCTCTCTCTCTTTCTCTCTCTCTCTCTATATATATATATATATATATATATATATTATATATAGTGTACGTGTATTTCTTGTCTTCTATTCTTATTTCCTAATCTCGGACAAGTGTAAATATTATACCATTGTCAGTTGGCCCTATAATATACCTTGCCCTGAAAGTTACACCACTCGTTTATATACTGAAATTACTCAGTGCACAGTTCCTAGCTGTAACTTTAGGTGTTATCAACTGGTCTTAGAACTGCCACACACAAGTAAAGCACTTAGTGCACAAAAACTAAAAGCACCATCTGTAAAACTCGTCTGGGCGGATATTTTATTTGGTATAAGTATAATATAATTAGCCTTGAACCTTTAGCCACTTCTGCCTCTTGTAAGACTCTTCAATGATTCTTCACTTCCTGATTATCCACACAAAAAATAAACAGGACTGAGTTCACGTTACCCTCAGATTCACAGTAAGTTCAGACCGTAATGTCGACCCCCCACAGAAAATTGTACAAGTGAAAATAAATTTAAAGAAAAAAATGAAAAGCTCAACATATGAGGGATTCTGGAAAAAAAAAAAAGAACAGCGAAGTGGCGTAGCATTAACAGCATTTGTCGAGCATATTATGCTTTTAGACCGCCCTGCCTTGCAGGAGCGTATAGTGGATGGGAAGGGTATAGTATGGTGAATTGGCTAAACTGAGTAACACAAAGCGTGTTTGTCTCACAATCACTAAGAGAGTAATCTCGGTTCGTATACTCACTCCGGGTGAAGTGGGGGGCTCACGTCTGGCAATGCAAAAGGGCGCCTGGCCAGGAGATTTCAGTGAGGTTGGATGTTTGGCAGCAAGCGAAGAGAAATGTTCAGTTTGAGACTTAAAATGGAAGGGCTCTTTCATCCTAAACAAGGCCCCCTCACCCCCCCCCTTCCAAATATAAATAAATCAAGAACACAAGCAACCATGTTAAGCCGCCACAGAAAAGCCATGAAACTATTGTAACTCTTCCCTGACAAAGTCCATCTTGTGTTTTGTGTAACAAGTGAAGTATCCCGTTGTACTAAATTTTTTCAAGGGGCAGGTGAAGCAGCGTTCACCAGTTTCTGTGGCCACGGCATACTCTAGCTAGGTGATTATATGGAAAGTACAATGCCCAGCCTCATTTACTTTACCCCAACTAATGCCAGGTACCCAGCTCTGACCCGGGAAAAAATCCTAGCCTTCACCAGGATACGAACCCAGGACCTTCAGATTGCCAGCCGAACGCTGATCGACCACCGTATAATACAATGACTTGTGTAATGCAATGCATTTTATCTATTAGACCAAGGTCAAGGTCTTGTGGTCAGTTCTGTAAGTCGACATCAATGGTATCTAGTAAAGAGCGGAAGTTTTTTTTAAATTATATACCACATATGTCATTCTAATGTGAAAAAAATAATTTATTTTACTAGCTTAAGAAGTTCTATGGCCTAGTCACATTACTTTTTCTTAGATTCTAATTCAACTAGAATGGTATTTTTATTTGTGTGGGTTGCTTTCGGAAATTGGTTCAATCTCTCAAAGCAATTATACTCATTCGGCGGAAAGGAGGTGGGGGTGATAATCCCAAGTGAAACATCAATAGGAAATTATTAGTGTAGTGGCATGAAAGATGGAAGTGAGACGGCACCGCCTTTAGCACATCGGTTAGGGTTGAATGGAAGGAATGGAAGGAAGAGAGGTTAAAGGTTAAAGTTAATCACTTGTTGTTGCTAGAGTAATGGTTTTTGCATGTAAACAGAAACAAACAGTTCTGTACATCCTTACACTGTTCACCCTGTTTTAACCTTAGCGTAGCAGAAATAATAAGAGCTCAGTTTCCCCCCCCCCCCCCCCTCTCCACCCCACGAAATGCTATTCTGAATTTAGACCACAACAATTCCATGGCTTTAAAAATACACTAATAAGCCACCTGGGAATTCCCAATCATCATTAGGCCTATAGTTTGTAAAATGTAGGCTGGTATTAAATCCACCGGTCACCGTCGTAAATTGGTCCCCTACCCTTTCTGTAAATACCCACGCGCTGTTTCCTTTTGAAATAGAAAGAAATGTATCTTCCAGACACCTGTTTAATTAATTTCTAGTGATTCACTGCCCATGTGTATATATAAAGATAAGATAAGCCCCCAGCTTCCCAGATTGAGTTAGTTGAGCCCGTTCTGTGGAACAGAAACGTGTTTTACTCCGTGATACAGAAGTCACGTATTATTATTGTTAGCTGTGCAGTTGTGTAAAGTTTTTCTAGTATATTCACCAATGGATAACATTGTGTATGACATTAGTGCTTTATTACATTGCTTAGATTATTACAGGATTTCGTTCAGTTTTACCAGATATAGATCTCTCTATATATATATACATCATCTAGTAATAAAGACTTGTGTTGCACATAATATAGCCACTTTTTCGTCGTACGTTCGTGTGCTGTAAGCCAATTAGTCTAGCAGCTTGATTGTGACACTGGTATTTCCCCCCCCCCCCCCCCCCACGCCAAGCGCTAGATTCCAAAGGCAGAGTGGACAAAAATAAATTTGTAAGACTGATGAAGGGTCTGTACGTCTATCGTACCCCTTGACAACCACGGGTGTGATTCCATGACTCACACTTACATGTGACGACAGTTGTTAGCAAATAACACTGTATTGCCACATCTACCCAGCTCTGATGGGTCACCTGACATTAGTTGGGGGTCAAGTAAAGGCGGCTGGGCATTGTGCTGCCCACACACCCTCTAGTAGGCCTTATGCCGCGGCCACTGAAACTGGTGAACACTGCTTCACCGGCAGATCAATTTGGTCCGACGGGTACTTTACTATATCCCCATGTATCAGACCATGTATAGGCCTCCTTGCATATATATTTATATTATATATAAATAAAGACATTAATTATCAAATTTTAACTAATTAACGTAATTCTTTTTCCAAGTAACGTGCCGCCCATTTATTGGCAATCTGTCACTATACTCAGATAAACATAAGGACAAAAAACTCTTTCCTTATCCCTTATGCAAGAACAAATGCATATATTAAGTAATCTTTCTTCCCGAGTGGCATCCGGGCATGGAATGGGTTACCTGAACCAACCTGGAAAACCAGTAGCCTAACTTATCATTTAAAACACAAATCAAAATGCAAGACTAGACTCAGAGCTACGGATGAGCGTAGGACGCATTAATCTTGCTTATAGAATCATCGTCTGTAACATATAAACGAATAAACTGCACAACGATAAACTAAACAGTATGTCAGTATGCATTACAAATATTTATTTTTATAATGTAGACCTGCGAATTCTAAATTTAGGTCACGCAATAGACGACTAGAAAAAATAATATAATATTATGATGAATTGAAACTGAAACTGAAACTCTGACCTCGTTTCCTGGAAGCAGTGACGTCACGCTTGTGTTTTGTTTCTAATCCACCTCTCCACGCAAATCGTTATCCGGCCCCGCACCTCTCTTTCTAGACTTATTGTACTCTTTCCACCTCCTCTACTCTTTCGTTTCTCTCTCTCTCTCGCTCTTTCTCTCCCCGTTTCGAGCCTGCTTTCTTCTTTCGCACTCTAGGCAGTTTTTATTACAATTGCCCTCTTTTTCCCCTGAGTGCCAGTTTCCCGCACATGATCCGCACATCTCCCCTCCTTTCCAGTTTATATTTCCACATCTTTATGTCTGTCCCCCTCCCCTCCCGTCACTACAGCCTGCTATTCTCCTCTTCAGCTTCGCTTTTCCTCCCCTCCCATATTATATTAAAAAATGTCCGCTTAAGTTAACCGAGACGCCAGAATATATTTTGAGGTCTTTAAATAATTTAACACACCTCCACACGCAGAGGCGTAAGGGGGGAGGGGGGTACGTAAGTAAAGTATCCCGTCGGACCAAACTGATCATAGAGCCGGTGAAGCAGCGTTCACCAGTTTCTATGGCCACGGCATACGAGGGGATGTGTGGCCAGCACAATTCCCAGCCCACTTTACTTTACTCCGACTAAGTGTCAGGTACCCATCAGAGATGGTTAGACTCAGGGGCACCTTCGAGTCCAAGGGAAAAATCCTAGCCTGCACCAGGATTCGAACCCAGAACCTTCGGCTCGCCAGTCGCAGTCGAACGAGATGCCGCTGGGCCACCATGCCCCATAGAGCCCTTCGTAGCTTGGGTGTTTTACGCCCGTGGGGAAACTATAACATTGGGAAACTATAATATTGGGAAACTATAACATCGGAAAACTATAACATTGGGAAACTATAACATTGGGAAACTATAATATTGGGAAACTATAACATCGGAAAACTATAACATTGGGAAACTATAACATTGGGAAACTATAATATTGGGAAACTATAACATCGGAAAACTATAACATTGGGAAACTATAACATTGGGAAACTATAACATTGGGAAACTATAACATTGGGAAACTATAACATTGGGAAACTATAACATAGGTAAACTATAACATTGGGAAACTATGACATTGGGAAACTATGACATTGGGAAACTATGACATTGGGAAACTATAACATTGGGAAAATATAACACTGGGAAACTATAACAGTGATTGTACATGTATTTTGAATGAGTGTCGACATCTGATCTCCCCTCTATCGTCAAAGCATCTTCTAAAATCTTCTCACTTTCCCCATTTGATTCTCATTTTGCTTTAATGCATCCTATGTGGACGACCTCTTTCGATACAGTTTAGCGTAAGAATGGGCTCAGACAAAGTCACGAAAATCAAACATGTCTAATCTTGTGTTATCTTATCACTTTATCTTTTCTTGTGTTATCTTTTTACTTTATCTGTGTCTTGAGTTATCTTATCAGTTTATCTATGTCTTGAGTTATTATATAACTTTATCTGTCTTGTGCTATCCTATAAGTTATATTACTTTTATTTGCGTCTTATGGTTTCATAATAATTATAATAAAACTTAACATGTTTCGTTTTTTTTAAAAAATCAAATAACGTAGTTGGTATCTAGATCATGGTACAAATGTGGAAGCGCATCGAATTACTTTTTTATTTTATTTGTAAATGCTAAATAGGAAAGATGTGTGGCCAGACAAGAACATTTAATAATCCTAGAATCAAACGCTTAGATATTCTTCGCCTTCAACTGAACAAAGCAAAAATTACTATCAGTCCGTGAACAGGTTCAATTGATTTATGGGTTGATTTATGAAATGAATATGCCGAAAGGTGATACATAATGAATTGTATCTATGGGTTGTAGTATTTATTTACTTTTATGGCGTGCAAGCTATGCGTGCCAAGCTTAGATAGCGCTCCAGGTGTATCGGGTGAGCGCAATACAAAATGTCGCAAGCAGTGCCACACATAGGGGGGCAGAGGGGGCATATGCCCGGGGGCGACATTTCTAGGGGCAACAAATATAGTCTAAATATAGCACTAAACGAAGCAGTTACAGTATGCAAGGGGGGGGGGGCGCTGAAACTTTTGCTCATAGACCTGAGGGGGCTCTGGTCGTAAGAGAGCCATACATTTCATTTTGAAAGGGCTTCTCATCGAACTAAAACTGCTATCGACCTTTTGCGACCCTCTGCGTTAATCCTTTTATTTGAACACAATGACACAATGCGCTATCGTTTTCAATTGCGCGCGACATATTGTAAAATATAAACAGTTTTGGTATGACTTCGATCGATATCTCTTAAATGTTGATAAAAAAAAGTTATCGAAGACTGCAAGCAACAAACAAAGAATTAAAAAAAAAAGGAGCCACTACACTACCGGGTTGGGACTGGTTCCACTACATTGGATTTTCGAAGAAAACAAAACTAGGTCACGCCTTCGTTTGTGTGTGTTGACGCGTCAATGCATTTTCTACTTACAGCCGTGTTGTCGAAACGGATAAGACCAATTTAGAAATAATATAGTATTATAGTATAGTGTATTTGTAAGCGGCTGATAGTTATCTGTATAGTATATGGGCTGTGCTCCATTGTAACTTAATTATATAAGTATAAGTATGTGTTTGAATTAAACTTGTACATCGTGTGTCGGATGTATTCGAGAACTAGGATATCGGTTGCAGTGTTTATATATCAACAGCAGCTAAATCGTTAATCGATTGATTTCAGTGATCGTCAACAGACCGACTCCATGGCTCCTGGCAAGCGGTCCACTGCAAGGCGAAAACAGAATGTTGAAGCCGCCAAAAAGTCGTACGAGCAAAAAAAGGAAGAGCGCTCTTCGCTGCAAAAGGTAAAGAACATACTTTTTGTGCTCATCTTTTTGCACCTGAGAGATTTAGTCGCAGCGTACGTGGGGGAAATGAGACAGTGGGGGGGGGGGGGGGGGGGTGCGTGTGTGTGTGTGAGGGGGGGGGGAGGGTGTTATATGCCCCCTACTCTTCCAATATTTTTTTTATAGGGGGTAGTTGAATAGGGGTATTAAATTAATAACTTTAAAGACAGTCATATAGAAGTTAACTTTGTTTAAAACATTGCATTTGTTTTAGACATTATTTAAATTACATTTGATGTAGTCTAGAATTTTTACAATTGCAATATTGATATAGATCTATGGTCAGTTTATGCGGTTCTAAATTGACACAGCGTTGTTTTTCTAGTGAAAACATTTTTTAACATAATATTTTATTGTTTTGACTTGCCGTCTGCTCGTTTTCAAAATAGTTTAGGTGTTCAGAATCGGTCAGTGCAGAACCTGATAGTAAGTATCTTTCGGCACCCAGCTCTGATGAGTACCTGACATTAGTTGGGGTAAAGTAAAGGCGGCTGGGCATTGTAATGGCCACACATACCCTAGTATGCCGTTGCCACAGAAATAGGTGAACCAGTGGCGTAGCTAGGGGAGGGGGGTCCTAATTCGAAAGTCATCCCCGGGCCCCTATTTGAGGGGAGGGGGTGGGCAAAGGTGCGTCCGAATTGTTTTTCTCATGTCATAATGTCGAATGTCAAAATGCAGGGGCCCCTAAGGATGCCAAGCCCCCCGGGCCCCCAAATCCTTTGTTCACTGAGGTGAACGCTGCTTCACCAGCCCTATGATCCGTTTGCTTACTTTCCATGTTTCAGGATCGAAAATATTTCTTTAGAAAATTGTTATCACTAAACTATCTTTCATCGATATAGTTACCTTTGACATTTCGTTTGTGACATTCAAGGAAACACGCTCCGCCTACCAATTGTGCAGTCTAACGATGTATATATATATGCTTATATTATATGTCTATGTCACTTTGCACGGCTGCACCACCTGCAAATTTCATTGACACATATTAAATACACTTGTGACAGACACATCGACTGCACGATTCCCAGACACATCTTGACTAGGGCACAGCAAAGACACACATTTACACTTCCCAAATCACAGACACGCATTGCTGACACATATTATAGATACTTATTAAGCCTACACAAATCACAGACATGCATTGCCTTACACATATTATAGACACAATAACAGTTAATATCATATAACATCTGTAATCGCTAATACAAATTCATTTTAAAATACATTTTATGGCTTTATATTATGCACACTCAAACAATCAGCAGACAATTAAACAGCCCAATAAAAGAGTTTACAAGCGAGTTGAAAAGTTTTTTCCCCTCTTAACCCTTCCCGTACCGACCTACTTCAATCTATGCTGCCTTCAGTTCCGCTATATACGCGCCCGGGAGTATAAGGGTTAAATTATGTACGGGTGTGTTACACCCAGTTGCCGGGAAACTAGAAAAAAAAGTTAAACTCCAATGTCTTCTTGTCAAGTACCTTGAGGATTAGGTAGAAATAGGAGAACAATTATTATTGAATGGAGATAGGGCTTATGAGCTATAAAAGTTCCTCTCCGGGTGCTTTACACCCAGTTAACGGGGGAATGGGGGGAAAGACATACAATTTTAGGCCTACTCTTTACTTCTTTGTTTTTGAGTAATTTAATTTTCTTAGAAATAAATAACTTCATATTGTAACTTTGTAATAGTTTTCAACCACTCAAGTTATTTTCGACCGCCGTTCCTGTTGCTATATCCCCAGGGCCGGCTCATCCATATAGGCGAACTAGGCGGCTGCCTAGGGCGCAATATTTTGGGGGCGCAAAATTGAAGAGTTTTTTTTATTTATTTGGGGATTAAAAAATATAAACTATATTAAAGTTTAGTACTTCTGCGCGCTACTAGCATGTGCAGATGAATTACTAGGCAATGAAAGGCGAATGGTAGTTTAAGTTGTCTTAGAAAATAGGAAAGTATGCCCTAACAGTACTTAGTTTCGCAACCTCGCTGTGCGTAGTGGAGTGCAAAAAGGCACCTCCTACTTCCCCCGGCCACACCCTGGATCGCATCGCGGAATATCATAGTGACTGTGTCCTTCAAATCAGTTCGTGAATCGTAAGTCGTGAAGGCTCTGAATTGTTTGCATTGGCAGTGCAGTTGTTGATTTTGTGCATTTTCATATTGGTAATCATGAAAACAAGTACATCAAATCCCCTTAGTGGCACAAGATGGTCCAGTCGAATGGATGCACTAACACCTCTGCCCAACCAGTTATCTCATGTTTGTGATGCTTTGGAAGAGATTATCTGAAGACACTTATTGGATCTAGTGACAGTATTGCGAAGGTAGAAGCACTTGGGTTACTTAAAAATATCTCAGACTTCAAGTTTATTGTTGCACTTGTCACAGGACACAGCATTTTGTTTCAAGTAAACATAACTAATAAGATACTGCAAGAAAAGGATTTGAATCTCCAGAGAGCAGTTAGTCACCTGAAAAAAAAAACCGAAGAGTTTTTGGTTTCAGCTAGAAGTGATTTAGAGTTCAATGAGTTCTGGTTAATGCTAATGAAGTAGCATAATAAGTTGCATGGAATAGAACCAGTATTTGAGAAAGAGGAGGTCCGAATTAAAAAAAAAGAAGAACACGGTTAATTACAAATCAACATATGAATCTATAAATATTGCAGGTAGCCCCTCAGAAAGTTTCAAGATCCACTTTTATGTTGATGCTTTAGACACAGCTGCTTAAGCAGTAAAAGACAGATTTTCCCAGTTAAATAAAGTATCTGGCGTCTTTGGATTTTTGTAAAACATTCCTGACCTTAAAAACAAGACTACATCAGAGGTTAAGTCGATGTGCGAAAACTTGGAAAAAGCATTAACAATTGAAAAAGATGAAGGTTTGAATGAATCTGACATTGCTGCTGTACGACAGTGTTCTGAACTAAGAGCAATTTCTCATCATTTCCATGACTCAGTATCAAACCCCGAAGAAGTCCTAAACTATATTTACCAACAGAATCTTAAAAATGGATTTCCTAACATTTGTTTAGCCCTTCGTATTTTGCTTACGTTGCCACTTTCCGTAGCTAGTGCTGAACGAAGTTTTTCAAAACTTAAGCTAATTAAAACCTATCTGCTTAGTACACTGTGTCAGGAGAGACTTGCGGTTCTGGTGACAATTTCTATTGAAAGTGAGATAGCAGAACAGACTTAAAAGCTCTCATACAAGAATTTTCTAAGCAGAAAGCAAGAAAAGTACCATTAGGGTTTTAGTCTTTAGGAGTATAAATACTGGTAATCAGTATTTAAAAGTGACTTTTGGACCTTAGTTAAGAAAACAATAATTCAATATCAAGCAATATCAAGTAGTCTTTGTGTATTTGTTTAAGTGTTATAAAAACAGAAAACAATATCTATAATCTAACTGTGAGTTTCCGTTTGTTATTGATTGAGAGAACTGTACATAATGCAGGTATAAAACCTATAAACCCATGTATCTAATGTAAAATTGTGTGCTGTGTAACTTTTCTAATAATAATTTAGATTTCTAATTATTAATCTATACTGCAAAGCCATTGTTACTTTTCATTCAACTGTTTTATTTACATTTCACAGTCAACAATCAAAGGTTATAAAATAAAATGATTTGTTGGACAATAACAATTATTAACAACAACACATTTTCGAAGTTCCATACCCGGCAGACCCCACCGAAGGCACTTTAATAAGGGCGCAGAATTTGTTTTCGCCTAGGGCGCCCAAAACCCTAGAGCCGGCCCTGTATATCCTCAAAGTATAATATTTCTGATGTTCTATACAGTGGCGTATTTAGGCATGTTCCACATGTTCCATTGGAACAGGGGCCCCCACATAATAGGGGCCCCCACATGTCCCAAAAAAATTTTTTGTAGTGACATTCCCATTCTTTTGTTTAAAAATGTAAAATAAAATTCATTTATTCTCCTACAATTGTAAGCGCTTCAGTCCAACCAACCAAGCTAAGCGCAACTTAAAAAGTATTTTTGATTTTAAAGAATGTAGCCTAACATGAATTAACAATATCTTTCTGAGTTAGGCCTATGTGGAAGGTAGGGGCGAGGCCACGAGGGCCCCCCCCCCCACATAAATTTGGGAACAGGGTCCCCACAATCCTAAACACGGCCCTGGTTCTATATGAGTCTGTCCTCGCGAAATTCTAGTTCTTTAACAGAAATTCTAGAAAAAAATAAACTCGGTGCGCGGTGTGTTAAACTAAAGACTATAAATACTATAATGAGATGGACCGCTTGCTCTATTTTTAGAGCTTATATGTTCTTTTCTTTCGTGCGCAACCAATAACACTGTCTTAAATGACTTCTACACTCCTAGATTTGCCTAAATGTTTCCGCTGTATACAATTTTCAATTTTAATTTAAATATTTCATTGAGAAAATCATGGCGATTAAATAAAACGGAATTGTTCAGTGCATAAGGGAATCGGGAATTCCGAAAAGAAGTCATTCGAGTCATCAAATAACAGAAATATTAAAGCAAGCGGTCCATCTTATTATAGTCTTTGGTTAAATTGAAGCTTACATAGGTAAAAATTTGATGACTTTTTAAAGAATGCTTTATACTTGACTTATAACTTTGATTATGGAAACGTTATCGCACAGAAGCTTTAGTCCAGCCATTGGTCAGAATTGTACAACGAACTAGTTCATCTGCCGGAAATACAATAATTGCAATACACCTGTGCTATGTGACCTTTTTTTGGGACACAGTCGCCGATCGGCAGCGCGTCGGACTAGCGTACCGAAGGTCCTGGGTTCGAATCCTGATGAAGGCTAGGATTTATTTTTGTCCCGGATCTGGAGGGTGTCCCTGAGTCTGCTCAGCTATGATGGGTACCTGACATTAGTTTTGGGTTACAGTAAAGGCGGTTGTGCATTGAGCTGACCACACAATCCCCCAGTATGTCGTTGCCACAGAAACCGGTGAACGCTGCTTCATTAATAAATGACCTTTTGACTATTGGTTCTAAAAATTTAAAAGGAGGTCTGACTATTTGAGAAGTTTTATTTTTTTTTTAATTCCGTTCTTTTATATATGCGAAAAGCTTTTCACAATTTTTAATACCGATGCTGAAATAGACACTTTACAGTAAAAGATCATTTCCAATTGTTTTGTGAATAGCGGGCGTCCATATTTTGTGAGAAATTTTACCTCCCCTTCCTCCTGTGAATTTCACCGGGATCATTAACGTGGTGGATCGCTTGTTTTCAATAGTTTTCATGCACTGTAGCCAGGTAGCACAAATTCCAAACTATAGGCGTAGACAGCAAGCCCCTTATTTGTGATAGGTTGTTGCGCACTGTGCTTCCTCCCCACCGAGTCTCGGGGCCCCTCGGCAGTGCAATGAAATCTCGTACGCGCAACAGGGGCTGTCTTACATACGTTAGCCCACCGGTGTACTATTAATGGGAGCGTATTGGTGTTTTACACACCTCACCGGCTGTGAGGCCCATGGGTACAGAGGTGACCTCCCTACGTGGGTAACGTTATTTCTGGACGACCCCTGGACAAATACATAGAATCCTCTCGTATCCTAATATTACATTTTGACATCTACCTTTTTTGTTTCTTCAGAAAAACCAGACATTGATGGATGAGCAAATGACCATCTTGCACGAGATGGCTAGACTGGAAGAGGAGGCCAGACTTTGGGAGGACGCTTGCAACAGCATTCTGCACACTTGCGAGCGGGACTTCCTGCTAGTGACAGAGCAGCCGACTCGTGACAGCGATGTGGACATGACAGAGGAAGGGGAACAGTTGATGGACTACAACGTGGAGAGGTCAGAGGTCACGTACCAGCAGGAGGACGACAATCAAATAGCTCTCGACCTGTCTCTGAAGACACGCAGGGCGAGAAGGGACAGCGGGGCACTCGACAGCTGCGAAACGGCACCAACACCACAGCGGTTCGAGGCTCCTCACACTTCGCACGAGGAGAGCGCGCCACAGAGGCTAGAGGCGCATGCGCCTCCACAGAGGTACGAGCTGTCTGAAATAGACTACTCCACGCTAGACCTCGGAGCCACACAGGAGGTGGAGCTGAAGGTCCAGAGGAACAAAAAGTCGAAGAGGGTGACGTTTGATGAGAGTAGGAACTCTGTGAAAAACTATAAGAATGATATTTTCACCCCTCCTATATGTACCACCGTGCATTAAAAGGACATATTATATACATATATACAGGCTATACATTGTATACATGAATATATACTAGCTTGTATATAGAGAATACCTCAACATTTTGCGTATGATATACTGACCTATAAAGTATCAACGGACCTAATGCCACAGACCTACCTAGCAGCATACTGAAGTGATTTCTGTTAACCCTTATAGTCCCGGGCGCGTATATAGCGGAACTGAAGGCAGCATAGATAGAAGTAGGTCGGTAGGGGAAGGGTTAAATGCAGTTGTACACTACGACCCTACCTACTCCCACTGACCTGCAAAACTTCTGTATAAAAGAAGCTTCCTCATCATTATATACAATATGTTCAACGGCAGCATACACCGAATCATATGTTAACATACATAATAACATACACCAAATCATATGTTAATTAACATATTGACCTACATAGTAGCGGTGGCACCGTGGCGCTCGACTGGCGTACTAAAAGTTCTGGGTTCGAATCCTGGTGAAGGCTAGGATTTGTTCTCGGGTCTGGAGGGTGTCCCTGAGTCTACCTAGCTCTGATGGGTATATGACGTCAATTGGAGAAAGTAAAGGCGGCTGGGGATTGTGATGGTCACATACTTAATCCTACATAGTAGCATACACTGAATCACATTTTAACATATGATCTATATAGTAGCATACACTGAATCACATTTTAACATATGACCTATATAGTAGCATATACTGAATCACATGTTAACACACTGACCAACATATCAACACACACCGAATCACATGTTAACACACTGACCCACATATCAACATACACCGAACCACATGTTAACACACTGACCCACATATCAAAAATACACAGAATCACACGTTAACATACTTATACCACATACGTAATACACTGAATCACCGGTTCGCACTGACCCGTATACTAGCAAAACACCGAATCATCGCCTGCGCAAAGTGACCTACACTCGTGAATAATGAAACAATGTATTATCGATAACATTGATTGTATAATATAAACTACATCACATTACCTAAGATCCAGGACCATCATATTCCTACAGGGCTACTTCGGTTGACATGAAATATTCCTTGTTTTTTCAAGCTCTCTTGAGCTTTAAAAATTTTGGCATGCAATAGCTAAGTATATTTACACTAGCTTACCTTTACGTGTTTATTTTCATACTTTGCTTTATACAATTTTAATTTACCTATATTTTGTTGTAAATATAAATTTGTGTTTGTATATATTTTTAATTCCAAAAACTATAAATGTACTCATTTTATTTCATACTTTTTTTCCAGCATAGGCGTGATACTAAAAACTGTAAATAATACACTTTATTGTGATACTTTAAGTAAAACACAACCTTATTTAAAGTATACCTTATCACGTGATATTTTGCAATAAATAAATCCGCGGTCATGTGATAAAATTACGTCACTCAATACTCCTAAACTATCGTTTGGATTGGTCGCCTAAAGCTAAGACCCACCCAGTCTTTCCTATGTGTCTAGCAGATGTGACTCTAGAAATGAAAAAGTAATACTTGAAAATGACAATTTTAATAGATTAAGAATACAACAATTCAATTGGTTTATGGTAAAACAAAAAAGGGGGAAGAAAAATTGGGGAATTTTGTTTTGGTCAAAAAAGGAAGTCAAACTCCCACTATCGTACACATATTTTATATGTGGCACATCCGCCAGATTGGCACTGTCTACTTGTTCCAGGGCCAACTAGCTTAGGTCAATTTCAGCCTCTGCCCACCCCTCATTTCTCCACCCCCACCGTTTTATAATTAATTTGCATTGTGAAAAATTTCTTTTGAAAAAAAAAGTCTGTTTCTTAGCGGGTAGGCTATTTTTCAAATTTTGAAACAAAACAAATAATATAGTGACGGAACAGTTGATTTTGTATATAGGTCATACACATTCCCTATCCTAGCAGCTACTTAACTATTAATCACTTAATTAATTGTAATCAGTAATGACTATGTATATGTCTGTTTTTAGATCTATTAACCATCCAACCATCCAAATAGTTGAACTATGCAGTTATACCACTATAAATGCCTTTTTGTAATAATATATGTCTCTCTCTCTTTCTTTCTCTCTCTTTCTCTATCTATCTAGACATCTTTTTCGACATTTAGACATGTATCTATCTTGTCTTCTATCTATCTAGATATCTTTTTCGACATTTAGACATGTATCTATCTTGTCTTCTATCTATCTAGACATCTTTTTCGACATTTAGACATGTATCTATCTTGTCTTCTATCTATCTAGACATCTTTTTCGACATTTAGACATGTATCTATCTTGTCTTCTATCTATCTAGACATCTTTTTCGACATTTAGACATGTATCTATCTTGTCTTCTATCTATCTAGATATAGATATATATGTATACACTAAAAGCAACAGTTTATCTTTTATTTTATTTACAAGTTTTAATGCTCATTTTACACAATGCATAATTGAATATAAATTGTAATGTTGATTTTACATAAAGCATAAACGAATATAAATTGTAATGTTGATTTTACATAAAGCATATATCAATATAAATTGTAATGTTGATTTTACATAAAGCATGATTGAATATAAATTGTAATGTTGATTTTACATAAAGCACGATTGAATATAAATTGTACTGTTGATTTTACATAAAGCATGATTGAATATAAATTGTAATGTTGATTTTACATAAAGCATGATTGAATATAAATTAATTGTAATGTTGATTTTACATATTGCATGATTGAATATCAATTGTAATGTTGATTTTACATAAAGCATGATTGAATATAAATTGTATTGTTGATTTTACATAAAGCATGATTGAATATAAATTGTAATGTTGATTTTACATAAAGCATGATTGAATATAAATTGTAATGTTGATTTTACATAAAGCACGATTGAATATAAATTGTAATGTTGATTTTACATAAAGCATGATTGAATATAAATTAATTGTAATGTTGATTTTACATATTGCATGATTGAATATCAATTGTAATGTTGATTTTACATAGAGCGTAATTGACAAGTTGCAATAATCGTGTATAAATGACCTTTAAAAGTGTTGATTTAACATAATGCATAAATGAAAATATCTGTAAAAATAATATGTATCACACTATTGCGACAAAATGCTCACTGAAACGGTTATTATAAATGATTATTATAATGAGTATTGTAATGATTATTGTAGTACATTGTTGTAATGATAACATTTCATGGTAATATGTGTCTTTTTATTTTTACACAACATTTAGGCCTATAGTGTGATCATTATTTACCGTTTTAAAGTTCAATGTGATATGTGTGTATATATTTATATCTAGATCAGTGACGGTTTGTAACTGCACTGACATTTATAATTTATAGGCAAGTAAATATTGATCTAAAAAGGCTTGTAAAACTATTGATTAAATTGATCTTAGAATCTACCGAATAAACCAAAAACTCAATAATGTAGTATAAATAGACCAGTGATGTAGCGTGCATTTTTAATATCTTACTCATTGGAAGCCGTTCATCTCTATAATATTGTGAAGACTAATGTTTTTATTTATTATGAGTAATATGTTTGCAAACAAATTGAA
Organism: Anisus vortex; assembly: GCA_949126835.1. Classification (NCBI taxonomy): domain Eukaryota; kingdom Metazoa; phylum Mollusca; class Gastropoda; family Planorbidae; genus Anisus; species Anisus vortex. The sequence continues at coordinate 52,031,756 of OX421494.1, read as the reverse complement.
ATATATTTATTTACTTTAAAAACCACGTGACCTTAAAACAACAACAACAAAAATGTCTTGTGGTGATTAGGCTAAAAGAAGCTAAAGGGTTCTACCGGCATTTTCACTGACCTAAGAAACACTTTTTCAAAACATATCCTACTTGTTCTGACCAATTGTTTTAAATTCTGCCCGTCTTGGAAGTCGGTGCCTCATTTTAAAAGTTTATGGCCAATAATCTATCGCTATATTTTGCATCATTGTGCATGATTTTCAAATAATATTAATAAAACACTGACATAGACATAGACTCATTCAACATGGACTCATTCAACAACATTGACATAGACATAGACTCATTCAAAAACACTGACATAGACTCATTCAATAGCATTGACATAAACAAAGACATTCAATAACATTGACATAGACTCATTCTACAAAGACTCATTCAATAACATTGACATAGACTCATTAAAACATTGACATAGACTCATTCAACATAGACTCATTCAATAACATTGACATACACTCATTCAAAATAGACTCATTCAATAACATTGACATAGACTCATTCAACATAGACTCATTCAATAGCATTGACATAAACATAGACATTCAATAACATTGACATAGACTCATTCAATAACATTGACATAGACTCATTCAATAACATTGACATAAACATAGACATTCAATAACATTGACATATACATATACTCATTCAACATAGACACATTTAATAACATTGACATAGTCATAGATTCCAGGCCAGGTTGTCCGTATAAGAGCAACGTTCACCACACAACCATTTTAAAGTACATGCCTAATCGCAAGTATTCTACGTCACTCGCTGGCGGCCATAACTTGCGAGTCATATGTCGTAGCAAAAAAGTTTAATATCTGTTGTGGCAACTTTACAATAGATCTAGATAATGTTTTTCCTGTTTATTATAACTCGTCTGTTTGTAAGTTAAAGGTAAACTTAATTATTAGTTTCCTTTTTTTAAAATTTGTGTGTGTGTATTTTCAACAAATGTTCTTTATCATGTGTGAAACTAAGATGCAGCTTGTTTATTTTTCTTTTTAAAGGGAGAGAAGTTTATATATGTTTTGTTCTACACAATTAATAAAAAAAAAGTTATAGATAACGACTAAAGTTATAAACACACACACACACTCAAATCTAAGTATCTAAAGTATATTTAAAAAATAAAATAAATTAATAGGTATTGTTTTTTTTAGACTGTCTAAGTATATATATTTATTTAAAAATTATTTTTTTATTTCTCTCAGATAAATATATAGGCTTGTCATGTGTCCTTTTTGTTTATTTTTTTTTAAACAAGTACTTATATGTAGAGATTTCAATGAGTTAACCAAATGAATGGACAATATATATTATATCTAAATGTATTAATTTCTTACTCATTGTTTAAAACACCGGTGTGTAACACAAATATAATATTTATATTTAATTGTTATTCGTATCAACGTGTTTTGTGTTGTTTATTTATCTATGTAGCCCACACAATCAAGCACACACGCTCTGTCTAGCAGGCGAACACAGACAAAATAACGTATCTACATAAGATATGTCTTCTTTAGGCTACATACAAAACCAACGAACATTTAATGATAGTTCAAAAAAGTTGTAAGCCAAAGTTTAAAAGTCCGATGTGATGGTCTCACTACTAGGAAATGCATATACAAACTACATGGATGTTCACTATCTCATGCGACGGCCCTGACTTTATATTTTTTTTGTACGAGTGACTCTATGATGTTCTGGTAAAGTGTTTTCATTTCTACAACCATGAGCCTTAAAGCTGGTGAAGTGTGGCAACCACCGATACGCTGCCATTAAAAGTACGCCGGTGGGCTAACGCAAGAAAGACAGCTGAGAGGCTCCGAGACTCGGTGGGAAGGAAGCAATAAGCTTAACAGTCTGTCTCAACCACGCCCTGGTGCCTGGATGCCCAAACTCATAGTCTGGAATTTGCGCTACACCGCAGCAGTGCAGGAATACGAGCAGGCCACTGCATTAATAATCGAAGAGGAATTCCGCAGGTGGGGGAAAAGAAGTGTAGTACATACACTGTGACCTGTCCCTATGTTACGCCACAAGTCCTATCGACGTGCCGCGTAGTTGCTAGTCTCGGGCAGGATCTTGGTGTGCACTCTCTTGATCCACCCATTTACATAATTATTCCTTGACGTTCTTTTTTTTTTTTTGAGACATTATAGAACGCTGTAGTGTTTCTGAGATCTCTCCCCCCCCCCCCCCACCCCCGCCCTTTGTTGCCTATTTTGCATCACTTGTCTATATTGATGTATTTCGAGTTGGTGTGTTACACTGATGAGACTTGATACTGGCAGGTTACAAGAGTGATAATATAGAAGCCAACCCCGCCAGGGTCAGGGCGACCAGAAACAATTAAAAAGAACAAAAACTAAATACTGAAAAGAAACGTTCTCACTCCAGTTTTTATTGTAATATTGTCTTTTTTCTTTCTCTCTAAACAAAACACATTGTAGTCATTCGTTTCTCCGTCATTTTGACGGGCATAACCACTAGTATACATCTAAATAAGATGAAACTTCTTCTGCTGACTACACGTACACTACAACCACTACTGCAACACAGACCATTAGCCAACACAAGCCTTCTACCAGAGACTATAATAAGATGGACCGCTTGCTTTAATTATTTCTCCTATTTGATGACTCGAATGACCTCTTTTCGGAATTCCCGATTCCCTTTCGTTCTGTGCACTTCCGTTTTATTTATTGGCTATGATTTTCTCAATGAAAAAATTAAACCGAAAGTTGTATACAGCGGAAAGTAGAAGTTGAAAAAGTTAACAGATTGTTAGTCTATGGTTAAAGTTTTGCTTCGCGTAGTCATAAAATAAATTTAAAAAAAACATACTGCACAGAAGGAGCGTCTGTAACATGCCAACCGGTATGACGAATTGCGTAGGAAAAGCCCTAAGGCTGGCAGGGGGTGATAAACACGGTTCATTCCATTGAGTAGGCTACGTATGGTTACGTTGCATAATTATTATTCTCATTATGTTTGCAGGATAGGGGGAACTTAAGCGTGACAATAATTTATCTTATTTTTCGCGAATTTAATACGGATAACAAAACAAAAACGATCAAAATACCCCCCCCCCCCAAAAAAAAAAAAAAAAAAAAACAAAAAAAAAAAAAAACAACAACACATATTTAGCTTAGCCCCCCCCCCCCCCAGGACTGTTCCCTTCCGTGGCTTCGTCCCTGTTTTATAAGTGTATGTGCGTATCTTACTAATAGAAAAAGTAAACTAATGTATGAATTAGTTTGTGACAATAAATCTGTCAATGTAGGTGAATCAGTGTTTAGTTATCAGTGTGTCTGTTTGGTGTGTTGTATGCCAGTATGCATGCATGTAATCTATATGTGCTTCAATAGGTCTGTCAGTATATTGTACATATTATCTAAATATGTGTGCATATGCCTGTGCTGTGGGTGTAACAGTGTTGTCTGTAGCCTATTGTGTGTATGTGTCAATAGGTCTGCATGTATTAGACACACACATACATTCATACATCTATAAAGGCCCAAACATATAAGCCTAGGCTTTATCTATCTCTTCGGGTATGGGTGCCTTCGTCTGTGTGGTATAACTTTCAGCTATAGTATTTCGTTGCATTCTCCCAACTCGACCACGTTAAATGTATTATAAATGTTATATAATATAATGGTTCAATGTCTCAGTGGCGCTTTTAAATGCACTCCTCCCTCCTCCCCCCGACCAGTACAGTAAAACGTAACACTTAACAAACCAGGAAGTAATAGTTAAGGCCAAGCGATCAAAACGGTTTGGTTCAAAAAGTCTTATTAACATAAAAAAAACAACAACATTTTCTCTCCACGCCACGGCAAGCGTTATTGGATTGTATAGAAGTGTAGAGACTGTCGCAGCTAAAGTGACATACGTTATGCAGGTATTGACTAACAGTACGACCTCTCCCGCTCCCAACCCATGTTTAACCACAAACACAATTTTACAAATACTCTCATACAGTCTAACATACACACTGCTACACGTACTGTGAAATGCTTTGCATAAAATAACAACCCTGTTCGGAAAGTATGATGGATTTTTTTCCCTTACCTATAAATCAAATGATGTTTTTATTCCTCCATTGATTCGTGGCCTAGCTGTAGGACATTTTGTTGCTGTTGTTGATAGGCCTGTCAGTAATAAACCTACAGTTTTGTGCAATACTGCCAGCTATGCAGCTGAACCTAGAACTGTGAAAAAGCCACCCAACCACCCATTTTTTCCTACCAAATTACGACAAAACATTTTTTTAAATCAAAGAATTAGACTAGCAATTTTTAAAAAGTAATATTAAGAGTTAACTTTTCAAATAGTAGGCCTATAGATCTAAAATGTAAGAGTATACAACAACAAAAAGACATTACTGTTAGTTTTTGTTTTTAAATTGCAATAAATGCATCGTATTTTTTATAGTTTATTATTGTTTAAAATGTAAATAACTTACACCAGGGAGCGGCAACATATGGCACGCGTGCCAGACTTAGCACGCAGAGCGATTTTTCAGTGGCACGCGGAAGTGAAAAAAAAGGGCAATTCAAGTACTACAAGACAACTGATTGGGCGCACAGGTTTACTTTAGGCTGTTGGCAAACTTAATAAATTAGAAATCTTATTATTTATGGCACACAGTTATCAAAAGCTTGCCGACCCCTGAACTTACATTATAATATGTTTTGTACTTTTAGGGGTTTTTCATGGTCATATCAGGCTATGGGCTTACGCATAGAAGAAAAACTACAATCAAGGAATATTGAAGAGACAAAAATAGGCTGAGAACTGCTGGATTAGGTGTGATCTATAATAATATATAAATTATGTGTGTGTCCTTGTAATGTTGAGTGTTTTTTTTGTCTTCATAAACAAAGGAAGTCTTTTTGGCAAGTTTTAAAAACTAAGTAAGGTGGTGAATGACATGATCACTGTGTTAATGTAAGGCTACATACAATCTCAAGGTTTGTTACTAGCGAATATTAACAACTGATAAGTGTAATACCATTAGTTAAATTACTAAACCTAGAAACACTAGAGGACAGAAGGGCATAGAGGATAAAATAGTAATAATACATAAGGCATTCAAGTCTAATTTAGAAATACAAAACTATAAAATACGTTTTTACATTTTTTTTTGCTCAGATAAACATAAAAACATAAACGCGTTTCTCATCCCATATGCAAGAAGAAATGCAGATATGTACTCTTTCCTCGTGTGGCACCCGGGCAAGGAATGGGTTCATGAATAAACCAGGAAAACGATTAACTTAACATCATTTACAACACTAATCAAAATGCAAGATTTTATATTCAGACAACGGATACGCGTAGGCGCTGCATGGGACGCAATAATTTTCTTTATAGAAGGAGCGTCTGAAACATTTAAGATAAGTAGGTCTCGTAATAACACTACATACAGCCGCACTGCGTTGTTGCCATCTGTATTAGCTAGTAGATCTAGACGAAGTTATTGTGGGTAGATCAAGGTATGGTATATATTTATATTACCCAGCGGTACTAATTATCTCCCTTCCCCTTCATTGCAATGGCATGTATATTGACCAGCAATTCTGGGTTGATGTTCTTGATTTTCAAACTTTATTTTGAACATTTTCAAATATTATTGGTACATAGTGTATTGCCAAGTCTTAACGGTGAAAACCATGAAGAATGAAATGAAAAATGTTCTCAATGGAATGAATACAGCAATTAAATCTATAAATATAATGCAAATGCAATGGACTACCCCGTTTGATTTAATATTTATACAAATAAGTAGGACTACCTTTTTCAGACCCATGTTGGACCATGGAAAGCAGCATCTACATATTTCTGTGGCCATGACTAACAATATGATTGTGTTGCCAAGCGCCTTTACTTTTTTTCCCAAAATTAATGTGTGGCACACACCAGAGCTGGTCACCCCCCCCCCCCCAGACTCGGTGGAAAAAACAAACAAATCGTTAACTTTGTTAACACTGACTTTTAACCCGGGACCGCCGGTACCTTTTTTTTAAAAAAAATATTCCTATTGCTATCGATAATTTCATATCCAGGTACCAGGTTAAAACTGATAAACATAAGGACAAAAACACTCTCCTTATCTCTTATTCGAAAACAAATGCATATCAGTAATCTTTCTTCCCGAGTGGCATTCCGGGCATCGAATGGATTGCCTGAACGAACCCAGGAAAAACAGTAGCTCAATTTAATTTTAAACACTAATCAAAATGCAATACTAGTCTCAGACCACGGGTGGGCGTATGACGTAGAAGGAGCGTTTTAATATCTTAAATATTAATCTTCTATGAAGAAGATTATTGCGTCCTACGCGTATCCGTGGTCTGACTTATGCATTATTTTGTCTTTCAAATGATGTTAAGCTACTGTCGTAGAAGGAGCGTTTTAATATCTTAAATATTAATCTTCTATGAAGAAGATTATTGCGTCCTACGCGTATCCGTGGTCTGACTTATGCATTATTTTGTCTTTCAAATGATGTTAAGCTACTGTCGTAGAAGGAGCGTTTTAATATCTTAAATATTAATCTTCTATGAAGAAGATTATTGCGTCCTACGCGTATCCGTGGTCTGACTTATGCATTATTTTGTCTTTCAAATGATGTTAAGCTACTGTCGTTTTTTAACATTTTCCAGCATGGCTATTCTGCCAAGTAGTAACATTTATTGAAAGCTCAGAGAGCGTCTGTAACATAGCCTACATGAATTTTCGAACACTATATTATTACGTTGGTTTTTAAGTTTTATCAGGCTGTTATTCAGTACCAATAACTCCTACTATTTCATTTTTTTAGTTCAACAAATTATTTCCCTTACTTTTTCAAATCCACTACATAATAATCTGAAGTTATTCTGTCGTCTGACACACACAATAAGAAAACAAACACATTTATAAAAATGTTTCCAAAAAAAAAGAAAATAAGGCAAAACTAAATAATAAAACTCATTGTTTATTTATTCTACGATTAAAATTTTTATAATTTAGAAAAAAAAAATTAATATGGACAAACATAATTCATTCTTGTGCAAGGACTGAACTTCACACAAGTGCACATTGAAGTGTCAACTGAAAGTCAAACAGTCATCAATCATTAGTCAAGCACATTTTGAAAACCCCAATCTTTTAACCTTTTAGCAGACACACCAGCATCAGCACTTAAACATATAATTTAAAACCCGGATGGAAAACCCCCAAAAATTATTAGCATCACAAATGATAAAGACAAAATATGTTCAGTTGAACTTAATGGAGAAATTCATCAAGAAAATAAAAAAATGAAAAAAACATTACAAATAAAACCTTTCAATATTCATGAAACAAAAAAGGTAAATCAATGAATACATTATTTGTTGTGAAGTAGCTTTGTGATATTTCAAACTTGGTGGTGTTGCCAACTTTTATCTCTGGAAATAAAAACAACAAAGTTATTTATTCATGACAGTTAATTTATAGTCCTAGTTGTTTTGATTCTATTTAATAATAGGTGTTTAATGCTATAGTGACATTCAGGTGTGTTATTTTACTATGATATGTAAGTATGCCATAAGGGGGTATAATGCAGACGATCATGTAAGGTCCAGCGGTTAGTTCACCGGACTGTCAACCAAAAACCAACTGACACATCGCGGGTTCTATCCCTGACACCGACTGATCCCTGTCGCCCTGCAGGAGTTTTGGGCATAGTGGACGTAATAATCTTCTATCTAGAAGAAACGTCTGTAAACTTATAAGATTATAAGATGTAATGGATGAACAGCAATTAGGAATTTCCAGACAAGTCCCCAGTTGAAATGTATGAACAAACTGTGTATATAATTATTGCCTTCACTTAAAAAAAGTATCCTGTCTGAACAAATTGATCCACAGGGCCGGTGAAACAACATTCACCAGTTTCTGTGGCCATGACATACTAGGGAATTGTGTGGATGGCCAGCACAATGCCCAGTCGCCTTTATGCACCCCAAATTCTGTCAGGTAGCAGTCAGATCTGGGTAGACTAGGGGACACCCTCCAGACACAGTAACACTCATTAAAGCCTTTTCCAGGATTCAAACCCAGGACCTTAGATAGGGCAGTCTGCTCAGCCACCACGCCCCATATTGCCTTCACTTGCAACTATATAAATATTTACCTGGACACTGTTGACCAAATTGACTAGCACAGCATCAATATTATTGATCATGCCTTTTAAGGTTGTCTCCATCCTGTCCACTCGTCTAGTCAGTGACTAAGAACAAACAACAAACAGTATATTTATAAAACATGTACAATATGAAAACAGACAAACTTTCTCTATGTGACAACAACAGTATATTTATAAAACATGTACAGTATGAAAACAGACAAACTTTCTCTATGTGACAACATCTTTATGAAAGTAAAAATTAAAATAAAGTATCCCTGTTAGACCAATTTGATCCATAGGGCCTGTGAAACAGTGTTCACAAGTTTCTGTGGCCACAGCATACTAGGAGGATGTGTGGCCAGCACAACGCCCAGCCCCCTGTACGTTTTCCTAACTAATGTCAGGTAACCCTCAGAGCTGGGTAGACTTATGGACACCCCCCAGACCCGGGAAAAATCCTAGCTTTCACCCAGGACCTTATGCACACCAGTTGAATGCCTTGCCGCTCAGACACAGGGCCCCATCTTTCTGAAAACCATTTTAAACCCATTTCTCAAAGTCAAGACTGCAAGTGTAAAGTGTGCTGCTGCCTACCATAAAATCATCCATGCCCACGTTGTCTCCGCCACCCCCAGGGTGAGCGGCCTTCTCCTCATCACTGTCCTCTTCATTCACCTCATCAAACACATGGGCACCTTCTTTCTGTTTGTTGGCATCCATCATGGCCTGGGGCACACAAGAACACAATACATAACTAATTTCCATACAAACAACAGAAATATGTTTTTAAAAAAAAGAGTCTAAAGCGATTGCTCAATACAAAATCGCTCTACGAAGTGCTGCATATAGTTCAACGACATTGCTTTTTTTGAACATCTTGTAATTTGCAGACTAAAAAGAATATTTTTTTTCATTCTACGCTCAGCCACGGTTAAGGTCTAGACTTAAATTTTCAAATATGTCTTAGAAGGTGTTTTCTGAGTAAAGTTCTAGCATAGTTCTGAGTATAGTGTGTCCTTAATAAATTTGCAATGTGAAGTAGCGTAAACTATCTAGCTGCCACTCCAACCACTTAAAAAACTAAATTAAACTAAATCAATATACTTTTGAACTAATAAAAAGAACACTATCAAAATCTGCACAACATGTCTGACAAGTTAAGTTTGAAGTGAATAGTTGGCCAACAATTACAGTAATTTTTTGTAATTCCTCCAACATTTTGGCTTGTTCTACAGGATCCAAGACTCTGTCACCATCAATGTCATACTTGGCAAACACTTCCTCAATTTCCTCTTCATTATAGCCAGATCTGGTGAAGTGTTTAAACAGGAAATATTGCTTCATTATACACAGATTTGACTTATTTTATTTATAATGTTTGACTTATCTTATTTATAATGTTACGCTCAATACACTTAGACCTCCAAGTCAGTCATGAATAAATACCCTTTATGTAGGCCCTACTTATACTAATTTGTTTAAAACCTAAAAGACAGATATGTATACAAACTTAAAGTACTAAAACTTATTTGACTAATAACTTAATGACATAGGCTTTATTACTAACACTGTGTTGATTTATGAAATAAAAGAAAGAAATATTTTATGTATTTGAACCTCAGAACTTAATGGCCAACTGTAGAGTTTCTTTGTCAAAATGGCTCAAGACTCCTGCAGGATGGCTAGGATTGGTCTGCGGCAGGGCTAGAACCCATACCGCTTTGTTGACAGACTGTTGTACTAAACCTCTCACAACATGTGAATGTTTCACATAAAAACTTGTTCAGTTGGTCTTTAATGTTTAGCTCTATCTACCACGGGTCAACTTTGTGCATTAGTTTAGGACCAAGCTCCATTCTAAATGCCTTACTTTTTAAGTTCTTTCTTCCAATCCTCAAAATGCATGGCCTTCCCAGACAGCTCCCCCGAGAGTATTTTTTCATAGCCTTCCATCTTACTGTCTTTCTTACCACCTAGTCTATTCCAAATTTTCTGGTAGCCCTGGCAGTAGAAATATTATGTTTGTATATTATTATAGTCATGAGAGTGGTATAATCATATTTGTATATAGTCCTGTGAGTGGTAAATCCATGTATATATATCCCTGTGAGTGGGAGTAACAAAGTCTAACTCTACCTTGCTCTGAGTGGACCTACCTGTTTGATGTAATCTGACATGATGAACTGGTCAGTCTGCTTGGCCATGTCCGACTTGACCTCGGAGTAGGTGTCGTTGATGATGGCCAGGAACATGTTGATGAGGACGAAGAAGACAAAGAACACAAAGAGCATGAAGAAGATGGGACCCAGGATGCGGTTGGCCTGCTCCAGCTGGTGGAAGTCAAAGTCTCCCAGGATGATTCGGAACAAAGTGAAGCTGTTTGCAAAAAAACATTATGAAATAAATCAATTCTTTCACCCTGTTATACTTCGGGTAAAGAAACGTCACATGACTAATAATAATAAATGCTACATTTAATTGATCTGTCCAATTTTTTCCCTTAAAATTTTGAGAATACCAATTAGCTCTATAACATTTCATGTAATCAAATAAAGTGTATATACTTTTATATCCAAGAGAATTATATCCATGTTATTGCATTAAAAACTAACTCAATGCATGTTTTTCATTCTCAATGTTAAATGCTCTCTGAGCTTACGTTATTTTTGTTGGTAGCACTATATAAATATACTTCTTTTTCATAATTATACTTTAGACATCATTTGCAGGTCCAACTTGCTGGCTCCTTATTTCTGAAGGTATTGTGGAGCATGTTTTTTTATGTTTGCATCTGGGCTCACCAACCTTTAGAAGAGCACCCACTTTCGATTGATTTCTCTGGTGATAACTAGCTGCAACGTCAAGAGTTAATATATCCAGGGACTCTAAGATATGAACAATCCCATCTCTCAGTAAAAAAAAGTTCTATTATGGTGGAATTCTACACTTATTACTGACTTTTGCAAAGGATGTGAACATCCTATTTAGAAATGCCAATATGCCTTCTCAGAGATCTTAAGCCCACAGAGAGAAATGCGTACAGAACAACAAGCTTTACCAAAAATAGGGGAGGTAAGCTTGAGAATATTTTAATAACAAACTATACCAAAAATAGGGGAGGTAAGCTTGAGAATATTTTAATAACAAACTATACCAAAAAGGTAAGCTTGAGAATATTTTATTTCCTCATCTGATAATTTACAGCTGCCCTTTCCATAGAGAAGATTACTGGGATTTATTTTTATCCATGTTTTGAATGTTGCTACTATTCCTGACTATCACAAGTAGCCCATTCCATGACTGAGTACCAAACAAGCAAAAAAAATTGTGTTTTCCTAAGTTATTCTCATCTCCTTGTTTTTCTGTAATTTTATAAATTACTTCTAGTATTTATTGGACCTGGTATGTGGTTATAGAAATGGTTGAAATAGCAAAATGTACAAATAAGTACCAATAAAAAAAAAAACACATTAAGAAATTGTAGAAACATGAATGCCTCACAATGAGTTCATGAAGGTGCTGAAGTCATTGACTTGTGTCCCAAACAACAGGAAGCCAAGCTGGGTGAAGGCCAAGAAGACGATGAAGAACATGATGAAGAACCCGAGCAGATCTTTAGCGCAGCGGCTGAGTGTGGTGGATAGTTGGGTCATGGTCTTGTTGAAGCTGATGTATTTGAACACCTGCACAACCCAAAAAGATGAGGTATTTTAACAGCTACACAACACATAAAGATGATGTATTTAAATACCTGCACAACATGATAAAGATGATGTATTTAAACATGTGCACAACAAATAAAGATGATGTACTTTAACACCTGCACAACACATAAAGAATATGTTTTTTAACACCTGCACAACACATAGAGATGATGTATTTGAACACTTGTACAACATGATAAAGAAGATGTGTTTGAACACCTGCACAACAAATTAAGGTGACACAAAAAAAATTTGATGTAAAAACAACTCACTTTTGATATATAGCACTAAAAAATATTCTGTGTACAAAAAATAATATTGAATGACACATGCAGCTTTCCACTGACCTTAACCCATGCAATGAAGACAGTAATAGCCACAGCATTGTTGAACCGTACTTCCCAGAATCCAATATTCTCAAATGGTGCATACTGCAGCGGGTTGCTGAGCAGCTCCTGCAGCTTGTTCATTATGGTCAGCGAGCGGTAGACATTGAAGGTGATGCACACCAGGGCCACGAACAGCAGGACCACATCCAGGATGTTCCAAAAGTCCAGGAAGTAGCGTAGCCCCGTGTAACTGATCTGAAACAACACAGTTCATTTTCAATGGGAGATGTTGACTGTTTTGATTATTTAAGTAAATATCTATGTAAAGATCCTATCAGAGATAGACGTGCGACTGAGACTTTTAAATTCAATGTCAGGTATAGAGCTATGTAGACTCAGGGAAACCATTTTAGATTTAAGAAAGTATTCTAAATCGGAATCTAGGAACTTAAACATGGCTATTCCATAGTCTGCCTCAATTTCATGTTCCCCTTAATAATGTTGAAGATTGACTTCACAGCCTAAAGGAGTCTAAAATTGTTGGGAGCTGAGCTAATTGAAATTTGCTCACACATATTTTAAATTACATTGTCTCACTACCTATTTGCGTAATTTTAAAATTTAACCCTAGGACAGCTTGTTTTACAAAGGGATTGTATGGTCAGCACAGTACCGGTACCCAAACAGCTATACTAGCCCCAGCTGATGAATATAAGAATCTAGATTGATATTACTTTAACAAGGGAAACATCCCACGCTGTAGGCCACGTACCTCCATGAACTCCTCTATCACGTAGTACACTATGAATATGACGAAGATGATTTCACATCCCAGTATGAACATGTCAAACGTCGTCACGTAGCGTATCAGCTTCACAGTGTGGAAAGTCCAGGATGGGATGGCGCCCCCAGTAGCTGGAAACTCTACTAGGAGCCTGAGTAACACAACGAAAAGAAACAACATTTTGAGCAATTTTTTGTAATAAATATTTGAAGATAAAACACTTTGAACTTAATCTTTTATTTTATCTATTTTTACAGATGCTTCTACCATACAGCAGATTATTGCTCCCTAAGCATATCAATGGTTCGAATCTAGTCTTTCATTTAGATCAGGGTATTAAATGTTGAATGAAACCCATTCCATGCCTGAATGCCAACCAAATAGAAAAGGAATGTTTTTTGTTCTTGCATACAGCATAAGAGAACAATCTTTATCTGAGTATTGTAATTGTAATAGTTTATTGCGTTGTATTACGTATTATTACAATTTGCTCTTTAGCCTTGAACATAACACAACAAAATGTTACCTATGTTATCACACAGAATAAATTGTTACATACGTTAAAACAGAGAAAAAAAATGTTACATACGTTATAACACAGAATAAATTGATGTTCGCATTGTACACAGTGAAAGAGATGAACACTGCCCTGGCTCCTCGCTGTATCCACAACTTATCTATGAGCTGGTTTATAATTTGGCTTGAGGATTCTTTGTTCACGTGCATGTCCTTGACATAGCCGCCACCGCTGTACATGTGTATTTTGCCCCAGTACATGAAGCCTTTCAGTGCATCTTGGGATTGATACTTCCATCTGGAGATAACAAGATGAAAGTTGGCAACTGTATGGGAGTTATTTGGTGTGCATTTTGAAGAAAAAAAAGGTAATTACCATTGAAACACTGGAAACATTTTATGTATATATCTATATCTAACCCAAAATAGGCACATTTTTTTAGCAACTATATAGACCTGACATAGTTTGAATATTTTTAAAATCTGCTTCACTGGCCCTATAGATCAAATCCGTCTCACTAGAATGTGCTGATAAGGTAGTTTTTTTTCAGTAAAACACAACCAATGCTAACAGGATTCATACTCTAAAACCATTTTAAATAAATTTCCAAACTTGACCCTAACTCTTCAAACAATTTTACAAATCAGTGTGTGAAATATCTTCTAAATGTCTTGTATTGCATGTAAGTAATCCAAAACAAACAAAATAATGTTTGTGAAAATGTTTTAAAAGATAAAATAACTCATGAATTCAAAGTCATTAACTTTTTTTTAAGGTGTCAAATAAAAATAGGTGGGTAAAAGAGTTTGTGCGCGTCTACCAGAACACCCAAGTTAGCATGCTTTCGGTTGTTAAGATAAATATGCCAGTTTGGCAAGTAGTAAGAAGGTTACCAGTTTAATTGCCAGTTTGGCATGGGTATATTTTAGAAAAAGACTTAGCATAGGCCTACCTACTATAATAATGCTAAAGGTTAGGCTATACTATATGTCACTATAGAGCGGCTATAGGCCTAAGGCTTAGGGCCTACTATGACTATGTTCGTAGAAACAGCAGAAATTAGTAGGCTAATATTAATATGATACTAGATTATAATATAATATAAAGGATAGTGATCGCGGATTTAGGGAAGGCCTAATACATTATAAATTAGCCTATAACTCATTTATTAGATACAAAGAATTTACCGGTCATGATTATTTCAGGTAGGCATATTTACTGATAGGCCTACTGATACAGTTAGTCTACACCAGTGTCTAAGACCTACGACAACTCTATAATAATAGTAGTAATAGTTAATAGGCCTACTATAATAAATAAAATAATAATATTAATAGTCAATAGACTCAATAGTTCTAGAGTGCTAGGAAAATTACAAATAGTCATAGTTGAAATACTATTACGGTACAGTCCGGTACAGTAAAGTAATATTAATATATATGTAAAGCAATGTCAATGTTTACGTAGGCCTATCTTAAAATAATATAATAGGCCTAAGCCTACAATTATTCTGAACTAGTAGGTTATTATAAATTCTTTCAATAAACTTGACTACTAGACACAAAGACTTTCAAAATACGGAGGCTACCTGTTTAAATTGTTTTGATATTTTATTAAATTTAAAACATTTTTTAACTTAAGGAGATTTAAAAATTCCTTTCGATTTAAATTGAAAATAATGATTATTTAGATTTGGCATTAATTTTTTATTTTATTTTGGCTCTAATTTTTTGCTGGCCACTAATGATGTTTTTGCTATCTCTCTCTATTGAAACTACGGTGGACGCGCAGAAACTCTTTAACCAATAGTTCAAGCTGCTATGTCATTTTTAACAAAATTCACAAACCTTGGTCAGTTTTCACAAAAGTGTGTTCAGCTAATGCCACAGTTTTAACAGCTTAAGTTTAAATAAGGCAGTAAAAAAAAAATTATATGTCATTCTTATTAAAAATTTAGTTTAAATAAAAATAAAAAAAAAGGAAAGTATAAAAACAGAATAATAAAATTTGCCTGAAATGAATTTGTTAGAATTAATAAATAATTTTGCACTTGAAATTTAAATAAAAACAAGTTGAGACAAACTGCAAATTTAAACCAGAAAACAAACATTTGAAAAAAAAAGATTTTGTTGAAGAGACAATTCTTTCATCCTACGCTGTCTCGTTTGGCTCCTGTGCCGCTCGACCAAAGTCCGATGTGTCCTCATCATCTTTGCTATACATAGCGTAGCAGTCGGTGATAAACGTCTCAAACTCTTCATTGACAGTGCAGGAATTGGTGCTGACTCGCAGTTGCCGCAGGCGAGGGACCCCGAGCAGCTTATTCTCGTAATAGATGTAGCCAAACGTGCTGGCAGGCAAGGGTTCGTTGTTGTACCACTTTTCCCAATATAGACTGTTTAACAATGGTGCTTTTGCAAACTGGTAAATGTAGTAGTCACAATAACATGAAATAGAATTCACAAATAGGAGGCCTTTGGGAAACTGGATGCACTTAGAATATTTGGCTTTATTGATCTGCTATATGGCTTTTTAATTTTTTTAATGGACAATTTAAAATATGAAAGCATGCACAAATTCAGTTTTAAAAGTAAATTCATGTTGGACATTTGACACTTTCCTATCGGAAAGCACCCCACACTTGCCAACCCCAAATTGTACATGACCGCTACATTAGTGTTTTTACATTAACTGTTTTTAACTACAAACCTTCCAGAAGTCATCTACACTGGATATGGAACGGAAGTTTATGCCTTCAGGACTCTTCGTCTCCAGAAATAGATCCATCATCACTTTAGTGTAATAGTACATATTAGTTGAAGACATGCCAAAGGCAACTGAAAAGTCAAAAGATTTCATATACACTTGGGCCTATCTTACAATATACCGGTATACATAATAAGCATACATTTAGATAAAATATAATACATAACTGTCTCTTGAGACATATATATAAATGTTGAGACTCCTTTACAGGAACTTATAATTAACAGATAAGGTATAGATGTGCCCTATCCATTAAAGTTCCTCCCCAGCTAAGAACAACGCAGTATATTTCAGGTGGGAACAAGAGCCTAAACTGAATCAATTAAACATGTCACCCTAACTTCAGACATTGCCTCCACCCTCAACAAACAGTACATCACTTCCTACTTGAATGTCCTCAATGCCAAGTTCACACATGCACAATTAATTGCCTCCTTAAATCACCATAACCAACACTCTCCCTCCCACAACAAAACAAAAAGGCTTTATTTTTAAAAAACAACAACGGCATATCAATTATGTCTGTCTGGCATTTATAGCAAAAAGAGAAAACAAATCTACAGCCTAATTGAAAATACTAAGACGTGTGCTACCCCCATGTCCTTAGTTTAAAGCAAGTGTTGCATTTTGGCAAGGGTTTTTGAATGCTGTAAATTTATTTTTCCTAACAATTTTTTTTTTTCGCAGTACTTATAAGTCCTCAGATTACAGAAATTTTGTCTAGATGGAAGATTATTATGTCTTTGGCCTGAAACTCCTGCAGAGCGGCAGGGATGAGATGGCGGTAGGGATAGAACCCAGATATCATCATGTTGATAGTCTGGCATGCCAACCGCAGGACGGACCAGAAGGCCTTCTCAGGCAAACACAAACTTGCATCAATTTGTTCTTTGGGTGAGGCAGAGTATTATGTTGTATTGCCAAATCACAATAAAGAGATTGTGCTGTAATCACAACGCCTGATCAGCATTATTTGAGTTACTTTATGAATATATATATATATATATATATATATATATATACATTGACAAACTTACTTATACAGACAAAGATGAGAAACAGAACATAGATGACCAGCTCCCTAAATGTTCTCTGGACCAATAACTCTTGGTCCTCTTTGATATCAGATGTATACCTGGTATTCCATATGGCTGTAAAGTAAAAAAAACAACAAAAACTGCAGTGTTGGCAAGAGAGTCAAAGAGTGTCATTCAGTGAAATGAAAATATATTTGTCCCATTTATTATGGTGGGGTAAAGTAAAGGCGGCTGGGCATTGTGCTGGCCACACAGCCCCTAAGTACGCCATGGCCACAGAGACCGGTGAAGGCTGTTTCACCGGCCATATGGTCAATTTTGTCAGAAGGGAACATTATGGTGGTCCAGCAGCAGGTGAAGGTGGTTTGCCGCTGTGATATCTTGGGTTAAAATCTCAGAACAAATGCAGTGTTGTCTAACTCCGATGTGTGCCTGACCTAAGGTGTAGGGTTAGCATAGCCTGGTTGGGTAGTACTGGCCACACTATTCCATTGTATGTTGCAGCCAAAGATACCAGTGAATTCTACTTCACTAGCCTAATGGTGTGAAATGGATACCAAAAATAATGCGTAAGCACTGTCTGAATAGTAATTATATCAATATATATATAGATATATATATATATATTAATTTTTTTTTGTATAACATAACATATTATGTAAAATAATAGAAAGGCCTAATATATACTATATACTATAGATATTAAAATTCATTGTTTTCTACAAGCTAGGACTAGGCACATTGTGATGTATGAGAATGAAGTTAGAATTACCATAATTAACTCCCTTTTTTTGTTGCTGTGATTACCTCCCTTTGTAACTGGTGGTCACATTCTTTTTGGTGACCCTGGGTGACCCTTGTCAGTTTGCCCTGAGCGATCAGGGTGAGGAACAGGGGGAAGGTTAGGAGCATGTGGTGTGTAAGTTGTTTTAGAGAGTGTAGTGAGAGACTGTTAGGCTGTGTTTTAATACTACTTGTGTTTACTTTAATTCCGTATTTTGTACTTGTGCTATAGTCTATGTCTGTTTCAGATCAAATTAAAGTTGTTAGTAATTATTCTTGACGTTGTTAATTCATTGTTTGGATGAAAGTTGGGGCATGAGAATTCAAGATACACAAGGGTAAAATAAAGTCATTCAAGAGAAAAGAGCCTACCCTAGACAAGCAAGATGTAACAATATGCAACATTTATACCGGTAATTGCAACATTTATACCGGTAAATGCAACATTTATACCGGTAATTGCAACATTTATACCGGTAAATGCAACATTTATACCTGTAATTGCAACATTTATACCTGTAAATGCAACATTTATACCTGTAATTGCAACATTTACACCAGTAAATGCAACATTTATACCGGTAAATGCAACATTTATACAGGTAAATGCAACATTTATACCGGTAAATGCAACATTTATACCGGTAATTGCAACATTTATACCGGTAAATGCAACCTTTATACCGGTAATCACAACATTTATACCGGTAAATGCAACATTTATACCGGTAATCGCAACATTTATACCGGTGCATGCAACATTTATACCGGTAAATGCAACATTTATACCGATAATCACAACATTTATGGCGGTAATTGCAACATTTATGGCGGTAATTGCAACATTTATACCGGTAATTGCAACATTTATACCGGTAATTGCAACATTTATACCGGTAATTGCAACATTTATACCCGTAATTGCAACATTTATACCCGTAATTGCAACATTTATACCCGTAATTGCAACATTTAGACAGTAAAGTTATTTTTTTTAAATCTAATGCTTACTGCCAAGAAATCTTCTCAAGGGACTTTCTTTCTTTGCGTCTGCTTTCTCAAAGTTGACCTCGTCTTCTTTTTCTGTCATGACTTTTTTTTTTACATCAAGTCCTAATAATTTTGATAATGAAACTCAGATAATACTGTGTTACAAAACAATTAATTAATTACAAAATACAAAAAACAAACCCAATAGTCATTCTCATAATCTTTTCTTTACCTAGATCAGGGGGTCGCCAACCTATGTATGCCAGACTTGTCAACCAAAGCAATTTTCAATGACATGCGAAAGACCCCCCCCCCCCCAAAAAAAAAATTCTCTTCTACAAATAATTGAGTGCTGGAACATAACGACGTTTTGTCTGTTGGCCGCTGAATGAATTAAACAAAACCACTTGAGCACACTATTATTAAAAGGTTGCCAACCCCTGACCTAGGTAAAATAAATTTTTGTACAAAAACTAAAACAATTTTCTTATAAGTTTACAGATGTTCCTTCTAGGCCGAAGATTATTACGTCCACTAGGCCCAAAACTCCTGCAGGGCGACAGGGATCCGTCGGTGGCAGGGATAGAACTCGGGACGTGTCAGTTGGTTTTTAGTTGACAGTCCGGTGAACTAACCGCTGAACCATTTAAAAAGATTTTTATTTTATTGATTGACTGAAATATCACAATTGATAAAATCCTGATTTTTTAAATTTACAAAATATCATATTTATTTCATTTAAATCGGATTAATTTATATTAAATGAGATTTTCAACATTTAATTAGGATTTAAAAAAATGGAAACTTATTTTTCTCCCTATATTTTAAACTTTTCTTTTCTTTTTTTTTCATACATAACAAAGATCTTAAAGCTAGATAGTAGGTCTACATTACCTTTAATTAAAAAAGGTAGAAAATAATTATAATTTTTAAATAAATAAATTAAGCCCGAGCTTTTTAATAATTTTAAATCAAATTTGTTTAAAAGTTTACTTTGATTTTTCAAAACTTTTTATAATTAAATTGTATATTAAAGTAAAAAAAAGTATCCGGTTGGACCAGATTGATCATAGATCATGGGGCCTGTGAAGCAGCGTTCACCAGTTTATGTGGCCACGGCATACTAGGGGATTGAGTGGCTAGCACAATGCCCAGGCGCCTTTACTTTACCCCAACTAAAGTCAGGTAGACTCAATGAAACCCTCCAGACTCAAGAACAAATCCTAGCCTTCACCAGGATTCGAACCCAGAACCTTCGGTACATCAGCCGAATGCGTTGTCGCTCGGCCAACGTGCAGGAGTTTATTTGTATTTTAAAATCATATTTGTATTAAATTGTATAAGTTTACTTATAAAATTGTATATTACTATAGACTATAGAAATCTATTATTAATGTGTTATTTTAGTTAGGCCTACATTCCGTAAGATTATTATTTAAAAATGTAGCCGTAGCGGCGAAGGTGAAGCCTTAAATTTAAATAATTAAATATTAATAAAAATGTATCATAATGAAAGTCATAAAGTAAAGTGAAAAGTGTAGCCTAAAGCCTAAAGAAAAGTTCTAACGCACGCAACGGTAGGCAAAGCTTCGGGCTTACTTAATTATTAATACAATTATAATGCAAAAAAAGTAAGTTACATTTAGAGCTCTTCATCCTTTTTCCCTGGGGTTTTTGTTACTTAAAATTATACGTTTGCATGAAAATTATAAAGTTTTACCTTTTCAAGACTTTTATACGAATAAATTGTAGATTTCATACTAAGTTTGGCGTTGTACTAAAACTGTACCAGGATTTTTACGTTATATATATATAATATATAGTTTTGATATTTGCCTAAATAAACAAAGAATCTTCATTTTAAAAATCCCCAAAGCGTAAAGTAATATATAAAAATTTAAGGAAAAATAACTTCTTTATTGTCTTCAACAAAAAATGCGATGCTAATAATTGTAGTTAGATGTTAACATAATATTTGAAAGCACAAAGTGGCATAGTAGGCTTAACATTCTACTATTGTTGTCCAGATCCATGGCAACGTTGGCTAAGTAACCACTGATCTATATAAATATTTTAATGACGATTCAATCGAGCACAAAGACTTAGTTATGTTGTCTAACTATAGTTAACATCAAGAATAAAAGTAACGTATCCTTTTCATAGCTTGATGTTCATAATGGCAAGAGAAGCAGCGTTAACTAGCTTTTTGGCTAAGGCAGAGGCCTACAATGTGAATGTGATTGTGTAACGGGAACAATGCCCCTCAGCATTTTACTTTTTTTCTTCTACTGACAAGCCTATTTAAAATGTAGGCTATCCATCAGAGCTAGGCAGGCCTAAGACACCCTCCATGTACGGGGAAAACAAACATGTCGTTAATAAGGATTCGCAACCGCTCCTGTAGGAGGTTTGGTTAAAAGGTAATAGCAGTCTTCTCCCTAAAGAGGTGTCTGTAAGACATTCCATCTATCATTCATCTATCCCAAGGACCGAGAACTGTTCCCATGTTTACAACGTTATAGGTCACGAGGTGATCATAAACGCACACGTTACACCTGCTGTAGATACTGACATAAGCCTACTAAAAATAGGACCAAAGACTTCAGACGCATCTTGGCAGAGTTTTTATAGTTAGTGCCCGAGGGAAAGGAACTGTCCTCAATTCACCTATGACATATTTTTTTGTTAACGATCTTTGACAAAAGGAAGTGGGGGGGGGGGGGGGGGGGCGAAATATGAGCTTGCAGAAATTTAAATAACTTTATTTTATGCATTAGCTCCCTTCCCCTTAAGACAATTATTTTTAGCTTAAAATAAAAGTAAATAGAAAACACAAATTGATTTAATTAAAAACAAGACTTGTGGAAGAAAGAATAAGAAAAACACGACTTTTGGACAGAATAAGAAAAAGACTTGTAAAAAAAAAAAGAAAAAACTTGAGGATCACAATCACAGAATAAGTATAACAAGATTTGTGGAACACAGAATAAGAATAACAAGACTTTAGGATCACAATCACAGAAAAAGAAAAACAAGACTTTAGGATCACAATCACAGAATAAGAATCACAAGATTTGAGGAACACAATATTATAAAAACAAGATGTGTGGAACACAGAATAAGAATAACAATACTCTAAAGCTGATGACTTTACATTTTTATTGATTAGCCTCTATTCCATTTAATGAAAAACCTAGTATATTTTAAAATAAAAAAAAAATAGAAAAATTGGTGGTGCTGTAAAAAATTGAATTATGCTGTTTATCTAGGAAACAAAAGTTATTCAAAAATAAAGATCTAAAACTTTTGTTCCCTTTTTTTTCCACATGCAAAAATAAATTTTGTTATCAAAATTATAGAAAACAATGTGTATATTTTGTGTACAATGCCTCATAACAAAAAAACAAGGGGATGTTTACAATTCAAAAGAGGTATAGTTCTGTTGAAACTTGATTTTCAAGTACAAGAAATAGCATAAAAAATAGCATAAAAAATAATAATACAGCAATAGAGTAAAGTATAATTTTGTTCTGACTACTGACAAATGGACGGACTTTGAAAGGAGAGAATCATTGTTTCATGATTGCAAAACAAAAATATATATTTTGTTCCATAAAGAATCGGATATAATAATACTCTATGTTTTTTTAAACAGCAGTTGATTTGATTGGACGAAAAAAATAAACAATAAACAGGTGACTATATATGGATGGGGCACCTGACCAATAGGAAAGGTTTGTTGTATTGCTGAACGGAACTAAAGTTTGACCGAAGCCTACACACAGACACAAAATTATTATCACAGACTTTTTTTTGTTTTAGCCAACATCTTGAATGTTCAAATATTTTCTTTCTTGAAAATTCTTCAGTTTGTAAATTTTTTTTTCCAGTATAATTTGAACCAGGTAACATATTTTCATTTGTTGAACAAAACCATTAAACATTGGCTTGAGTGTATAGAAGAAGTATAAGGACTAGCGTGAAATTTATATTGAAGTGTGACAATAAACTATAAATACATACACTATAGAAATACAACAACAAAAATATGACAGATCTTGTTTCCATAGTAACATAAAAATAAACAAAATAGATCACTTTCTTTTTTTTCTTAGCTACAGAGTATTCACCAGGGGCTTAATTTTTTTTTCTATCTAAATATTCCCAATTGTTGTTTGCCCCAAATTAAATGTAAATGGGAATTAATTTAAAAAAAAGTAAAATAAAAAAAAAGAGTTGACAAATCTTGTTTCCATAGTAACATCTATAAAAACTAAAATCACTTTCCTGAAAGCTATAAAGTATTCCTCTAAATAAATTGAATTCCTTCCCTTTCCTAATATGCACAAATTTTGGTTTTCCCGATAATATAATTAGCAACAAAGAAAGTCAATAATATCATAGGAGACTGTAGAGTACACTAGTTAATCTGACAATGAAAAAAAAAAATTAACAAGTGGAGGAAAAAAAAAAGTCCTTTCCAATAGATTACAGACTTGATTCAAACATTACGATCAGCGAATTCATTGGCTATAAACTTGAGGTCATCTGACTTTCTTTTGGATCCTGAAAAGGGAAATAATTCAGAATTATGGAAAATGAATAAGCCAATCAAACGATACCTTACAGGCTATCAAGGTAAAAGGAAGGAACAACTAAATGAACATATCAACTAACATGGGATATATTTAAACACTTAGTCTTTTATCAAAACAATTTTTTTAGTGCAGTTTAGAATAAACAGTAAACTTCTCTTCTAGACATATAGAAAATCTAATCTAATTGGATTTAGTAGGTTTGGTACCCAAGGTTATCATGGTAAACAGTGTGTTAATACAGTGTGTTAGTTGTTTTTTTTTATTAGTTTAATTTTTAAAATACCACTTTTGTATGTAATTGGATATTTTATAATGTTCATTAATAATGTAGAAAAAATAAACTCTTTGTAATCAAGACTAACGTCCCATAGTTTGGGTCTATAAAAACAATCTTTTTTTTAAAATGGCTAGGTCAAGTATGCCCAGGAAAAATACAAACCCAGCTGCTTATATGAACCTGACACAAATGCTCATCCATGTGCTAAAATGTTTACGCCATATTTCTATTAACATTAATAGAAGTTTTGATTTATTTATCCCCCCCCCCCCCTCACAGTAAAGTACCCTTTTAGATTAAATTGATCATAGGGCAGCGTCCACCAGTTGTTGTGGCCATGGCATAGTAGGTGATTGTGTGGTCCAGCAAAATGCACAGCCACATTTTTTTTACCAACTAAGGTCAGGTACCCATCAGAGCTGGGTAGACTCGGACACCCTCCAGACATGGGAAAAAATCATAGCCTTCACCAGAATTCGAACCCAGGACCTTCAGTACATCAGTCGAACATGTTGCCGCTCAGTCACAGTGCCCCACCCCAGGAACTAGGATAAATGAATAATTTTCAAATCAAGGCTATAAAGTAAATGTTTAAAGTAAAAGTTAAAATAGAAACAAAACACATCTAAACATGAAATCCAACTTTAGACAAATCCAACAAATAAAACTGTATTATGGAACTATTTTGAAGTCAATTAAAATTGGAAATGTATCAAACAGTTAAATGTAAACTTTCAAAAGGAAGAATGTGTGAGCCAAACAAACAAAATAAAAAAAAACGAAAACAAACAAAATATTTGAAACGTAAAGAAAGAAGAAAAACTACGTTTATTCCTAGAAGACTCTCTATATTTTAAACAAGGTTTGTCCTGCAAAAAAAAAAAAATCCACAATCAGTTAACTGCTCATGCAAACATTGAAATACAGTCTTGTGTAATTTCAATTACATGAGGCATACAATTTGAGGTCATGGTAAACCAGGAATGCATATCTCAGACATATAACAGTTAAATGGAAATGAAAATCAAGATTATATACTACAATGATCTTATTAGTCATTCACCACATTGACCTATTTATAAAAAGCATATTATTTTCAAACATGTTTTTTTTATTTTTAATTCAACCCAAGTTTCTCCTGTTAGGAAGAATTTGTGCACAATTTCAGAATTATATATAATTATTAGTAAATTTAGAATTAGAACATAGTTGAGCTTTTTTAAAACTTAAAGAGAACTGGTCAAATGTATTAGAATTAGTACTATCTGAAGTAATACACCCTTGTGCTATTACTCGAGGTGATAATAAATATAATGCCAAACACCAAGAAAAAAAAAAAGCAACTGTATGATCCGTATTAGTTCACTATAATAAGATTTAAAAGTATTAAAGACTGTCAGAGCAAAAAGTGAAGTTATAATTCTGGTGAAATATTTGAGGGCAGAATGAGAAAATTAAAAGTAAAGATTAAACTTAAGCTACTGAGCAAACTAAAAAAGGTTAAATAGGAATCTAAAATATAATTTCTGTCATATACATACTAAGCAAACAATAAGGGAAACAAGAATCTCTATTATTTCAAGTTTAAATTACTTGTATTTGTGTTTCTTCTATTAATGGATTTACGGAAAATCTAAAGGTAGACAGAATTAATAAAAAACAGAATTCAGTTAGACTTTGTTACATAGTTTGTGGATTATAAAAAAATATGCAAATTTTTCTATTTGTTATTTCTGCCCTGCAATACACGTTGTATTTCCTTTACTTTGGCCTTTAACTGAGACATTGATTCAAGGATGTGACTAAATAATAACCTTGTAAAATTCATAGAAATACTTTCCTTTTTTTAAATTTGTTAGTATCCTGATGAAAAATGAAGGCTAATCATTATTTCTCAACTATAGAGCGTTCTCAGTGGGCGTGGCTTAGGTTTTTACTCTATTTTTAGTGACGTATTTGTGTAAATATAAGAACCCACTTGAGGTACAAATGTAACGTGGTGAAAGTGAAGTACTTCTTTATCATGCAAAGTTCACATCTGAATATTGGCTATCCTACTCAAAAATAATGAGGTAAATAGTACTACTGTAGATTAATTGATTAATGTGATTAGGCTAGGGCCGGCTAGACCTATTTACACTTTCAATTTCACTTTATAGGCCTACACTTTTAATGTTCCGTAGGCTAGGCTACGATGTCTAGTGATAATGTTGGTGAATAGGCTATCTAGTCAAGTCACTATTAGGCTCACATCGTCTATGATCTATGTCTATGATAATAATAAAATAGCCTATTTTATTTAACATACATAATACAGCTTAAATCTTAATAAGACTTAAAACACAACACATCATTTAAAAAAAGCTCGACCCTATATGAAACTTTATTAATACACCGGCCATTATTACTTGTACACCATTAAAGAAAGTAAACACAAATCACTTGCTTTTTGTCACGTGATTGCAAATGCCCTATTGCCTGTCTCTAATGTGTTCATTTATATCATATGTTCAAACATACCACAGTTGCACTACAACGTGCTGTGATTGTATTGTCTTTATGCCATATGAACAAAGGGTAGAGCATTTCAAAGAAAATGCCTTGAAAGAATTTTTCTCCAGGGTCGCTGACTTTACCCAGCACTGAATGGTAACATTTTTTTGTGTGTGTTTTTTTTTTTACATAAATTAACTTTTGCTTCTTTTTTTTTTTTACATAAACTGACTTTTGCTTCTATTTTTTACATAAACTGACTTTTACTTCTACTTTTTACATATACTGACTTTTGCTTCTATTTTTTTTTACATAAACTGACTTTTGCTTCTATTTTTTTACATAAACTGACTTTTGCTTCTATTTTTTTACATAAACTGACTTTTGCTTCTATTTTTTTACATAAACTGACTTTTGCTTCTATTTTTTTTTACATAAACTGACTTTTGCTTCTATTTTTTTACATAAACTGACTTTTGCTTCTATTTTTTTTTACATAAACTGACTTTTGCTTCTATTTTTTTACATAAACTGACTTTTGCTTCTATTTTTTTTTACATAAACTGACTTTTGCTTCTATTTTTTTTTACATAAACTGACTTTGTTTTTTTTTTAAATATTATTTACATAAATTGACTTTTACTTTTTTGTGTGCATAAACATACTTTTTTTTCTTTTTACATAAACTGACTTTTTCTTTTTTAACATTTTTTTTTTTTACAAAAATTTAGTTTTACTTTTTTTGTTTACATAAATTTTAGACTTTCGCTTTTGTTTTACTATGTCAAAAAATATTCACTGAATAAACTTTTAGTCAATTATTAATGTCACATCCCTGATTGATGCTTATGGTGATAATAAATGTGAAGAAATGAGCAGACAGCGAGTGATGAGGTTAAAGAGGAGAACAGTCACAACCCACACAATGTGCTTAAATATTTTTTTACCCACTAAACATCAGATGACTGTCGGAGGAAACCAATAAATAGATTTATATACTCAAGCAACAGAAGTAAAAAATAATTCACTATTAAAGTACCCAGTATCTGTTTTCTGTTTGATCAAAATGTATGCTACCAGATCAACAAGCTTGACATTGCAAGTGTTTGTATTCATGCCACAAATGGGGATCAATAATAATAATTTATATATATCATTACATTATTAAACAGCCCACTGTATTCGAGACAAACAGGACCATTTAAAATCATTTGTGGACAGAGATGTACATACCCCGCTTAGCTCGGCTCGAGAGCGTGGTCTTAGCCCACTGAGCCCACTGCCGCCTCCAGGAGATGCCCCGCGGGCACTATGGACACCGACTGAGGTTTCTGAATCCCACCTCTCCAATTCTTCTCTGACCAATTTCTCCATCTGTTCTCTCTTCACTTCGTCGCTGGTTCCATCAGACTACACACATTAGAAAACACACATGAACATCTTCAACACATTAACCCATTCTAGCCTTAACTTTCTTTTAAATGCAACCACTAAAAGACGCAGCTACAATTTAAACTACAGGGTTCTTTTAACTGTTTAAAAATACATAAATAATTAAGCATAACTTTAAACAATTCTTTTAGAAGAATTGAAGTATATAAACTTTCAACCATTTCAGTAAAACATTTTGGATTTACTGAAATTTCTAAATAGAATACACTGACATTTCAGTTCATGCTACATAAAAGATAGGAGGGAGAAAGCAAGAAAAAGCAGCCACTTCAATGCAGTCTAAACATCCGCACTGACTTTTTTTTTAGCCCAGCTGAAAATGAAAAGAAATGGAACAGCACGTTGAAGCCCAGTCTTAATGCGTTAAGTAATCAATTCATCGAATGTATTGAAATAAAATATTTTTTGTGTGCATAAATTAATTGTTCATATTATATACAAGTATAAAGACTATTCTGTTTGCTGTCATTTCTTGATAAAAAAAAACAACAACAAATAAAGGTAGTTATAACTTTGAAAGATGCTAAAAAAAGAGGTTAAAAGTACACTGACCTCTGTAATGCTATCTAAAATTTTCCCCATCGTTTCCCTGCGTTTCAATTTTGCCTTCTCCATGGCTTCCAGCTTGACCAGCACTGCGTCAATCTTGGACACGATGCTCCCGATAGAATGCTCCATTCTGTCCACCCTCCGAGACAGAACGGTGAACTCCTCGTATGAGACCCCGCTGGCAGTGCGCCCCGTCCGAGACGACTTTGTCCCGCTGTCTTCATCATCACTGTCGTCTCCGCTGTCGCCCTCGTTGAAGCTGGCACGGCTGCTGGAGCGCCGCCCGGTGCCAGGTCTGTCTGCTTTTCCGCTGAGATCTTCATATTCTTTATTTAGTGCGGCCTGAAAAAAAACAACAGCAAACAATAAATGAATTTTTTGTAAAACAATATTATATAACTAATGAATGAATGTGTACACAAGGAGACTCAGTACAATATATTATCTCCAAGAGTTTTTTATAGACTTTAGTTTGGTGAAAGAGGTGTTTAATGTGAACATGACTTCACAAGAATTCAAAGCAAAATTTGTATAGGTTTGAGTTTTCTATTGGCTAAGTTGGATTTTGTTTTTATTTCTAATGGCCAAGTTTATAGGAATTAATTTCACTTCTGTTAGCCAGGTTTTTATAGCTCATAATTTGATTTCTATTGCTTTATTCAATTTCTATTTGCCAAGTTGGATTTTGTTTTTATTTCTAATGGCCAAGTTTATAGGAATTAATTTCACTTCCGTTAGCCAGGTTTTTATAGCTCATAATTTGATTTCTATTGCTTTATTCAATTTCTATTTGCCAAGTTGAATTTTGTTTTTATTTCTAATGGCCAAGTTTATAGGAATTAATTTCACTTCTGTTAGCCAGGTTTTTATAGCTCATAATTTGATTTCTATTGCTTTATTCAATTTCTATTTGCCAAGTTGGATTTTGTTTTTATTTCTAATGGCCAAGTTTATAGGAATTAATTTCACTTCTGTGTGCCAGGTTTTTATAGCTCATAATTTGATTTCTATTGCTTTATTCAATTTCTATTGGCTAAGGTTATGAAGCCAAAACAAAATGAGTTCCATTGGCAAAGATTATAGATTTGTTAGATTTCTTTTTGGTTATATTTTAAAGCGGTTTCTACAGTTTCATTTTATTTCCAACCAATGTTTCAATAACTAACACTTGTATTGAGTTAAGTCAACAAATAAAAAATGGTTACCTTTTGATCTGCCAAGTCTGCTTGCATTCTCTTCTGCTCGTCCTCATCCAGAACTCTGTCACCGTCGCAATCATATTTGGAGAACATGGCCTCAATTTCACCATCGGCATAACCACGCCTGTAAGAGAACAAAAGCATGAGCAATAGAACAATGTATAAACCAGGACAACAGCAGAGTGGCATCAAAATATTATCTACACACCAAACTGTATCGTCATGACCTGGTTTGATAGTTGCTTGGTTTAGTGTTGAAAAGTGTGTGTAGGGAGGATGTGTGCTGGTGGTTGTTTTAGCTGTATTGTAAGGAACTACACACAAACTCATGAATTTAACCAGAGTATATACTGCTGAGGGCCGCTGGACAACTGGACTGTTGTTTATTATTATGTTCTTTTTTTTTTAAGAATGCTGTGAGCTACATGTGTTGAGTCAACTACTTTCATGCTATTTAGTATTTATTTAAGATTTCTGATGTTGTCCAAGGACTTGTGCTGTTTTGTCAGCTGTTAATGTTTCTAGGATCCCACAGTCACCACATGTATGTCAAAATATGTTCAGTTTGATCAGCAAGAGATGTGTTCAAAAAGGAGATTGTATTGGGAGAGTAATGTGTAAAAACAAAAAATGTTCCTACGATTTCAGATCCTGGCGCCACTCGTCAAAGTCCAACTGTTTGTCCTGGTTGATGTCTGCTGTACGCAAAGCCTTCTGGATGTCCACGATCTTGTCCCTCTTGAAGTTCAGTTTGTCCAACATTTTCTCGTAACCCTGTGACAACATTCAGTTTTAATTCATTTAGTTTATACAACAAACAATCATTATGTCCTTATAATTAGCCTAAAACAGTGGTTCCCCAAATATTTCCACACATGGCTCCCATTCTGAAGTTAAGTTTTTCCATGGCGGCCCTTATCTAAAGTCAAAGCTCTAGATGTAGCATTGTACCACATTGCCTCAAGAAAGAATTTTTTTTTTCTGAAAGCCTTTATCACCTTTTCCAACAATATTTAGCAATGCCCATGTCAAGCATAGGCAGTTGCCGCACACATACACATTGGGAGAAGATTGTCTTAGAATACAGTTTCTCTAGCAGACCTTGTAAACTGGCCAAGGGATGGTAAAGCTGAGCTCACCAAATTTCATTAGCTATGTTATAAATGAGGAGATTGTATGGCCAGTATGTTGCTCCCGCTGCCTTTACTTTCTCCCATTGGATGATAAGTGCTTATCAAAGCTAGGTAAGTAGACACAGGGACATTAGTAAGATACAGAAATAAATAATCCAAAAATTTTAAAACCAGGATTTGATCTAGACAGACAACTACTGCTAAAAATCTTTTAACTTTTAGTTTAATATTCCAATTATGTTACAAACAGTCAAATTGTACTCAAACTTATGTCTTAAAAATTTTTTTATTGGCATGTGAATCTTACTTTTTTAAAGTAATCGGCAATTTCAAATTCGTTTTTGGTGTTGGCCATGTCCGACTTGACCTCGGAGTAGGTGTCGTTGATGATGGCCAGGAACATGTTGATGAGGACGAAGAAGACAAAGAACACAAAGAGCATGAAGAAGATGGGACCCAGGATGCGGTTGGCCTGCTCCAGCTGGTGGAAGTCAAAGTCTCCCAGGATGATTCGGAACAAGCAGAAGCTGGAAGGAAAAGAAAAACATTCATTTGATAGTCAAAAAACAAATAAACTTATTACCAGTATTTCTTATATAGGCATGTCATGTAAAAAGTACCCTTCGGACCAAACTGATCATAGGGCTGGTGAAGCAGCGTTCACCAGTTGTGGCCACAGCATACTAGGGGATGTGTGGCCAGCACAATGCCCAGATGTCTTTACTTTGCCCCAACTCGAGTCAGGTACCCATCAGAGCTGGGTAGACTCAGGGACACCCTCAAGTCCAGGGGAAAAAAAATCCTAGCCTTTACTAGGATTCAAACCCAGAACCTTCAGATTGCCAGTCGAACGCGTTGCCGCTCAGCCACCTTGCCCAGTGCAGGTCATGTGACTTGGGACAAATGCATTTGTTTATATCACTGCTTTTAAGTCAGAGCATGAAAGTTAAAATATGTTTTTTTAAAAGGACAAAATTCAAAGTACAAGGTTGAGTCAGACTTAAAAGAATATACTATGTGATCAACTATTATCATAAAGGTGGGAATATGTAAATGAACAAGTTATAAGTTTTAAGGCAATGCATTGTTTATTGTGATAGCCTTCTCACTGATCACCCTGCTTTGATATGTTAAATATGTTCCCATGTTAAATTCTAATCTATTACAGTAAAATCAATACTGGTATGTTGTTTGACCAGAAAGTACCTGTAAGTGTTCTATATCAAGTGTTTTAGACCATTGTTGGTCCAAAGGACTAGTGAAGCAACGTTCACCAATTTCTGTGGCCAGTGCATACAAGAAGATTGTGTGGCCAGCACAAAAGACTTGGGTAAAAAATCCTGCTGTCAACCCGGGCTCCTACCAGTAACCTAAAGTATGGCCAACTGAACAGACTAGCACAGAACAGTAACTTGCATCTTTTCATTCTCTTCTTTTTTAAAGACCACTGACTCCTTAGCTATCTGTAGAATGGCTCATTCTGCCATAATGATATCCAACTTCAAATAAATGAGAGATTTAATAAAGGACTTTTATGTCACTCAACTTCAATGGTCACAACAGACAGCTATTTTCTTTAAAAGCAAGATGATGAATGAAACATTTCTCAGGAAAGAAGTAATACTCACAAGGCATTTTCAAAGCTGCTGAAATCTTCCACCTGGGTTCCAAACAGCAGGTAGCCAAGCTGGGTGAAGGCCAAGAAGATGATGATGAACATCACAAAGAATCCAGCCAAGTCTTTGGCGCAGCGGCCCAAAGTGGAGGACAGCTGGGTCATGGTCTTGTTGAAGCTGATGTACTTGAAGATCTGAAAGTGAAACAGTGTTGAGACTAGCATGTCAAAACTTCATCAATGGTAAAAAAAATATACAAATACAAATACAGGTAAACAAAGTCACTACTTTACAAAAACAGGTAAAAGTACATAAGGCAAAGCAATACCGTCGGACCAAATTGATCCGTATAGGGTAGGTCAAGCAGCGGTACCCATTGTCTATGGCCACAGCATACTAGGGGATTGTGCAGCAAGCAGGTCCTCTTTATTTTGCACCAGTTAATGCCAGGTAGCCATCACAGCTAGGTGGACTCAAGGACACCCTCCAGACCCGGGAACCATTCCTAGCCTTCACCAGGATTTGAACCCAGGACCTTCGGTACACCAGCCAAACGCGCTGCTGCTCAGCCAACATATCCCACAACAGGTTATAGACAAACAAAAGTACAACAAATTTATTTTCTATGTTCTAACACAACTTTACCAACAGACTTTACCAAACTGTATGAACCTTGTTATATCACAGAGACTAACACAGAACAGACTTTACCAAACTGGATGAACCTTGTTATATCACAGAGACTAACACAGAACAGACTTTAAAAAACTGGATGAACCTTGTTATATAACAGAGACTAACACAGAACAGACTTTACCAAACTGGATGAACCTTGTTATATCACAGAGACTAACACAGAACAGACTTTACCAAACTGGATGAACCTTGTTATATCACAGAGACTAACACAGAACAGACTTTACCAAACTGGATGAACCTTGTTATATCACAGAGACTAACACAGAACAGACTTTACCAAACTGGATGAACCTTGTTATATCACAGAGACTAACACAGAACAGACTTTACCAAACTGGATGAACCTTGTTATATCACAGAGACTAACACAGAACAGACTTTACCAAACTGGATGAACCTTGTTATATCACAGAGACTAACACAGAACAGACTTTACCAAACTGGATGAACCTTATTATATCACAGAGACTAACACAGAACAGACTTTACCAAACTGGATGAACCTTGTTATATCACAGAGACTAACACAGAACAGACTTTACCAAACTGTATGAACCTTGTTATATCACAGAGACTAACACAGAACACTAACCTTTATCCAAGCCATAAACACAGCTATAGCTATAGCATTGCTGAACCTTGTCTCCCAGTAGCTGAGCCGTTCAAAGTCTGAGTAGACGTCAGGATTCTTCAACAAAGCTGTCAGCTTATTGTCTACCTGTAATAACATAAGGGCACAGTGCTCTGAAAATGGACTTTTAAGTAGGTCGGTCAAAAGGTCAGGTTTCTTTTCTCATGGTGCGCAGTGAAGGCTTTAAAACCCAGTTGTCTGTCAGAAGGGGAGATCACAGAGGAGATGGTCACTTTGGGTTGTCAAGAAAAAGGCGATGGTATCTTGGGTTGCCAAAGAATGGTAGTGGTCAGTCTGGTTGTTAAGGAAAGGTGTTGGCCCAAGGGAGACACCAAGACAAAGTGTAAGTAACTTTGGGTTGCCAATAAATATCATATAAAGACCACTAGATTTTAACCCTTACAGTCCCGGGCGCATATATATAGTCATTTTGAAGCCCTATCGATGTCACTGCCATTCTGAAATAAAGTCTGTGCCGTAGGGAATAATTAGTAAAACAATGGTCGGGACTCAAGTATGCATAGGAAAGTAGGTCAGTGCTGGAAGGGTTAATTACTAAATCTGCGGACTAAAACTAAAAAACAAAAAGATTACAACACTAAAGCTAGTTTACCTCAATGGTTCTATAGACATTGAAGCCTACACAGACTACGGAGATGATAATCACAACAATGTCCAAAATATTCCAGAAGCTCTTGAAGTAGCTCAGCTTGTGTTTCTTGATCTAAACATAAAAACGCCAAGACAAGAAAATGATGAGAATTTAGAAAACAAAACCAACTCTTAATCAGAGGAGAAAGTCCATTTGACTGACAGTTAGAGACTTTGTGTATCAGAGGAGAAAGTCCATTTGACTGACAGTTAGAGACTTTGTGTATCAGAGGAGAAAGTCCATTTGACTGACAGTTAGAGACTTTGTGTATCAGAGGAGAAAGTCCATTTGACTGACAGTTAGAGACTTTGTGTATCAGAGGAGAAAGTCCATTTGACTGACAGTTAGAGACTTTGTGTATCAGAGGAGAAAGTCCATTTGACTGACAGTTAGAGACTTTGTGTATCAGAGGAGAAAGTCCATTTGACTGACAGTTAGAGAAGTTGTTAATAAAGATTTAATTATTTTTTACTTTAGCACAAGATAGTCTTCCTATTTGTAGCTATAATATGTTTTAAGTAAAAGTAAAGAAATATGTATTGAAAAAAGGCTTAATGGACGAGTCGTGAAAAATGTATGAACATAGATCTAACATATTACACTCTATGCACATGTGACTCCAAGAAATGAATAATTAACAAATATAACTTGCTTGATTTTCTTTATATATATATATATAAATATGTAACATTTCCAGTAATTACACTTGTATGATCAACATATGGTAGTGTTAAACATACAACAGAACAGAATGAAAACTTTCAAACGAAACACTGTTTTTTTTTAAAAATGAACTAATAATTTTTTCTCAGTCACTTCGACTGGCATAACAGCTAGTTAACCAATTCATATTTGTTAATGAAGTTTGACATAAACAGGGGACAGTACTCTTACCTCCAGAATCTCCTCAACCATGTAGTAAAGTATGAACAGGCAGAAAATGACTTCGCAGGCTAGGATGAAGTAGTCGCCAACTGTGACGTATCTGATCAGCTTGACCGTGCGGAAAGTCCAGGATGGAATGACGCCACCAGTAGCTGGGAACTCAACCAGAAGCCTGTGAGAGCAGAGACAAAAAAATCCTTTTCTTTACACAAGTCTGGCATTAATACTAAGTGCCTTTGGTTTGTAGAACACGAAACTTAACACAATTTTAACATTCCCGCTAATGTTCAGAAAAACTGATGTTTACATTTAGTCAGAATTTTGGTGGTTGGCTGCAAAATGAGTCAAGTCTTCCTCAATCAAGAGATACATGAAAAGTAGAAAGTTTTTTCTGAATACATTCCAAACAAAACTCTTATTAGAAGTCCAGAAATATTTGACAGATATCTACAAGGCCTAGTGAAATAATTGGCAGATATCTTTCTACATAGCCTATGAAACTATCTTAGCTCTAAAAAGTATAGATAAGATAAAATTGCTTTATTGATCCAAATAAATGGAAATTTGACATGATTACACAAATTCCGTCTTTCAGCATACCGGTAATTAAAACAATATTAAAGAACCATTTGTACTCCGACACAATAGACATTTGTGCACATTAATGTTCATGGCAGACATTTCTAAAATCCAGTTCCTTTCCTTTCATATTTCTATGATATAAAATGTGTGTGATGATATAAATATTACCTCACGACACAGAAGAGATTGATGTTTGCATTGTACACAGTGAAGTCAATGAACACTGCCCTGGTGCCTCGCCGAATCCACAAGTTCTGAAACAGGTTTTGAATCTTGGTTGCCGAGGGGTCCATCCGGGTGTTCAGATCCATGTAGGAACCAGCACCGCTGTACGTGTTCAGCAGTCCCCAGTGTGAGGAGCCATGCAGTTCATCTTCAGAAAAATACCTCCAACTGCAACAAAAGGAACCCTTGTAATGGAGCCAACATACTTACAATGTAATTGTAATGCAGAGACTCACATTACCCTAAACATGAATTAGTACTAACGCAGTGGAGTTTTTTTCCGCATCCTCATAGTATGGTCCAAAAGGCTCTTTATCCTCAATGCTCTCTGCGTAGGAATCATAGCACTCAGATATAAAACTTTGAAAATCTTCATGAACCTGGAGGATGAAAAATAAATAAATAAAACACACACAAAACTTTATAAATGACCAGCTAAACCAACCAGATTAGCAGGACCTTATAGTAAAACCATCTTTTATACAAATCTGCTTTGTATTTTTTCCTATCAATAAAAGTTATACCCTAAAGAACCTGCAATTTAATACATGTTGAATATATTTTGTATAAGGCCTGTAGGTTTCCTTGTTCAATGAACATGTTTGTTTCTATATTTAATCAACCTGTATTTTTATCTCTCACAGGTTCACACTCTTTTATTTGAAAATGAAACCCAAACTTTCCCCATCAAAACAGCAAAAGGTTATTGTTTACACAGTTAATTGAAGTCGGATAACAAAAAAACAACAACATTAGTATTTAATACTTAAGCAGAGCAGACATGTACTGAGACTTGTTATGGCTCTTTAACAGTTAATGGCCCAATTAATGTGTATACTATATCCACCTAATAAAAAATCATGCCATTGTGGGCAAAATTTTGATATCTCTTTTTAATGGCTAGAAGACCAAAAAGCTGACAAAAATGACAACATTAAAGTAACATTTAAAAACACTAAAACATTGGTTTTCATATTCAATATTTCCTTTACTTTGCCTAATCTATAACTGTAAAAAAAACAAAAAAACAGACGAGCTTCCGGCTCTTACGTCCAGGAGTATAATGTTCAGGGGTAGATTAAGGAAGGGGACACACCAAGATCCTGTCTGAGAGTAGCCACCCCGCGGTATGCTGTTAGTGCGTATTGTGTAACATGGGGAACGGTCTCCGCAGTGAATTCACTACACTTCTCCCCCTACCTACGGAATTCCCCCTTGGATCATTAACGAGGTGGCTCGCTCCTATATCTGCATGTCGCCCCGGTAGAACAAATCCCAGACTATAGGCCTGGACATCCAGACACTGAGCTTGGTGAGACGGATTATTGTGCTCACTTCTTCCTCCCCACCGAGTGTCGGTGGCTCTCTCTGGGGCAATAAAATCTTGGACCCGCAACAGGGGCTGTCCCCCCCCCCCCCCCCATGCACTAACCTACTGGTGTACTTTTAAGGCAAGCACATTGGCGGTTTCCACACTTAGACAGACTTGGAGGCTCGTGGGTACAGAAGAGTACATCTTTTATCAAACTATTATGCCATAAATAAAAGAACCCAATTTCAACTAAATTAAATTAAGGCCCCCTTTTTCACAGTTTTCCCTACAGGCTAATAATAACTCATTTGATTTTCTGTGGAAAAAACCTGCATCTCAAAACATTTAAAAAGTGAATTGAAGAAAAAAAAACACAAAACAACAAATACCTTGCAAGAATTGTTATGAACCCTGAGTTGTCGAATCCTGGGGACGCCCAACAATTTGTTCTCGTAGTAGATGTATCCGAGCTCATGCTCTGGTATAGATTGATTGTTGTAGTCCGTCTCCATGTACAGGCTTTCCAGGAGTGGTTTTTTCGCAAACTACATTCCAGGATAAATAACATCGTTCAAAGTCTAGCATGAAACAACCGACTTACAGTTGTGTAAACCTTTTAAGAAGTATGATATGTTTGATGCATGAGTGAGTTGTTTCATAAACGTGTAATGTAGTTGACGAAATCAAGTGCCTAACTACTTTCCTGTTCCTCATTAATACATGGATGTGGATGTCCTTTACCACTATGTTTGAGCAATACAATGTTCTATATATGTTCTATAGACACAGAGTGTCATTTATCAAACCTAACTTGAATTCGTATGTCTAATCAGACATTCTGCAAAAAGAAAAAAAGCACAAGCACGTACAGCCATGGTCATACCTTTTACCCTAAAACTGGATCTATGGACATTCGAAGCGATGGAAATTGACATCATCGCTATGGAAATTGTCACTATGGAAACTGGCACTCCGTAAACTGGAGCTATGGGAAATGTGGCCATATAACTGTGACTATGGATTTCAAAATTGCTTTCTTATAAATTTTGTATTTTTGCCCATTCAGTTTTGTTAGTGCTATAAACCAGCAGCTATTATTTAAGAATAAAAATCCACCTGATCCATGAAATGTATGGATGTTTTTGAGAGGGGGGTGGGGCGTCTTTCAATGTTGCCATTTTAACCCTTAAAGCGCGTAGCTATTTTCACAGAAATGCATTAAAAAGTGTAGCTAAAACTGACGGGCATTAAACTTTCAAAACCTCTTGCTTTTATTGTGTTTTCTTTTATGATATTTTTACATTAGATATATAAACCTATACATTTTATTAAAGCTTATAGTTTGGGGAATTGGAAAAACATATTGATTGTTTAATATCTAGCATCTAAAATGCAAAAATTTAATAAATACACGGCAATTTTTGTTTACAAAAACTTCGAAAAAATATTTTCATTAATTTAACACACAACTAAGTAGTAAAAAACGAATAAAAATATTATAAAACACTTAAATTTTAGACATATATTAAATTATTATTAAATTATTATGTATTAAATTAAAGAAATGTATTAAAAAAAAGTATATTAGTAAGTATTAGAGTCTCCTGTAATATTTACAAATTAGTCAGGGTACAGTCCGACATTGCACTCAGTAAACCTAGAGCGCACCCACCCAGTTCGAAAAAAAAATATTTTAAATATTAAATGTTGTTTAACTATCACATTTTTTACAATTATGATGAAAATATACTAGCTTTAACCTAGGCCCGCAAAATAAACAGATTTAAATACAAATTTATTTCAATAATAACTAAAATAAAAACGATGATTAGCCACGCCCATCTTTTGAAAACGATGTTTTTGCTAACAACAAACACGAAGCTAATTTATTGAACTATTTGTCGGCTTTTTGACCTAATTCAGTATTTTGAAAACTAAATCATTAAAATAAAACAAATATGAATTCAATACACTTCTTACTGTTTAGAATTTCATCAAAACCAATAAAATATAATTGAAATTATGCATCAATTCCATCGTAGCTTTTCGAATAGTCACTAACACCTTCGTTCATTTTGCGAATCGAGGAAAATTTAACGTAAAAAATGGCTGCCTTTCACTACAAGAAGAGACGGAAGTTGTTAAGCTTTACGGATGTGTACATTTTTACGAAAAAAAACAAATGAAAACGACACAATGTAGCCGAAAAAAAGCTAAGCCACGATCGTGGCTCTACGCACTTAACGTATTGTTAACGCTGAGCCACGATCGTGGCCCTACGCGCTTCAAGGGTTAATGCATATTTTGCAAACACCACTTTTGTAGAAATAACCGAGTGCTTGCAGGGTTAATTTATTAAATTTCTGCTAAAGAAATCATTCATTGTCTGCTACAGAAGACATGTAGTTGTCTGCTACAGACAAAAAGTGCTTACGCTCCAAAAGTCTTCCACGCTGCCCAGGTTTTGAAAATTTCCCTCCTGGTTGGCGTCATCCCAAGGAGTGGTCAAGAAGAGGTCCTGCATCACTTTAGTGAAATAGTACATAGTCGTGGAGGTCATCCCAAAGGTGACTGGAAAAAAACAAAAACAAATGAGCTCCACATACACATTGACTTACTGCTACAGCAGACAACCATTTCACAAGAATTTGCCATGAAGATAAAATTATAAAAATACAAAATAGCTGCCAACTAAAAAAAAAATGAAAAGTAAAGATCTCAAAATGTATTACAAGTCATGGGAATATAGCTAAGTGTAAAATGAAAGTACTCTTTATGAATCCAGTTTTCTTGTATTCAACTTAAAAAATATAGTGAATAGGAGTGTTTAAACATGCTATTTGATGAATTGGGTTACGAACCGAGTAGTAGTGAAAACTCTGTGGAGTGTTAATTTCATATGAAAATCTTGCTTCTTCTATATTATCATTCACCGCCCCTAAAACACATGTCCAGTTTAAACTCTTACACTCATAACGATAGCATCAGTTAGGACCTTGGCAAAATGTTATTATTTGTGTGTGACTATTTGTGTGTGTATTATAGTCCAAGACAAATATGTCTGAAAAAATAGGATATTCTGCCTGACTTCTTGGGGAAATTTCCAGTCAGGTCCCAATATGTTTACATAAAAAAACTTGCGTGATCTATAAATGACAACCGTCTAAAATAAAGTAAAGTACCCTTCGGACAAAACTGATCATAGGGCTGGTGAAGCAGCGGAATGTGTGGCCAGCACAATGCCCAACCGATGACTGTCTGCCATGATAAAAATATTATAAAAATTAGCTACCAACCAGAACGCATTTAACACCAAGCAACAAAATCATACATAGAGCTCGCTTTCATGCAAGAACATGGGCTACAATTCTCTGGGGCCATATACGTCCATACAGATACTTACTAACGCAAAGAATGGCCAAGAAGACAATGTAAACAATGAGTTCTCTCAGTGTTGTCTTCACATACAGTTCCCTGTTGGTGTTGGTCTCCTCAGTCTGACGGGTGGCCCAGAGAGCTGACAATGCAATTAATATATTTCAATAATAATACGTTACATCACAACAAAGTCTTGGTAGTCTAGTTGAGAGGAGAATCTTTCAAATTTATAATGCTAAAAAAAAAAGGTATAAACATTTATATACTATCAGAGCATAATCTCAATATCCTTTTTTTTTTCCAAATCCATTAGTAAATTTTCCATTTTTAACCTTCATACCAAAATTGCTATGTTTGAAGTAGATACCCCCCGCCCTTCCCTGTGTCGTCACATTCTGGGACAGCAGATGGTCAGGATTTATGAAATAGAAAATAATTAAACGTCTATTTGATGTCTGCTATGCATTTAATTATTTGATTCTTTCCAATCAGACGAGATTCTTTAGAACGCTTTCCTTCGGGAAAAGAAATCAAAATGTGGGGTAAAAGATTAACTTGCTAAAAAAAAAAAACAATGATCGCTTTTAAGACTGGTCATCACTTTTAAAACCAATGATTGAATTTTCAGTTATTCCTTGGCATCCCTAATTAGTATCCCGTCGGACCAAATTGATCCATAGGGCAGGTGAAGCAGCGTTCACCAGTTTCTGTGGCCATGCCATACTAGGTGATTGTGTGGACAGCACTAAAAAACAGTCCCCTTTACTACGGCGGAAGCAAAAGTAAGTAAGCAAACACATTCTTATATACACAAATCAATTATACTTGAAATTAATTTGAAGAACTGTAAGACTGTGAGCTAAATTTGCTGTAAACATTATATAAAATTCAGTCAAACAGTTTGATTAGAATGTTATTTATTTCAAGTGAAGTTACTAATATCTATCCCCAGCCAACACCAAGTAAATTAGTTGGTAAGAAGAAAATGGGATAAACTGACTGGTCATGTATTGAAAAAGATTGCTTGTAAGGATGGACATTTTCATGTCATAAAGTAACTAAATGACTATGAAAGTAACAAGGTTTAACATTTTTTTTAAAATAATTACATATTATTCATCTCTTTTTAGTGTGGGTAATGAATTTGTTTTTTGTTTGTTTTAACAACATACATCGAACCCCTTTCAGGAACGATTGGACAGCTCCACCGCCGCCTCCGCCACTTGGTTTTTTCAGATCTGTAGCGGAGGTGACCATCTGGCTGGTTGAAGATTTAGCACTTCTGGGTGGTCCCATATATGCCTGTAAGAGAGTAAACATCAGGGTCAATGCCTTAAAGCAGGGACATGCAAACATATTTCATCATTGGGCTGTAAAAGGAATTTGATACATGTATATATAGACCATCCACATATTCTAAAAATGTATGTAGATTTTAAATAGAAATGAATTTTTAAAAACTGTTGTTAAAATCTCAGCTCTTTGGAGACACAGTAAAAGGTTTAGCCGGCTCTATTGTGACCAGTGGGCTGCCTTCTGCACACCCCTGCTTTAAAGGCTAAGTTTTATTATTGTTGTATATAAAAAGACATACAATTCTGTGACTTATGTAGCTTTTGCCACCCTAGAGTTCAGTAGTAATGAAGTATAATAAAAAGCTGTACTTTAAAATGTGTACATCCAATACAAGTAGATAGAGGAAACAAAAGGGAAATACAAACTTAAAGTAACATTGACAAGTAAATAAATCTTAACATTAAATCATTAAATCACCATTTGTAATATATACATTTAAACATCCTTTTAACCCTTCCCGTACCGAGCCAATCGGTAGAGAGAAAATGATTCCAACAAAACATTTATTTCAGGTTTTAAGATTTACACTAAATCAACAGAAGAATAAATGTATTTTAACATTGAGTTCTATTTCAAAGAACTGAAATTCTTCTGTGAACCAAGGTTAAGAGATGTCTGCTCTATTGGAGTTAATATTATAGAGATATATAAATGTCCACATGATAGATAAATACAGGGATGCCAGCAGGCCTAGACAAAAAAAACTGAACATTTTTTTATCTCCGAAAACCAATATATGCAAGCTTGAACGCGCGACAATACGTATAGTGACACAAACCATAAACATTATTTTCAATTTAGCCTAACTAATTATGTAATGCAAATAGTGGTGTACTTACAAACTTTACATAAGCAGCATGTGTAAAAGAAGGGGAGGAACAGCTAATTGTTTGTCTATTTCCCTTGTTTAAAGGGGCTAGCCGGAAATTTTCAAAAAGCCTGAAATCAGGCTTTAGCCTGAAAACTGGCATCCCTGTAAATATACTGCAATGGAAATGGCTTTTTGAGTTGTTCTTATCAGTGTGTGTGTTTTTTTATTTGACAAGATGCAGAGGTAACATACAAACCACAACTAACCTCATCTGCATCATTATGAATGGAGTCTGCATAATCAGCGTCCCAGGCAGTGCGTGACTGTGCACTAGAAGGTCGATTCGCCATTTTTTAGGGCTTTTACAAAACCTAGATATTTGGAAGCAATTATTATATTTTTTAATTGAAACTGTTTCCAAAAATTTAATGACAATATTATACATTTTATATAACAAGGGGACTAGCCTAATGATTTTCAGTCAGCAGCATAGTCATAGAATGTTCAATTTTTTAAATTTAAGATGCAAATTAGAAGTTTTAGTTTAGTTAGAAATTAAACACACAAACTTTTAAAATTATTCACTTTCGCATTAAATTTTTGAAGCTTTTTCAGCACCAGCAGTTGTGCTTTACTAAGACTAAAGTCTAAAGCTTTACACCTTCAAAACTTTAATAACTTTTTTTAGCATTAAATATTGTTTACAATTTCAGTAGCCCGCCATAGTCATAGCATAGGCAAGTCTTCTTTTAAGCTTTTTTTAAGTATATAGGGCCTAATATTCATTTAATATAGGGCCTTTAATTATTAATATTATATTGTAATATTAATAAAAAATTCATGTTTCAATTCTCATCACAAGAACTAAAATGTAAAAAAGAGCTTTTTATTCTAAAGGCTATCTTTTATATATAAAATATAACAAAGAAAAAAATGTTTTGCTGGTGAACTTATTATTATTTAGACCTATCCACCTATATATCATATATTATTAACTTTTGATTAATTAGTGACTATTAATTACTTAACTTAGCCTATATACTAGGCCTATATAAATAATAATTATTATGCCAGTAACGTTATGGTTTATTGTAACATTGTAAACTACTGGCTACTGACTACTGGGTTTTTCATAAATAATAATAGTTGTTTAATTTTAATTTAATAGTAATAGATCTACTATGAGACTATGACTATGAGTATGATGTAATGAGTATGATCTAGAGTCTAGAGTTAGAGTCTAGAGCTAGTCAATCAAATTCTAATATTCTAGCAGTAGCAGTAGCTAGGCTAGACTAGCAGGACTATCCCAACCAATTTCTGTTATAAGTATAATAAGTTATAAACGAAAATAATCAACAGTTCAAATACTGAATGAATGAAGTTATATTGTATATTATTTAAGTCTTAAGTATATATATTTTATTTAGTAGTCTTAGAATAGCTTTTTAGTATTTATTTAGTTTTAAATTTAAAATCACTACTCTCCAAGTCCGAAATTAACAGGGCCTAAAAGGCCTAAATAATTTTATACAAATACTGAATTATACTAGTCTAGGCCCCCTGCCCTATATTATTATATTATAATTATATACTACTACTACCATTAAAATTTAACGAAGTATTTAAAAAGTTTATATAATGGTAATTTTCCTTTACTATTTAAGTGTTTCTAG
Source organism: Anisus vortex (assembly GCA_949126835.1). NCBI lineage: Eukaryota > Metazoa > Mollusca > Gastropoda > Planorbidae > Anisus > Anisus vortex. Next base: position 51,987,094 of record OX421494.1, on the reverse strand, counting down.
TTACTTACAGGAGTCTTAACAAAAGAAATTTCAACATGTAGTTGTAGGCTAATCCAATTTATTAGATTGTTAGAGTTAGTACCAGAAGTACCAGAGTAAAGTTGTTTTTTTCTATCTAAAATAAAAACTTTGGTAAGAACTTTATTTTAATGCCATTTTAAGCCATTTTTAGGGGCTTTGTTTTTATACTAAAAACGAAAAGAAAAATTCTATCTTTAAGGTAAAAAATGTCATTAAATTATAAAACAAAAATCTTTTGTTTTAATCATAGTCATAGTAATGTTTTAAATTCAGCTTTTTAGAAATATTACAAAGGTGTAAAAACTTTCTTATTGGCATGAATTTCATATCAGCCCAGTGCTTGAAACGAATGTTGCCAACTTCAATTATTTTGGGCTTGTTTTTGACAGGCTCGTTCGCTTTAAAAAAAAAAATCATTATGTTTGTTTTCTTTCGGCTTTCTTTCGTTTGTTACACGAGCTGGTAAAGACTTTAATAACAACAAAACGTTTCAGTTGAACAACGCTTGGATGCTTTCTTGATTTCATGGCCTTCGATTGCTTTACTAAATACACTTTATATTCCAAAATAGGCTACTGGAATAGGAAACATTGATTTGTATAGGGCCTAATATTTAATTGTATAAAATATACAATTTTCTGGCTTGTTTCCAGGCATAGACGCTTTCTCACCCAATAAAATCTTATCGTAACTGGCCTAGAAACGTTGGAGAAAAAACAACTCACTTCCCCACTTTTAAAATGGTTATTTCAAAGATTTTGTTTAAAGGTGTAAAAATGTAAATGATAAATAAAAAGAAAAATGTAGGCTCTACATTAGACCTAACTCTATACATGCCTAGTCTAACTGTCTTCATAACTATTATAATCTCCGCCCTACCCCCCCCCCCCCCAGTTTTGTTTGAAACATCTATTTAGAAAAAAGGGTCTGGACGATGTTTGGAGAGAGGCACATGCCCCCCCCCCCTCCCTGTGGCTACGCTTATGTTCTAACGTCTGCTACTTGGGAGGACTTTATGATATCAGTGCGGTAGTCCTGCGGGACGCTTTGGCACCACCGTTTTGGCGCGATGGCACGAATATCGTATTTTAAGAACGTACAATTATATTCCAACTTAGAAATCACAATCCACTTCACAGTAAAACTTTAATAAGTATTGAAAAGGTAACAGTTATCTCTGATTTGGACGCTCGTTGTTGACTGGGCCCAATGACCACTCCTCATTGTCCATTCTATATTTAAAAAACACTTTTATTTGGTCTTTTTAACTCGCCACCCAATAGGCCCCTATTCTAAAACATCAATTATTTTCATTCCTGTCTAAAATTTACCCTGGGTTTGATCACTCCCTACTATTTTACAACAGTCAAGTTATTTGAAAGGTGTGGACACGGAGTTATTTTTTGAACTCGTACATGTGTTGTTATCAGATTTACCCTACATTGAAAAATTAGCATGCGTAATTTTCGAATATGTTTTAAGTGTAGGCCTATACGGAAAAAAAACTATAAAAAAAAAAAACTTCCCTATCTAGACGACATGGGCTACAGATAAATATATACATAGGCTAAGCCTTTAGGTATTAAAATACATTGTTTTAATCTGTCATTAATCTGTATCAGTCAGTAGGGCCTATATAAAAAATAGTAATTAAAATTTAATAGTCCTATATAAGCATTACAGTAGGCTACATTGTTTTATACTGTTTTTACTTATTATTTGTTTCATTTATTATACAAAGAATACAGTTTTCCTCAAATGAAGTTATTACGTTACGATTATTAAATGATGGGATATGTTTTTGTTCCATCGCGGCAAAACGCCCAGGGCCGAAACGGCCGCACCAAAACGGCCATCGCACCGAAACGGCGTCGCCAAAATGTCCTGCTTCGAGATCCGAGCCTTTAAACAAATATTTTGGTCCTTAGCACAGCCCCAATGTCTTGAAACAGATCCAGTAATATTGGGTGACAACCGATTTCCATTTTCATTATAAAGGTAAAAATCACAACTGAATAGGCCTACTGTATTACCAATAGGACTTGTTTTATTAAAATAAACGAAATCATCCATTTGACAAAACGTTGTGCATTTAGTTTCCCTGTGTGTGTATCCTGGATGAATATAATTTTCGTGACAAGGTAAAAATTCTGCCATCATATCAACTAGTTAGTTAGACAAGCCTGTGTTTGGTGGGCATAGAGTGTTCCACATTTGGGGACACGCACAGAGATGTGTGAACGCACAGAGATGTGTGCGTCCCCACTGGTCACACGATACCTTCACCACATGCGTTAGCCCACCGGTGAGCTCTTGATGCCAGGGTACTGGTGGTTTCCACACTTCGCCATCGATGAGGCCTATGGGTACAGAAATGAGCTTTCAATCCACCAGTCAGACAGACTTAACAATGTCTGTAAATTGGGCTATAAATACCTGACCTAATTATTTGAGTATTTGAATATCAATGTAAGCAACAACAAACGAAATAAAAACCAAATAGCATCAACAATACCAATTGCAGCCCTAAACCCCAACGGACACTGTCAATGTCAGGAACACCACCACTGAATTCACTCACACATACACACATACACCTTATTTCAGTGAATTTAGAAGGAAGATTCCAGAATCAAGTGCATGTTCTGAAAATTATCCCACAGAGACTTAAAAGTTTGGAAATAAAGCTCCGAAGTTCTTTAAAAAAAAAGAATTTACAAGAACTCATAATGAGATACCATAACTCTAATCCATAGGCCTACTAATTCTAAAAATTAATAAAATTCCTTGATAAAATTATCGGGACTTTAAAATCGTAGAAGCCGATTCTTCTAAAACATTATCCTATCTTATATCGCTTCTTCTATAAACAAGATAATTGCGTCCTACGCTTATCCGTGGTCTGAGTCTAATTATTAGATAAGTGTTTTAAATGATGTAAAATCGTAGGGCCCTAGGACAGTTCCCTGTGGAACTCACTAGTTTATAGTTAATGTTGCTGATTCAGAACCAATAATGATTTCAGTTTCTTTTCTACCAATCAGAAAGTCTTAAATCTACTTATGTAATGGATCAGAGATTCCCAAACAAATTTGTTTTTTAAACTAAACTAATATGGTGAAGTTTATCGAATGTTTTAAAAAATCTAGTAACAAAGCCTTAATTTGGTTTTTATTATCTAATCCTTTAGACAAGTCATCTATTATAGGGGTCGTCAACCTACGATTCTCGTACCAGACTTGGCACGCAGAGCGATTTTCAATGGCACGCGGAAGAAATTGAGAACTAGAGCATAATGACTTTTAAGCAGTAGCGTAGCCAGGGGGGGGGGGGCTCAGGGGGAGCAGTCGCTCCCCCTACGACCATTTTCGAAGAAAAAGGGCCTACTTGGGAAAAAAATTATTTAGTTAATAATGTTAACAAGCCACGAAGCACAATTTATGCTGTTTCTAATTTTTTTCTTTAAATTGCATTTCAACAATTTAATTTATTACAATCATTTGGAATCATTCAGCGTGCCAACAGCGTGAAGGTTAAGCTGATCAACTAAATTATTTTCATAAAATAATTTATTTAGTGTCGTAGCAAGAGCAAGACCAAAAGAAAAGGAGCTTAACAGAGAAAATCATTAAAGCATTTTTTTAAAATATTTAATAAAAAATAAACCTGTTTGATATTATCAGCTTAAAAAAAAAATCCATTCGTAGCTAATACACATTTTCATTACTCAACTTACACATTAATAGTTATCAACATTTGAATTTAGGTGTCAAGAAATTATTCTAGTAATAGATATAAAGTCTTTAATGTTTGATCTCAGAATAACTGAGATTTACTCTAACATATTAATATAACCCGTAAAAATGCCACTCAGAACCATTACAATTAAGAGGAAGAGATACATTATAATCATACAAACTGGGTAGTTATTTTAATGTTTTAAAATGTACATCTACATTCTTTAGTCATAAAATATGTATATAATTTTCAACTATCTTTTGTAATTTTATCATTTTAGAGTTATAAGCCATTATTTTTTTTTAAAAGAAACAAAAAAGAAACATATTAGTAATATTAATGTAAAGAAAACGGGTTAATTATCTCCCTTCAAGTAAATTCTCCAAATTTGATGCTAGTGATACCAAACGAGTTAATTGTTTTAATATAACTAGTGTATTTCTGAAATTGCTCATCTATCTTAATTTGCCTTAAATTAGGGAAAGAGTTAAATTTTTTGAATTTGATTTCACGGAAAGATATGCCCAGTTTCAATGCAAATCCATTCCAGTTGCCCAACACTTCCAATGCTTTTGGACCCAGTCTTGTAAATGGACGTTTAACTCACCAAAACGTGTCCCCAAGTCATACAGAAACATTGGCTTCAACAGTCAGTTCTCCTAATTCAATAACGGACATTTTTTCTTATTAAGGGGGCAGTTTTACCAGGAAATACAAAAAAAAGTCATTTTTGTGAATTTTTAATTGAGACTAATATCAAATGAGATGCTTTTAATTGTGCACAATTCTATGTTGAAGTTTCTGTAGAAGTTAAATATTTTTTTTTTCATGAATTTTCAAACAAGGTGGAGGTCTGTTGGGGTTGCTTAAAAAATGTAAGGATTAAAATTTCTTCTTGTTTGTTCGTGAAATCTTGCGATTCACTACACTTCGTCAGCCATAACTTTTTTGAATATTAACCGATTTGCTTGAAATTTTATCTGCTGATGTGTTACATAAATATCTATTGCCGGTACTAGAATTATGTACATAAGTATTCATTTAAAAATGTTATAAAAAATAAATTTGAAAAAAAAAAATACCCAAAATATGAATATAATTAGGATTTTTGTACAAAAAAAATTTGTAATATATATCAATTCTTTTAGTACCGGCCATACATATACTATATTAGTGCATCCTGACAAAAAATCAAAGGAAGTGACTTCGGAAATTTAACATAATCAATGCAGAAATGATGTCACTATTTTTAAAATAAAATTTTGTAGCTTGATACTCAGTACCATTATAATACAACTTATTTTTATTTTATCACAATCATTCATTATTTGTGTGATAAAGTTGTTATCATAGTATCTTGTCTGAAAATATGAATGCTTTTTCTCTATTCGTTGTTTTTTTTACACATGTATAAGTAACAAGACGCCTTTCAAGGTGATACTGCCCCTTTAAGATACATCTTAATTGCTTCCAGACAAGAAAATAATCTATCCTAGACTTTACCTATAAGCCTACTCCGTTTGACTTTCTTCTAGAAGAGACTTTAGAAACTATACAATTGACTATCTTAACAATAGATTCAATCACAGATGGGAGCTTTGCAAACAAAGATTCCTGAACGAAAACAGTCGACGTCCAGTGTAATTCCCATGTAGTTTGCCATGCAGCACCCACTAATTATGCTGACATACGTTGTTTTCATTGCATTAAACAATATTCTTGGAGGTCTTTCGCGTGCCACTGAAAATCGTTCTGCAAGCCAAGTCTGGCACGCGTGCTTTAGGTTGCCGACCCCTACTATATAGCATTCACGTTGATTCTATAAATACTTTTCGATACTAGTCGTTCATCCCAAAAATGAGCTCTAGATGCAATCAATTTTGCAGAAATTCCCATCACTATTAGCTGCTAGAAAAAGAATTGTGAATGGTTAAATAAAAACTACACTATTATACAGTGTGTGTATCCTGAGGCACAGGGTTTTCTTATAACACTTGATACGTACGAATTCTTAGTTATTCTATGAATCTGGAAAAATGCTAAAAGTGGGGCCTTTTTCCTAAAATTTCGCTCCCCCTAGCGTCAAAATCTGGCTACGCCACTGCTTTTAAGCTGTTGGCACGCTGACTGAATTACAAATCCTGCTTCGGCACACTGTTAATAAAGGTTGTCAACCCCTGATCTATTAAATCTATTTCATTAGCTCTTTCATACGTAAGATCTTATCAACGCAACGGAGTAAAAAAAAGAGCAGCAATTTAGGTACTCATCATCCATGTTTTTTAAAAGAAGCCAGTAGTGTGTCTTTTTCTTCCAAATCCATAACAAATTATATATTAATGTTTAGTTAATAAACAAGGATTGTTATCATGCACATGATTTTATAGAACCTAAGAAAAAAAATGTGACATTGAAACGTTGGAAATGACAAAATGAAGACTTACCCCTAAATGGAAAAAGTCTCAATATAAATATAAAAGTTGTAGTTTCTCCACTTGACTGTCGTCGCCTGCACGATTACCTTTAGTTCTGGACAAACAGACCGTGAGCTAGGTAGTCTCTCTCTCTCCCTACAGGGCCCCTGGCAGTCACCTTAGTGATGCCAGCCTGACGTCATTGGGTCAGTTCGATAAATCGATATGCAATCAATCCATCCCAGAGAATGCCAATCGGTGACAGTTTGATGTTGTTGTGGGTTTGATCGATGAGATGCGCTTTTATTTTGAGATTGTCCGTTGGAAACTTTTGCTGAAGAAGAAATAACAAACAAAAAAATTAATAGGCTATCTCTAACTCTATTGAGCACACGTTTAAAATTGTAATTTCTTAGACTAATACATAGGCGGATCTAGTTTGCAAGGCTTCCCCCTTTCTGCTACAACGAAAGACTATACTAAGATGGACCACTTGCGCTATTTTTAGTTAAGTGTTGTTGTGTTTTTCCGTGCGCAGCCAATAACACTAGCCTAAATTACTGATAAACGTGCCTAAATACTTCCACTTTATCCCGTCGGACCAAATTTATCCCTAGGGCCTAGAAGCAGCGTTCACTAGTTTCTATGGCCACGGCATACTAGGGGATGTATGGCCAGCACAATGACCAACCGCCTTTACTTTACCCCAACTAAAGTCAGGTACCATCAGAGCTGGGTAGACTCAGTGACACCCTCCAGACCAGGAAACAAATCTTGGCCTTCACCAGGATTCGAACCCAGGACCTTCGGTACGCCATCCGAACGCGCTGCCTCCACCTTGCCCTCAATTTTGAGTTTATTCTATACAAATTCTTAATCTCTGTTCTTATTAAACATAAAATGGAAAAAAATGGACCCTTCTCACATTATCCCTCCTCTATCCTTATGTCCTATAGAGCGTTTGCAATGGGCGGAGCATAAGTTTTTTAGTGACGTCATTTGTAAATAGAAGCCACTATTGAGGAACAAATATGGCCTATGGTGAAGTTTCTTATTATGCCCAATTTACATATGAATATTGGATATCTTACTAAAAAATTAGGAATTAAATAGTAGTACTGTAGATTAATTGATTAATGTGATTAGGCTAAGGCCGACTAGATCTATTTACACTTTCAATTTCACTTTATAGGCCTACACTTTTAATGTTTCGTAAGCTAGGCTAATGGGCTAATGGCTAAGTAGGGCAGCTACGATGTCAAGTGATAGTTTTGGTGAATAGGCTATCTAGTCAAGTCACTAATAGGCTCACATCGTCTATGATTTATGTCTATGATAATAATAAAATAGCCTATTTTATTTAACATACATAATACAGCTTACATCTTAATAAGACTTAAAACACAAAACATAATTTTAAAAAAGCTCGAGCCTATGTGAAACTTTATTAATACAGCGGCCATTGTACGTGTAAACCACTACATAAAGTAAAAAAAAATCACGTGCTTTTTGTCACGTGATTGCAAACGCCCTATAGCCGTCTCCTTTAATGCCCCCTACCTTATATTCTCTCCCATAATGCCCTATACCTAATGCCATATTACATAATGCCCTCTTCCTATATACTCTCCAAACTATTGCAATTAATGCTCTCTCCTATTATGCCAGTTTTCCTATTGCCCTACTACCAAATGCCCTCCCGTTTTCGGGCTATGCCATATGCCCTCTTACAAAACCCTTTCTCTCAATACACCTTCACCTCCTCCGCCAACGGCCTCCCCCCTCCCAATTTCCTCTCCCCTGATGCCGTATACCATATTGCCCTCTCCACTCCTAAGGAGTGCGGTCTGTTTAAGACAAAGGGGTAACACATACAAATAAAGACAATCAAAGAGTAGGAAATAAGAACGTTCCATGTCTTAATATAGTGACATACACAGACACACCGAGGTAAATCAAGACACATACAGACGTAAAGACACACATATATTCAGAGAATAACTCTCCTCCTCCACTGCCATCCAACTGCCTCTCTATTTATATATTTTAAAAAAAAGCAGCCAAGAAAGTCAAGTTTAGAGATCCTTTAAAAAAAAACAACAACAACCGCCCAAGCCGTTGTCTGATCGCGTTAGGTCTGAGGCAAAGTGACAAGTAGAAATCAGACAAAGTGGCAACTAAGAAGATGGACAAGTTGGCATTCAAGCTAAAGTATGGCTGCAAACGAAAATCCGCAAAGGTATTCGATAATGATTCCTAATTCATGAGTCTTTCGATTTTTCCTTAGCCATAAGAAATTGGACATTTTTTATTTCTTTTTTTGCAAAAGACGCAATTTCAGACGGAATGTTATGTGAATACGAGAGAGGCCATCCACTATCCAACCAACCTTCTTTATTGACATAATTTATGTAGAAATGGTAGACTATATTGTATATAGCACATTACATTGTCCTCTCTCTCTCTCTCTCTCTCTCTAAATATATATATACAGGCCCTATTATATATTGCGGATCATTTTAAAACCTTAAATTATGGTAACAGAAATGAAATGCGTCTCAAACGATGACCAGAGGGCACTGCTTGTCATTCATTTCCATCTTGACGAACTACCCTTTGCTAGATCACCTTCCAGATAATACGGAGATAATGAGAACTTTCCAGAAAAAAAAAGAAACAGAGGGTAGACCCTAATTTACTTTGTATGGCTTAATTATAAAGCAATTGGGCCATTGCTTCCTACTCCTTCATCACGTGACCTCCCGTAACTGAGAAGCATTTGAATAAATTATGTCTCACGTGACGTCACCAACAAGACATCGATAAACGATTTCTGATTGGTTGACAAGGCAAGGTTCATCGTCGTCTCTCTCTTTCCCTTTATTTTTTTGGGTCAGGTATCGGAGAATCGATTTTATTTCAGCGCTAGGCATCGATTCTTTGTCCTGGCTCATAAAACATTCACCTTTGTTTCTTTCTATTTTATTGTTCTGTGATGCTTTTGTTCTTACTTCGATCCACGGGAAATGCTGTATCGCCATGTTGACGGAAAGATGTATTGATAAAGGTGGACTGGATCGATACTCGGGTAAAAATATATCGATCCGAAATGATATTTTTATTTGTTGGTACTTGTGTTTCCCTTTGTCTTAAGCAACGCCTCCATTTTCCACCACTGAATACCGGCCCCCTTGCTGTATCTTTTTGGTCATGTGACTTTGTGAGAGGTCAATCATCCAGTCATCCAACATATCGGCTATTTATCTATCTATATATCTATCTATCTGCCTGAGTAATTTATCTGTCTGTGTATCAATCAATCTATCTATCTATAATTAGTATCTGTCTGTCTGTCTATCCATCTATCTTTATTTCTATCTATTTATCTATCCATCTATCTATCTATCTATCTATCTATCTATCTATCTATCTATCTATCTATCTATCTATCTATCTATCTATCTATCTATCTATCCATCTATCTATCTATCTATCTATCTATCTATCTATCTATCTATCTATCTATCTGTCTGTCTGTCTGCCTATCTATCTATCTATCTATCTATCTATCTATCTATCTATCTATCTATCTATCTATCTATCTGTCTGTCTGTCTATCTATCTATCTATCTATCTATCTATCTATCTATCTATCTATCTATCTATCTGTCTATCTATCTATCTATCTATCTATCTATCTATCCGTCCTTCCATCTGTCTGTCTTTCGTCCTATCTATCTATCTATCTATCTATCTATCTATCTATCTATCTATCTATCTATCTATCTATGTATCTATCTATCTATCTATCTATCTATCTATCTATCTATCTATCTATCTATCATCTCCCTGTCTAACTAATGATTCATCAATATTGAACTTTCTTTAACCAACGAGACTACAACAATATACTGTTTGTTGTTGTGTGTTGTATGTTTAATTAATTATGGTCACGCTGTCAACTGTCAATACTCTTTTGTTGGTGCCTGTGATGATTTAAAATATATATAGTTATTTTAGTGGGACATAATTTGTATAATCTCTAACCCGGTGTTAATGTACAGAATAAACGAGTGACGTTTTACGATAAAAACAATGACGTAGGAGTTAGATTGAACGTAGCGTACATTGGGAGATAAAGACAGACGACCTAAGAATTTGGTAGTGCAAAGACGTGTTTTAGACTAGACTATAGAACTGTGGTGTATTTGAATTCATCTTGTACATAAATTGCATTAAATATTGAGTTCTCATTTTTACTACAAGCCGGCAGTTTGTTCATTGATTATTAATATATAATGTGATCTCCCTGAGAGTTGTATACATAGTAATTACAAAATAACGGTCACATTATTTGGCGCCCAACGAAAATTCGGAAGCTCAAGGTGAATTCGGAAAACCAATGTGGAATATTGAAAATCAACGGAGAATGTTGAAGGAGAATCAAGGTGAATATTATTGAAAATCAATTTGAAAGAAAGCCTACAATATATTGTGAAGCACAGCTTAAAGAATACCGCAAATGAACGTTTCTTACGACTAAAAGAAGACTAAAATTCAATGTGAAGAAATATCGACGAGAAAGAAAATTTGACGGTTTAACAGTATAGCCTAGCACGTCTTGGAATTAAGCGCTACCAGTACATAACGGTGTACATGAAGATAGAAACGGAAGTTTATGTATGTTACTAAGCAAGTCGGTTAAAAAGGCCACTGGAAGTTGAAAGGCGTCTCGGATACATTTTAAAAGTATCGAAAGTGGTAACAATTATTGAAACAATAGTAAAGCTGTGTTTAATAGGACAAGCTAAGTTTGTCAAGTGAAGAGATTAAAAGAGAATCTCCGTAGAACTAGTAAATGGTTCGAGAAAAGAAGAATACTTCAGAATAGTCACAGAACTAGAAGTCAGTTCAGTACAGTAGCAGAAGTCAAGTGAAATTGGAAGTAAAAAGAAACTTCAACAAAGTGAAAGGATTGTAATTATTATGAATTAACGAACACACGAAGACTTTGGGCTGAAATAACCTGTGTGGTGGAGGATCATTTCGAGTTTGGAACCTTGGATTCGGAGACGGAAGGAAAAGGAACGCGTTTTTTAAGATAAGTAAACTGGTGTATACGTTATGTTGTAGTATAGTATATGCCTAGATTTTTCTTGTGAAATCACTGGCATGTATTAGTTTCTTTTAGGAATTTTGTGTATACACTTATTGAAAAGTCCCTGTAAGTCAGGTTAGTTGAAAAAGACTTTTCATAAGTGTATATTACATAATATATGTTAGATTGTATAGTCTTGTATGCACAGTGTTATCATATTGTTTATATATTTGTCATAGTAAATTTTTTGTGAATCTCGAGTCTCATCTACTATCTGTGGTGTTCTTATTTTTATATATATATTGATTATTATATTGCTATTTATTTTATGAATATTGTAATATTGATTACATTTTAAATTATATTAGTTTGTTGTAGTTATATATATTAATTGAAAATGGAGTGTCCCTCAATGGAGACATATGCGCTGTACATAAATTATGGTAAGGAGTTGGGATATACTGGTAAAGAGTTGGATGAGTGGGTGGAGAGAAAATGGAGAGAGTATTTAGAGGCTAAAGAAAAAAATAAAGAAAGAGAAGAAAGGGCTAAAGAAAAAGCTAGAGCTGATGAGATAGAGCTAGAGAGATTAAAACAAATTGATAAAGAAAAAGATAGAGAGGAAAAAGAGAAGGATAGAATTTTTCAGCTAAAAAAGTTAGAATTAGAGGCTAAGAATAATAGTGCAAATGTAAACATTGGAGTCACTAGACCTGTTGTTGACCAGGAAATGGCTATCAGAAATAACATGTGCAGATTTACTTTCCAATTATTTAATGAAAAGGATGGTTCTATTGATACATTTCTAAAAAAATTTGAAATGGAAATGGAGAGACAAAATTTTTCTTCATGTTATTGGTCTGGACTACTGGGAAAATCCTTTACAGGAGATATTCCATCAAAAATTTGTATGGAACAATCAGATTATGCATCTGTTAAGGAACAATTGTTAAGACATTTTGGAAGTACAGAGGAGGCTTATAGAAAGAAATTTTTTGAAATGACTTTATCAAAGGAAGAAGATCCAAAAAGTTATTTTGACTCATTGACAAGTGCCATGGACAAATGGTTAAAATGTGCTAAAATAGAAAAATCATTTGAGGAACTGAAGAATTTTATTATTAGAGATAAGGCAATATATTCACTCGATAAGACTCTCAAAGCATTCATTCAGGAGAGATCTCCCAAGACTATAGAGGAAATAGTTGACCTGATTAGGAACTATAAATTAGCTCATCCCATGGCACCCACTTCTAAAGGAGAGGATTACCAGGATATAATATGCTTTGCTAAAGGCAATGAGAATTTTCAAAGAGGAAGACAATTATCAAGGAGCAAGATGAAATGTGGTAATTGTGGAAGAAATAACCATGTTACTAAGGATTGTAAAGATAAGAGAGATAACACATTGACATGTTTTATATGTAAAAAGAAAGGACATATAGCAAGAAATTGTTTCAGAAGGTCAAGTTCTGCTGGAAACAATAATAATAATAATAGATCTCAGGGATATACACAACAAAGAGATCACAACTCCAGATTTAATCAGAACAGGAATCATTGTGGAGCTGTGTTATCAAGAAGCAAAGGAATAAAGTTTTTTCCAGGATATGTGGGATTAATACCAGTTTTTGCAGTTCGCGACACGGGAGCCTCTGTCATTGCAATAAACAGCAAATATGTTCAGTCAAATCAATACACTGGTGAGGTAGCAGATTGTACATCATTTGACGGAAGAGTGATTAAATTGAGGTTGGCCTACATTGATATTAGGACACCATATATTACAGGTAGAGTACTGGCTCATGTTATAAATGATGCACCAATTGATTTAATTATTGGAAATGTTGAATCAGTTAGAGAATGTACTAGAGAGGAAATAGAAGCATGGGAATTTAATAATAATCAAGCACAATGTAATGTGATTAATGAATGTAAAGCAAGCAATACTGAAGAAAGTCAGACAATGGTGAATAATGAAAGAGACACATCAGTTGATAGTGAATCATTACTGAATGAAAACTTTAATTTGGAAAAATTAAAAAAGGAACAAAGAGAGGATACTACATTGAATAGACTATTCAAATCTACAGAGAAAGGAACTACTAATAAAAATAGTGTATGCAAAGTGAAAAATGATACACAACTATTAGTCAGAGAGATACTCATAAATGGCAGACAAGTGGAACAAATAGTTGTACCATATAAATATAGAACAGAAATAATGACTAATGCTCATTCTATACCATTGGCTGGTCATATGGGAGTTGGCAAAACCAAAAACAGAATAATACAACATTACTTTTGGCCTAAAATGTCCAAAGATGTGAAAAGATTTGTTAAACAATGCAAAGTGTGTCAGATGAAAGGATCTGGAAGTAATTTTACCAAAGCACCAATACAAACAGGAGTGACTGCAACTAGACCATTTCAGAAGGTAGCCATAGATATCATTGGTTTGATGCCTATTATGTCTAACAGAGGACATAGATATATCCTTACATTGATTGATATATGTTCAAGGTATGCAGAGGCAGTACCATTAAAGAAAATTGAATCTACAGATATAGTGCAAGCATTATATTTAATATTTACTAGAATTGGATTTCCTGAAGAGATAATATCAGATAGAGGAACTCAATTTACATCAAAATTGACTAAGGAATTTATGGAAACATTTGGAATAAAGCAGAAGTTTACAACACCTTATCATCCACAATGTAATGGAATGTGTGAGAGATTTAACAAAACTCTGAAGGAAATGTTGTCAAAAGTTAGTAATGAGGATCCAAAGAATTGGGATTTGGCAATTCCATCAATTTTATTTGCATATAGAGAAACTACTCATGATAGTACAGGTTTTTCACCATTTGAATTGATATATGGAAATAATCCAAGAAATCCACTTAGTATTCTCAAAGAACCATTAGTAGGTACTAGTGAAAACAGGGAAATGACTAATTATGAGTTAGTTACAAATAAGAAACAACAATTAGAAATTGCTTTGGAAGAGGCTAGAAAGAATTCAGACAATAATAAGGAAAAGAAAATAAATAGAGTAAATCAGGATAGGAAACTAAGAACTTTGGAACCAGGAGATAAAGCTTTGCTAAAATAAAAAAATCAAAATAACAAACTATTTACTGAATGGCTAGGGCCATATGATGTGGTTAGAAAGGTCACAGATGTGGATTATGAGATAAGAATTAAGGATCAACTTAAAGTTTTTCATATTAATAATTTAAAAAAGTATAATGATCAATCAGTAGAAAGCAATATATGCTGTAGTATAATATCAGAAGAAATTAAAGAGGATATTGAAGAAATAGCAACAGTGAATACACAGGGTCAGCAAACATATAAAGATGTGAATTTAGAGAAATTGACACATGAACAGGCATATGAGATGGCAAAAATAATACACAGGCATAAGGGTATATTTTCTGATTTGCCTGGTAAGACCAATGTCATACAACATGACATTATTGTAACAGATGATAAGCCGGTGAGGCTAAAACCATACACAATCCCTATTCATTTGAGGGAAAACTTGCAAAAAGAGATAGATGAGCTTGTGAGTATGGGGTTGATAGAGCCATCCAATTCAGCAATAGTATTAGTTAAGAAAAAAGATAAAACTATAAGGTTGTGTGTGGACTATAGGAAGCTCAATAATGTTACTCTTTTTGACCCATATCCTATGAACAATGCTGAAGATATTATGGCTCAGCTATCTAATGCAACTATTTTTTCTAAATTGGATATGGCTAAAGGGTACTATCAAGTAGGTTTAACTGATAGAGCTAAACCATTTACAAGTTTTGTTACTCCATTGGGGTTATATCAATGGAAGGTGATGAGTTTTGGATTGGTGAATGCTCCTGCAACTTTTAATAGGATGATGGGTATGATTTTAGGACATAGGAAGGATACTATATTTTATTTGGATGACATATGTGTTTTCAATGATACATGGGAAAATCATTTAAAAAGTCTTAATGATATCTTTGAAATTATAGAAAAACATAATTTGACAATTAAACCTAACAAATTAGAAATAGGCATGAAAGAAATTACTTTTTTGGGACACAAGATATCCAACAACACCATTAAGCCATTGGAGGAGAATATTACTAAAATCCTTAAAATTGACATTCCAAGAAATAAAAAAGAAGTGAGGAGTCTTCTAGGTGTATGTAATTTTTATAGGAAATTTATTCCTAATTTTTCAGAGATGGTAGCTCCGTTGACTGAACTTATTAAAAAGAAAAGCCCAATTAAAATAATTTGGTCTCAGGAGTGTGAAATGGCATTAAATAGGATAAAGGTTGCTTTTTCTGGACAACCTATATTAAGACTACCAGACATTAAAAAAAGATTTGTGGTTTTGACTGATGCAAGTTTGGTTGGTTTGGGAGGAATTTTGGGACAATATCATGACAATGTCTTACACCCGATTCAGTATATTAGCAGGAAATTAAGTGAGGCTGAGGTTAGGTATGCAACAGTAGAACGGGAAGCTCTTGGTGTGGTTTGGTGTATTACTAAATTGGCAAGGTACTTGATGGGTACAAGGTTTATTCTTATGACTGACCATAAGCCCTTGTCCTTTATAAATCAGAACAAGTTAAACAACAGTAGGATAGCAAGATGGTCACTTATACTGCAGGCATACAGTTTTACTGTGGAAAATATACCTGGGGTTGATAATATATTGGCTGATTTGTTGTCTAGATGTGGTGTTTAAGGTGTGCTGTTTGATACGTAAGCACCAGTTGGAACGCGGTTAAAATTATTTTTTATGTAAATATAAAGTATAAATACGGTGTTAATGAAATATTGATTTTTTCCAAAGGTTCTGGATGAGAAATGGCTCTACAACTGAAGCACGGTGATTCAAACACAACGTACCATTTGTAAGTGAGAGATGTTCTATCACGTCCTCACATTATCGTGAACGGTTTTTATGGACACCCTATCAAACGCAAACATGAAGACATCATATGAAGAGTACATTTATGGTGCTGACATGGAATCGAGGTCTTGTCATCGCTATATCAAGGTATATTGACATTATCAACATGGAATCGAGGTCATGTCATCGCTATGTCAAGGTACATTGACATTATCAACATAGAATCGAGGTTATGTCATCGCATTATTAAAGTACATTTACATTGTCAACGCGGAATGAAGGTCATGTCATCAACATATGGAGGAATCAACAAATAAACATGGTACATTATTTTGGGTTTATGACCAATGTCAACACTATATTGCTTATAGACAGACAGCTTGTGGAAGTATTCAATTGTAAATTCTAGAGATGTGTCTGTGAACAATGCATGGTAATTATTGTGTAACATTATTGGAACTATTTTGTCAAGGTGTTGATACTCTACAGGATGGATAATCTACAAAGGACTTAGGAAATAATCAATGAATGTGTTGTTGGACGTTCAGAAGAGGAAGGTTGCAATGATATTACATGGACCAGTATGAACTGTTATGTTTTCGGATTTGATGATATTTATACTATTGGTTTGGGTATTTCATCAATACAGGACAGGATATACTGTGGAACCTTATGGACCTATATGTATTATATGTATTATGGACCTATTAGTGAAAGTTATTGGTTAACATATATTGATGAATACGTTGGTTTTGTTATATGTTATTTGTGTTGCATAACATGTTTTGATATAAATTGGGATAATTGTAATTTTTCATATAGTTCTAGTTATTGAAGAGATATATATTTTATCAAAGTATTTGACGGAGATAAGAATTTTTTTTATATAGAAATTTGTATGACAAATTTAAAGGGTCGATGGGGGAATGTGATGATTTAAAATATATATAGTTATTTTAGTGGGACATAATTTGTATAATCTCTAACCCGGTGTTAATGTACAGAATAAACGAGTGACGTTTTACGATAAAAACAATGACGTAGGAGTTAGATTGAACGTAGCGTACATCATATCATATCATATCATATCATATCATATCATATCATATATATATATAAATCTCAAAAGGAATATGTGGCTGGCTGGGTATGTACATACCGCATAATCTTTTTAAATACTGGACATAAAAACGTGAAATTTGCTACAAATATTCTTTGCGTTACGGCGGTGAACACTGTCAAGGTTTTAAAAAAATTAAAATGACCGCAGTGGTCAGTTTGGTCAAAAAACGCGAATAAAACGACATATTTTGGGTTCATGTTAAAATTGCCGTTCCAACTTTTTATAGTTTTTCGATCGATCGCGCTAAAAAAATAAAAAAAAGGATGGCGTTGAGATTTTTTTCAGGATGACGTCATCAAAGTTTGCGCAGAGATAGCTAGCCGGCTTTTTGTTATGACGTCATCAAATTTTGCGTATTCATTTAAAATTAACTTTGCTTCAACCTTTGCTAATGTACTTTATGAATGAATAGAACAAAATATATTCACGTTTTAATTTGCGTCGTAATTTATAGCGGGATATTTTTAAATTGTTATAATGGGTAATGATTAATGGTTTGAATGGGTATCTTACGTTGTATCTGGGAAATACAAAATTCCTTCACGTTTTTATTCGTGTTGTATGTGTCCACAGAATAGGTATAAAACAGAATGCGCAATCGCATTTTATTTCTGTTTTGGGCAGTAATACCGACGCCATACTAAGCCTATTTAAACGCAGTGGTCCTGGTTACACTCTATATTTATGCTTATTTAGCCTACAACGTCCTTTTCTTCAAATCTACAAGTTTGAACACCCAAAGCTAATAGTTCAGGCAAAATGTGCATAAACGGTTGTGTAATAAACTACAACAATGATGCGAAAACGACTGATTATCGTAAAAAAAAACATGTCAAACTGCATGGCTTTCCTGACTCCATAAAGGATAAACAACGGCATAAACAACCTCATATTAACTCATTATGAATTATATGCCTATTTCCCTTCATAATTTTAAAAGTTTATTTTGGTTTAAAAAGTATATATTTATGTACCGGTAGCCGTAGCAATTTAGTTACCGGTACCGAGCTACGTCTAAGCCATTTTTTTTCAAATCAGTACCGGGTAATAAATATTTTTACATCATATTGGCCTAATCCTATAATGTTGAAAACAAAATGGGTAATTAAGTCAAATTTATATAAAAGTAAGCCTATAATGAAAGATAATGTAGGCCCTATATATATTGTATATATTTATGGCAGACGTAGATATCCTTTCTCATTTTATTATAGTAGCGTCTCTATCGACCGCTGCATTGCGGAAAATGGTAACTTTCAGTGACTGCGTATATAGAGATTGTGCATTCTGTTCTATACCTATTCTGTGTATACGTCTTATAAACTTTGTAGCGGGAAATTTTTCAATTGCCAGGCAATGTTTAAATTGTCGAGCTCAACGTTTTAAAGTTTTAATTTGTATCGTATACGTCTTATAAACTATGTAGCGGGAAATTTTTATATTGCCGGGCAATGTTTGAATTTGCCAGACCAACTTTTTAAAGTTTTAATTCATGTCGTATACGTTGTATAAACTATGATTCATATCGGTTTCAGTTGTTATTGTTTTTCCTGTTGAATTTAAAATTTAATTTTAAGTTTGCTTCCAAAGCAACAATAAATAAATAGCAAATATCACCAACAAAAAAACACAAAAAAAAAAAATATTGATCTACGACTAATGTTGTAGAAAAAAAAAATCAAACAATCATTTTTGAATTAACAGTACTTTTTAAAAGACATGTGAGTTCTATTTTACAGAAAGAGTTTAATTACCCAATAAACTCACAAAATTCGATCATAGTGGTCATACTTTGAGCAAGAAATAAAAAAAAATTATTATTATTTGTTTTTCCTTTTTAGTTGTATATTGAATTGGTGTATAATAAAGTGTGCAAAACAAAAATAAATTTAAAAAATACTGACCACAAAAAAAAAAACATACTACTTTATGTATGTTGCGAAAACAAAACTAAAAAACTATAATGTGTCAAGCATATTCTAAAAAAAAGCCCGTTCGAAGAATCGGGCACATAACGGCTTGTATATATATAAATCTCAAAAGGAATATGTGGCTGGCTGGGTATGTACATACCGCATAATCTTTTTAAATACTGGACATAAAAACGTGAAATTTGCTACAAATATTCTTTGCGTTACGGCGGTGAACACTGTCAAGGTTTTAAAAAAATTAAAATGACCGCAGTGGTCAGTTTGGTCAAAAAACGCGAATAAAACGACATATTTTGGGTTCATGTTAAAATTGCCGTTCCAACTTTTTATAGTTTTTCGATCGATCGCGCTAAAAAAATAAAAAAAAGGATGGCGTTGAGATTTTTTTCAGGATGACGTCATCAAAGTTTGCGCAGAGATAGCTAGCCGGCTTTTCGTTATGACGTCATCAAATTTTGCGTATTCATTTAAAATTAACTTTGCTTCAACCTTTGCTAATGTACTTTATGAATGAATAGAACAAAATATATTCACGTTTTAATTTGCGTCGTAATTTATAGCGGGATATTTTTAAATTGTTATAATGGGTAATGATTAATGGTTTGAATGGGTATCTTACGTTGTATCTGGGAAATACAAAATTCCTTCACGTTTTTATTCGTGTTGTATGTGTCCACAGAATAGGTATAAAACAGAATGCGCAATCGCATTTTATTTCTGTTTTGGGCAGTAATACCGACGCCATACTAAGCCTATTTAAACGCAGTGGTCCTGGTTACACTCTATATTTATGCTTATTTAGCCTACAACGTCCTTTTCTTCAAATCTACAAGTTTGAACACCCAAAGCTAATAGTTCAGGCAAAATGTGCATAAACGGTTGTGTAATAAACTACAACAATGATGCGAAAACGACTGATTATCGTAAAAAAAAACATGTCAAACTGCATGGCTTTCCTGACTCCATAAAGGATAAACAACGGCATAAACAACCTCATATTAACTCATTATGAATTATATGCCTATTTCCCTTCATAATTTTAAAAGTTTATTTTGGTTTAAAAAGTATATATTTATGTACCGGTAGCCGTAGCAATTTAGTTACCGGTACCGAGCTACGTCTAAGCCATTTTTTTTCAAATCAGTACCGGGTAATAAATATTTTTACATCATATTGGCCTAATCCTATAATGTTGAAAACAAAATGGGTAATTAAGTCAAATTTATATAAAAGTAAGCCTATAATGAAAGATAATGTAGGCCCTATATATATTGTATATATTTATGGCAGACGTAGATATCCTTTCTCATTTTATTATAGTAGCGTCTCTATCGACCGCTGCATTGCGGAAAATGGTAACTTTCAGTGACTGCGTATATAGAGATTGTGCATTCTGTTCTATACCTATTCTGTGTATACGTCTTATAAACTTTGTAGCGGGAAATTTTTCAATTGCCAGGCAATGTTTAAATTGTCGAGCTCAACGTTTTAAAGTTTTAATTTGTATCGTATACGTCTTATAAACTATGTAGCGGGAAATTTTTATATTGCCGGGCAATGTTTGAATTTGCCAGACCAACTTTTTAAAGTTTTAATTCATGTCGTATACGTTGTATAAACTATGATTCATATCGGTTTCAGTTGTTATTGTTTTTCCTGTTGAATTTAAAATTTAATTTTAAGTTTGCTTCCAAAGCAACAATAAATAAATAGCAAATATCACCAACAAAAAAACACAAAAAAAAAAAAATATTGATCTACGACTAATGTTGTAGAAAAAAAAAAATCAAACAATCATTTTTGAATTAACAGTACTTTTTAAAAGACATGTGAGTTCTATTTTACAGAAAGAGTTTAATTACCCAATAAACTCACAAAATTCGATCATAGTGGTCATACTTTGAGCAAGAAATAAAAAAAAATTATTATTATTTGTTTTTCCTTTTTAGTTGTATATTGAATTGGTGTATAATAAAGTGTGCAAAACAAAAATAAATTTAAAAAATACTGACCACAAAAAAAAAAACATACTACTTTATGTATGTTGCGAAAACAAAACTAAAAAACTATAATGTGTCAAGCATATTCTAAAAAAAAGCCCGTTCGAAGAATCGGGCACATAACGGCTTGTATATATATAAATCTCAAAAGGAATATGTATGTATGTATGTATGTGGCTGGCTATGTACATACCGCATAATCTTTTTAAATACTGGACATAAAAACGTGAAATTTGCTACAAATATTCTTTGCGTTACGGCGGTGAACACTGTCAAGGTTTAAAAAAAATTAAAATGACCGCAGTGGTCAGTTTGGTCAAAAAACGCGAATAAAATGACATATTTTGGGTTCATGTTGAATTTGCCGTTCCAACTTTTTATAGTTTTTCGATCGATCGCGCTAAGAAAATAAAAAAAGGATGGCGTTGAGATTTTTTTCAGGATGACGTCATCAAAGTTTGCGCAGGGATAGCTGGTTGTCTTTTTTTTATGGCGTCATCGAATTTTGCGTATTCATTTTAATTAACTTCGCTTCAACCTTTGCTAATGTACTTTATGAATGAATAGAACAAAATATATTCACGTTTTTATTTGCGTCGTAATTTATAGCGGGATATTTTTAAATTGTTATAATGGGTAATGATTAATGGTTTTAATGGGTATCTTACGTTGTATCTGTCAAATAAAAAATTCCTTCACGTTTTTATTCGTGTTGTATATGTCCACAGAATAGGTATAAAACAGAATGCGCAATCGCATTTTATTTCTGTTTTGGGCAGTAATACCGACGCCATACTAAGCTTATTTAAACGCAGTGGTCCTGGTTACACTCTATATTTATGCTTATTTAGCCTACAACGTCCTTTTCTTCAAATCTACAAGTTCGAACACCCAAAGCTAATATTTCAGGCAAAATGTGCATAAACGGTTGTGTAATAAACTACAACAATGAAAACGAAAACGACTGATTATCGTAAAAAAGAGCATGTCAAACTGCATGGCTTTCCTGACTCCATAAAGGATAAAACAACAGCATAAACAACCTCATATTAACTCATTATGAATTATATGCCTGTTTCCCTTCATAATTTTAAAAAGTTTATTTTGGTTTAAAAAGTATATATATTTATGTACCGGTAGCCGCAGCAATTTAGTTACCGGTACCGAGCTACGTCTAAGCCATTTTTTTTTCAAATCAGTACCGGTAATAAATATTTTTACATCATATTGGCCTAATCATATAATGTTCAAAACAAAATGGGTAATTAAGTCAAATTTATATAAAAGTAAGCCTATAATGAAAGATAATGTAGGCCCTATATATATTGTATATATTTATGGCATACGTAGATATCCTTTCTCATTTTACTATAGTAGCGTCTCTAGCGACCGCTGCATTGCGGAAAATGGTAACTTTTAGTGAGTGCGTATATAGGGATTGTGCATTCTGTTCTATACCTATTCTGTGTATACGTCTTATAAACTTTGTAGCGGGAAATTTTTCAATTGCCAGGCAATGTTTAAATTGCCGAGCTCAACGTTTTAAAGTTTTAATTTGTATCGTATACGTGTTATAAACTATGTAGCGGGAAATTTTTATATTGCCGGGCAATGTTTAAATTTGCCGGACCAACTTTTTAAAGTTTTAATTCATGTCGTATACGTTGTATAAACTATGATTCATATCGGTTTCAGTTGTTATTGTTTTTCATGTTGAATTTAAAATTTAATTCTAAGTTTGCTTCGAAAGCAACAATAAATAAATAGCAAATAAAACCAACAAAAACAAACAAAAAAAAAATAAAAATAAAAAATATTGATCTACGACTAATGTTGTAGCAAAAAAATATATCAAACAATCATTTTCGAATTAACAGTACTTTTTAAAAGACATGTGAGTTCTGTTTTACAGAAAGAGTTTAATTACCCAATAAACTCACAAAATTCGATCATAGTGGTCATACTTTGAGCAAGAAATAAAAAAAAATTATTATTATTTGTATTTCCTTTTTAGTTGTATATTAAATTGGTGTATAATAAAGTGTGCAAAACAAAAATAAATTTAAAAAATACTGACCACAAAAAAAACAACATACTACTTTATGTATGTTGCAAAAACAAACTAAAAAACTATAATGTGTCAAGCATATTCTAAAAAAAAAGCCCGTTCGAAGAATCGGGCACATAACGGCTTGTATATATATATAAATCTCAAAAGGAATATGTATGTATGTATGTGGCTGGCTGGCTGGCTGGCTGGGTATGTACATACCGCATAATCTTTTTAAATACTGGACATAAAAACGTGAAATTTGCTACAAATATTCTTTGCGTTACGGCGGTGAACACTGTCAAGGTTTTAAAAAAATTAAAATGACCGCAGTGGTCAGTTTGGTCAAAAAACGTGAAAAAAACACAACTTTTGATTCACATTGTCTTTGCCAGTACAACTTTTTATAGTTTTTCGTCACAAAGTTAGAAAAAAAAAGGATGCGCTGAGATTATTTTTATGACGTCATCAATCTTTGCGCATGGATTTTATAGCAATGAAGGGACATTTTTCATTCATGTTTAAATTGACGTCATCAAACTATGTGCATGGATTTTATTATCTCAACTCAATGACGGGAACAAATTTTTTTTCATGTTTAAATTGTCTACGTGCCGTAAACAACATAACTTCTTTACACTACCAATACTGTAGTTGATTTTCTTAATCTATCACTACTTTGATACTTTACACTATGAATACATGACTTAAAGCTAATTAATAATTTAAAACTTTACAAACATAGGACAAAGCAAATAGATTTAGCATTTTTTTTCTGTTTTCGGAAGTAATACCGACGCATTACTAAGCTTATTTAAACGCAGTGGTCCTGGTTACACTCTATATTTAAGCTTATAATTATATGGCGTCATCAAATTTTGCGTATTTATGCGTTTAAGAAGGGAACAAAATTTTGTTTTAATTTGCGTCGTAATTTGTAGAATGCAATATTTAAATGGTTTAAGTAAAAAAATTAAGTTACCGGAAAATACTTTATCCCCGCTTAAGACAATTGCTTATAACTCCATGGGTTATTTTATCCAGTTCCGAGAACTGGGCACCTTTAGGCTTATCGCCTTGGTAACGGCCATTGTTTTAATTACCGGGCAATGTTTAAATTACCGGGCAATGTTTATAATACCAGGCAATGTTTAAATTACCGGGCAATGTTTAAATTACCAGGCAATGTTTATAATACCGGACAATGTTTAAATTACCGGGCAATGTTTAAATTACCGGGCAATGTTTATAATACCGGGCAATGTTTATAATACCGGGCAATGTTTATAATACCGGGCAATGTTTAAATTACCGGGCAATGTTTAAATTACCGGGCAATGTTTATAATACCGGGCAATGTTTATAATACCGGGCAATGTTTAAATTACCGGGCAATGTTTATAATACCGGGCAATGTTTATAATACCGGGCAATGTTTATAATACCGGGCAATGTTTAAATTACCAGGCAATGTTTAAATTACCGGGCAATGTTTAATTTGCCGGGCAATTTTCAAATTGCCGGAACTAAATTTTTAAAGTTTTAATTCGTGTCGTATACGTTTTATAAACATTATTTCATAAGGGTTTCATTTGTTATTGTTTTACATGTTGAATAGAAAAATTAATTCTAAGTTTGCTTCCAAAGCAACAATAAATAAATAAATAGCAAAAAAACAAAAACAACACAACATAGGTCTGCGACTTAATGTTTGTCGTAAAAAAAATATATCAAACAATCATTAAAAAAAAAAAAGTAGTGTCGAATGTTCTTAATCAATGAATAGAACAAAATATATTCATGTTTTAATTTGCGTCGTAATTTATAGCGGGCAATTTTGTAATTGTTATAATGGGTGATGAGTAATGATTTTAACGGGTAATTCATGTTGTAGCGGGCAAATAAAAAATTACCTCACGTTTAAATTCGTGTCGTAGGTCATGCGGGCAATCTCATTATAACTGCCTGAGTAGTTAGAGTGTATGTAAACATAACTTTTAGCCGGTTCGGAGGACCGGGCACATAACGGCTTGTATATATATAAATCTCAAAAGGAATATGTGGCTGGCTGGGTATGTACATACCGCATAATCTTTTTAAATACTGGACATAAAAACGTGAAATTTGCTACAAATATTCTTTGCGTTACGGCGGTGAACACTGTCAAGGTTTTAAAAAAATTAAAATGACCGCAGTGGTCAGTTTGGTCAAAAAACGCGAATAAAACGACATATTTTGGGTTCATGTTAAAATTGCCGTTCCAACTTTTTATAGTTTTTCGATCGATCGCGCTAAAAAAATAAAAAAAAGGATGGCGTTGAGATTTTTTTCAGGATGACGTCATCAAAGTTTGCGCAGAGATAGCTAGCCGGCTTTTCGTTATGACGTCATCAAATTTTGCGTATTCATTTAAAATTAACTTTGCTTCAACCTTTGCTAATGTACTTTATGAATGAATAGAACAAAATATATTCACGTTTTAATTTGCGTCGTAATTTATAGCGGGATATTTTTAAATTGTTATAATGGGTAATGATTAATGGTTTGAATGGGTATCTTACGTTGTATCTGGGAAATACAAAATTCCTTCACGTTTTTATTCGTGTTGTATGTGTCCACAGAATAGGTATAAAACAGAATGCGCAATCGCATTTTATTTCTGTTTTGGGCAGTAATACCGACGCCATACTAAGCCTATTTAAACGCAGTGGTCCTGGTTACACTCTATATTTATGCTTATTTAGCCTACAACGTCCTTTTCTTCAAATCTACAAGTTTGAACACCCAAAGCTAATAGTTCAGGCAAAATGTGCATAAACGGTTGTGTAATAAACTACAACAATGATGCGAAAACGACTGATTATCGTAAAAAAAAACATGTCAAACTGCATGGCTTTCCTGACTCCATAAAGGATAAACAACGGCATAAACAACCTCATATTAACTCATTATGAATTATATGCCTATTTCCCTTCATAATTTTAAAAGTTTATTTTGGTTTAAAAAGTATATATTTATGTACCGGTAGCCGTAGCAATTTAGTTACCGGTACCGAGCTACGTCTAAGCCATTTTTTTTCAAATCAGTACCGGGTAATAAATATTTTTACATCATATTGGCCTAATCCTATAATGTTGAAAACAAAATGGGTAATTAAGTCAAATTTATATAAAAGTAAGCCTATAATGAAAGATAATGTAGGCCCTATATATATTGTATATATTTATGGCAGACGTAGATATCCTTTCTCATTTTATTATAGTAGCGTCTCTATCGACCGCTGCATTGCGGAAAATGGTAACTTTCAGTGACTGCGTATATAGAGATTGTGCATTCTGTTCTATACCTATTCTGTGTATACGTCTTATAAACTTTGTAGCGGGAAATTTTTCAATTGCCAGGCAATGTTTAAATTGTCGAGCTCAACGTTTTAAAGTTTTAATTTGTATCGTATACGTCTTATAAACTATGTAGCGGGAAATTTTTATATTGCCGGGCAATGTTTGAATTTGCCAGACCAACTTTTTAAAGTTTTAATTCATGTCGTATACGTTGTATAAACTATGATTCATATCGGTTTCAGTTGTTATTGTTTTTCCTGTTGAATTTAAAATTTAATTTTAAGTTTGCTTCCAAAGCAACAATAAATAAATAGCAAATATCACCAACAAAAAAACACACAAAAAAAAAATATTGATCTACGACTAATGTTGTAGAAAAAAAAAATCAAACAATCATTTTTGAATTAACAGTACTTTTTAAAAGACATGTGAGTTCTATTTTACAGAAAGAATTTAATTACCCAATAAACTCACAAAATTCGATCATAGTGGTCATACTTTGAGCAAGAAATAAAAAAAAATTATTATTATTTGTTTTTCCTTTTTAGTTGTATATTGAATTGGTGTATAATAAAGTGTGCAAAACAAAAATAAATTTAAAAAATACTGACCACAAAAAAAAAAACATACTACTTTATGTATGTTGCGAAAACAAAACTAAAAAACTATAATGTGTCAAGCATATTCTAAAAAAAAGCCCGTTCGAAGAATCGGGCACATAACGGCTTGTATATATATAAATCTCAAAAGGAATATGTATGTATGTATGTGGCTGGCTGGCTGGCTGGCTGGCTGGGTATGTACATACCGCATAATCTTTTTAAATACTGGACATAAAAACGTGAAATTTGCTACAAAAATTCTTTGCGTTACGGCGGTGAACACTGTCAAGGTTTTAAAAAAAATAAAATGACCGCAGTGGTCAGTTTGGTCAAAAAACGCGAATAAAACGACATATTTTGGGTTCATGTTAAAATTGCCGTTCCAACTTTTTATAGTTTTTCGATCGATCGCGCTAAAAAAATTAAAAAAAGGATGGCGTTGAGATTTTTTCAGGATGACGTCATCAAAGTTTGCGCAGAGATAGCTAGCCGGCTTTTCGTTATGACGTCATCAAATTTTGCGTATTCATTTAAAATTAACTTTGCTTCAATGTTTGCTGAAGTATTTTATGAATGAATAGAACAAAATATATTCACGTTTTAATTCGTGTCGTATACGAAATATAAACTTTTGTAGTTGTTGCGTGCATTCTCATTATAACTGCTTGAGTAGTAAGAGTGTATGTAAACATAACTTTTAGTTTTTTTAATTCGTTTGAAGCGGGCGTATACGCATTAAAATCTTTCTAGCGGGAAATATTTCACGTTTCAATTCTTTTCTAGAGGGCAATATTTCACGTTTCAATTCGTTTCTAGCGGGCAATATTTCACGTTGCAGTTCGTTTCGGTTGTAGCGGCGTACAAAATGTCATTCACATTTTAATTTGTGACGTATACATCGATAAACTTTTTAACGGGTGGGGTTTTATTAATTGCCGTATATATTAACTGTGAAGCGGGAAATCTCATTATAACTTTAGGCTTATCGCCTTGGTAACAACCATTGTTTAAATTACCGGGCAAGGTTTAAATTACCGGGTAATGTTTATAATACCGGGCAATGTTTAAATTACCGGGCAATGTTTAAATTACCGGACAATGTCTAAATTACCGGGCAATGTTTATATTACCGGGCAATGTTTAATTTGCCGGGCAATGTTCAAATTGCCGGAACTAACTTTTTAAAGTTTTAATTCGTGTCGTATACGTTTTATAAACATTATTTCATATGGGTTTCATTTGTTATTGTTTTACATGTTGAATAGAAAATTTAATTCTAAGTTTGCTTCCAAAGCAACAATAATAAATAAATAGCAAATAACAAAAACAAAACAACATAGGTCTGCGACTTAATGTTTGTCGTGTCGTAAAAAAACATATCAAACAATCATTTTCTTTTTTAATAAAAATACTGTCGAATGTTCTTTATCAATGAATAGAACAAAATATATTTACGTTTTAATTTGCGTCGTAATTTATAACGGGCAATTTTTTAATTGTTATAATGGGTAATGGGTAATGATTTTAACGGGTAATTTTATGTTGTAGCGGGCAAATTAGACATTACCTCACGTTTAAATTCATGTCGTAGGTCATGCGGGCAGTCTCATAATAACTGCTTGAGTAGTTAGAGTGTATGTAAACATAGCTTTTAGCCGGTTCGGAGGACCGGGCACATAACGGCTTGTCATATATATAAATCTCAAAAGGAATATGTATGTGGCTGGCTGGCTGGCTGGCTGGCTGGCTGGCTGGCTGGCTGGGTATGTACATACCGCATAATCTTTTTAAATACTGGACATAAAAACGTGAAATTTGCTACAAATATTCTTTGCGTTACGGCGGTGAACACTGTCAAGGTTTAAAAAAAATTAAAATGACCGCAGTGGTCAGTTTGGTCAAAAAACGCGAATAAAACGACATATTTTGGGTTCATGTTGAATTTGCCGTTCCAACTTTTTATAGTTTTTCGTCACAAAGTTAGAAAAAAAAGGATGCGCTGAGATTATTTTTATGACGTCATCAATCTTTGCGCATGGATTTTATAGCAATGAAGGGACATTTTTCATTCATGTTTAAATTGACGTCATCAAACTATGTGCATGGATTTTATTATCTCAACTCAATGACGGGAACAAATTTTCTTCATGTTTAAATTGTCTACGTGCCGTAAACAACATAAATTCTTTACACTACCAATACTGTAGTTGATTTTCCTAATCTATCACTACTTTAATACTTTACACTGTGAATACATGACTTAAAGCTAATTAATAATTTAAAACTTTACAAACATAGGACAAAGCAAATAGATTTAGCATTTTTTTTTCTGTTTCGGGAAGTAATACCGACGCCTTACTAAGCTTATTTAAACGCAATGGTCCTGGTTACACTCTATATTTAAGCTTATAATTATATGGCGTCATCAAATTTTGCGTATTTATGCGTTTAAGAAGGGAACAAAATTTTGTTTTAATTTGCGTCGTAATTTGTAAAATGCAATATTTAAATGGTATAAAATACCGGAAAATACTTTATGCCCGCTTACGACTATTGTTTATAACTCAATGGGTTATTTTATCCAGTTCCGAGAACTGGGCGCCTTTAGGCTTATCGCCTAGGTAACGGCCATTGTTTAAATTACCGGGCAATGTTTAAATTACCGGGTAATGTTTATAATACCGGGCAATGTTTATAATACCGGGCAATGTTTAAATTACCGGGCAATGTTTAAATTACCGGGCAATGTTTATAATACCGGGCAATGTTTATAATACCGGGCAATGTTTAAATTACCGGGCAATGTTTAAATTACCGGGCAATGTTTAAATTACCGGGCAATTTTTCTAATACCGGGCAATGTTTATAATACCGGGCAATGTTTAAATTACCGGGCAATGTTTAAATTACCGGGCAATGTTTAATTTGCCGGGCAATGTTCAAATTGCCGGAACTAAATTTTTAAAGTTTTAATTCGTGTCGTATACGTTTTATAAACATTATTTCATAAGGGTTTCATTTGTAATTGTTTTACATGTTGAATAGAAAATTTAATTCTAAGTTTGCTTCCAAAGCAACAATAAATAAATAAATAGCAAATAAACAAAAACAACACAATATAGGTCTGCGACTTAATGTTTGTCGTAAAAAAAATATATCAAACAATCATTAAAAAAAAAAAAGTACTGTCGAATGTTCTTAATCAATGAATAGAACAAAATATATTTATGTTTTAATTTGCGTCGTAATTTATAGCGGGCAATTTTGTAATTGTTATAATGGGTGATGAGTAATGATTTTAACGGGTAATTCATGTTGTAGCGGGCAAATAAAAAATTACCTCACGTTTAAATTCGTGTCGTAGGTCATGCGGGCAATCTCATTATAACTGACTGAGTAGTTAGAGTGTATGTAAACATAACTTTTAGCCGGTTCAGAGGACCGGGCACATAACGGCTTGTATATATATAAATCTCAAAAGGAATATGTATGTGGCTGGCTGGCTGGGTATGTACATACCGCATAATCTTTTTAAATACTGGACATAAAAACGTGAAATTTGCTACAAATATTCTTTGCGTTACGGCGGTGAACACTGTCAAGGTTTTAAAAAAATTTAAATGACCGCAGTGGTCAGTTTGGTCAAAAAACGCGAATAAAACGACATATTTTGGGTTCATGTTGAATTTGCCGTTCCAACTTTTTATAGTTTTTCGATCAATCGCGCTAAAAAATTAAGACAAAAGGACGCGTAGAGATTATTTTTATATGACGTCATTAAAGTTTGCTCAGGTATAGCTGGTTGTCTTTTTTTTTTATGGCGTCATCGAATTTTGCGTATTTATTTTAATTAACTTCGCTTCAACCTTTGCTAATGTACTTTATGAATGAATAGAACAAAATATATTCACGTTTTAATTTGCGTCGTAATTTATAGCGGGATATTTTTAAATTGTTATAATGGGTAATGATTAATGGTTTTAATGGGTATCTTACGTTGTATCTGGCAAATAAAAAATTCCTTCACGTTTTTATTCGTGTTGTATATGTCCACAGAATAGGTATAAAACAGAATGCGCAATTTCGAACACCCAAAGCTAATATTTCAGGCAAAATATGCATAAACGGTTGTGTAATAAACTACAACAATGATGCGAAAACGACTGATTATCGTAAAAAAGAGCATGTCAAACTGCATGGCTTTCCTGACTCCATAAAGGATAAACAACAGCATAAACAACCTCATATTAACTCATTATGAACTATATGCCTATTTCCTTTCATAATTTAAAAAGTTTATTTTGGTTTAAAAAGTATATATATTTATGTACCGGTAGCCGTAGCAATTTAGTTACCGGTACCGAGCTACGTCTAAGCCATTTTTTTTTTCAAATCAGTACCGGGTAATAAATATTTTTACATCATATTGGCCTAATCATATAATGTTCAAAACAAAATGGGTAATTAAGTCAAATTTATATAAAAGTAAGCCTATAATGAAAGATAATGTAGGCCCTATATATATCATATCATATCATATCATATCATATCATATATATATATAAATCTCAAAAGGAATATGTATGTGGCTGGCTGGCTGGCTGGGTATGTACATACCGCATAATCTTTTTAAATACTGGACATAAAAACGTGAAATTTTCTACAAAAATTCTTTGCGTTACGGCGGTGAACACTGTCAAGGTTTTAAAAAAAATAAAATGACCGCAGTGGTCAGTTTGGTCAAAAAACGCGAAAAAAACGACATATTTTGCGTTCATGTTGAATTTGCCGTTCCAACTTTTTATAGTTTTTCGATCGATCGCGCTAAAAAAATAAAAAAAAGGATGGCGTTGAGATTTTTTTCAGGATGACGTCATCAAAGTTTGCGCAGAGATAGCTAGCCGGCTTTTCGTTATGACGTCATCAAATTTTGCGTATTCATTTAAAATTAACTTTGCTTCAACCTTTGCTAATGTACTTTATGAATGAATAGAACAAAATATATTCACGTTTTAATTTGCGTCGTAATTTATAGCGGGATATTTTTAAATTGTTATAATGGGTAATGATTAATGGTTTTAATGGGTATCTTACGTTGTATCTGGCAAATACAAAATTCCTTCACGTTTTTATTCGTGTTGTATATGTCCACAGAATAGGTATAAAACAGAATGCGCAATCGCATTTTATTTCTGTTTTGGGCAGTAATACCGACGCCATACTAAGCTTATTTAAACGCAGCGGTCCTGGTTACACTCTATATTTATGCTTATTTAGCCTACAACGTCCTTTTCTTCAAATCTACAAGTTCGAACACCCAAAGCTAATATTTCAGGCAAAATGTGCATAAACGGTTGTGTAATAAACTACAACAATGATGCGAAAACGACTGATTATCGTAAAAAAGAGCATGTCAAACTGCATGGCTTTCCTGACTCCATAAAGGATAAACAACAGCATAAACAACCTCATATTAACTCATTATGAATTATATGCCTATTTCCCTTCATAATTTTAAAAGTTTATTTTGGTTTAAAAAGTATATATATTTATGTACCGGTAGCCGCAGCAATTTAGTTACCGGTACCGAGCTACGTCTAAGCCATTTTTTTTTTCAAATCAGTACCGGGTAATAAATATTTTTACATCATATTGGCCTAATCATATAATGTTCAAAACAAAATGGGTAATTAAGTCAAATTTATATAAAACTAAGCCTATAACGAAAGATAATGTAGGCCCTATATATATTGTATATATTTATGGCAGACGTAGATATCATGTCTCATTTTACTATAGTAGCGTCTCTAGCGACCGCTGCATTGCGGAAAATGGTAACTTTTAGTGAGTGCGTATATAGGGATTGTGCATTCTGTTCTATACCTATTCTGTGTATACGTCTTATAAACTTTGTAGCGGGAAATTGTTCAATTGCTAGGCAATGTTTAAATTGCCGAGCTCAACGTTTTAAAGTTTTATTTTATATCGTATACGTCTTATAAACTATGTAGCGGGAAATTTTTATATTGCCGGGCAATGTTTAAATTTGCCGGACCAACTTTTAAAAGTTTTAATTCATGTCTTATACGTTGTATAAACTATGATTCATATCGGTTTCAGTTGTTATTGTTTTTCCTGTTGAATTTAAAATTTAATTCTAAGTTTGCCTCCAAAGCAACAATAAATAAATAGCAAATAACACCAACAAAAACACAAAAAAATAAAAAAATTATTGATCTACGACGAATGTTGTAGCAAAAAAATATATCAAACAATCATTTTCGAATTAACAGTACTTTTTAAAAGACATGTGAGTTCTGTTTTACAGAAAGAGTTTAATTACCCAATAAACTCACAAAATTCGATCATAGTGGTCATACTTTGAGCAAGAAATAAAAAAAAATTATTGTTATTTGTTTTTCCTTTTTAGTTGTATATTTAATGGGTGTATAATAAAGTGTGCAAAACAAAAATAAATTTAAAAAATACTGACCACAAAAAAAAAAAACATACTACTTTATGTATGTTGCAAAAACAAAACTAAAAAACTATAATGTGTCAAGCATATTCTAAAAAAAAGCCCGTTCGAAGAATCGGGCACATAACGGCTTGTATATATATAAATCTCAAAAGGAATATGTATGTATGTATGTGGCTGGCTGGCTGGCTGGCTGGCTGGGTATGTACATACCGCATAATCTTTTTAAATACTGGACATAAAAACGTGAAATTTGCTACAAATATTCTTTGCGTTACGGCGGTGAACACTGTCAAGGTTTTAAAAAAATTAAAATGACCGCAGTGGTCAGTTTGGTCAAAAAACGTGAAAAAAACACAACTTTTGATTCACATTGTCTTTGCCAGTACAACTTTTTATAGTTTTTCGTCACAAAGTTAGAAAAAAAAAGGATGCGCTGAGATTATTTTTATGACGTCATCAATCTTTGCGCTCTAACTTTTTGACTGAAGGGAAAAAATTCATTCATGTTTATATTACCGGAAATACGTGAGTAGCTTTTGGTGCGCATTTTTAAATCATCGCACCGCGACGTGCTTATTGAAAGCTTATTGAAAGCAGACGGAGCACATGTTTTGGTTAACCGCTAAACATAGGCCTAAATGTCATTTTTCATACTAATGTTAAGAAGTTAATCAAGCATATTTTAACTATTGTCTGTTGTACATATAGTCTATATACCCATATTTATTGTATGCTGCGTTTATGTGTTTATGATATGTATGATGATGATATATCTTACATGATCGTATATAGATGTAAGCCCATTTCTCTTTCAAACTAAAAACTAACAAGAAGGGCAACATTTGTTATTGTTAAAAATAGTAACTATTTATTGTATGCTGCATTTATTTGTTTATGATATGTATGATATTGATATATGATACATGATTGTATATAGATGTAAGCCCATTTCTCTTTCAAAATAACAAGAAGGGCAACATTTGTTATTGTTAAAAATAGTATTTATGTGATCATTTACAAAGCAAGGTAGTAACAATATTGTGAACAAGACATCTACATTATTGTTGAATATAAATATATTGATAAACTGTCCAAGTCAATACAAGATATCTACATTATTGTTGAATATATAAATATTGATAAGCTTTCCAAGTCAATACAAGACATCTACATTATTGTTGAATATATAAATATTGATAAACTGTCCAAGTCAATACAAGATATCTACATTATTGTTGAATATATAAATATTGATAAACTTTCCAAGCCAATACTTTAAATGCCTCCAAAGAAAAGAAAACTAATTGGACAAAAGAATCCAAAGTCAATAAAAGCCAAACGTTTGCGAAAAAATGAAACTGTTGAACAAAGTGATGCTAGACATGACAAAGAAAGGGAAAGGGCCAGGACAATAAGAGCCATAGAAACATCAGAGGAGCGTCGAACACGACTTGAAACAATGCGAGAAAAAGCAAACACATCAAGGGCTACAGAGACTTCGGAGGAGCGACAAAAACGTCTTGAAAAAAAGCGGGAAGGAGAAACCACATCAAGAGCTACAGAGACTTCGGAGGAGCGACAAAAACGTCTTGAAAAAAAGCGGGAAGGAGAAACCACATCAAGAGCTTCAGAGACTTCGGAGGAGCGACAAAAACGTCTTGAAAAAAAGCGGGAAGGAGAAACCACATCAAGGGCTACAGAGACTTCGGAGGAGCGACAGAAACGTCTTGAAAAAAAGCGGGAAGGAGAAACCACATCAAGGGCTACAGAGACTTCGGAGGAGCGACAAAAACGTCTTGAAAAAAAGCGGGAAGGAGAAACCACATCAAGGGCTACAGAGACTTCGGAGGAGCGACAGAAACGTCTTGAAAAAAAGCGGGAAGGAGAAACCACATCAAGGGCTACAGAGACTTCGGAGGAGCGACAGAAACGTCTTGAAAAAAAGCGGGAAGGAGAAACCACATCAAGGGCTACCGAGACATTAGAGGAGCGACAGAAACGTCTTGAAAAAATGAGAGAAATAGCAACCACATCAAGAGATACCGAGACATTAGAGGAGCGACAGAAACGTCTTGAAAAAATGAGAGAAATAGCAACCACATCAAGAGATACCGAGACATTAGAGGAGCGACAGAAACGTCTTGAAAAAATGAGAGAAATAGCAACCACATCAAGAGATACCGAGACATTAGAGGAGCGACAGAAACGTCTTGAAAAAATGAGAGAAATAGCAACCACATCAAGAGATACCGAGACATTAGAGGAGCGACAGAAACGTCTTGAAAAAAAGCGGGAAAGTGCAAACACGGCAAGGGTGTCACGAAGTTCACAATTGAATTTAGCTGGATTCCAATATGACCCCCAACATGATTACGCTCAACACCCTTATGTTGATATTGGAGGAATGATCTACATATGTAAATATTGTCAAGCAAAGAAATTTAAAACAGAACCACCAGGAATGTGCTGCAGGAGTGGAAAAGTTAAACTTACTCCCCTGAATACACCGCCCAATGATCTGCAGTTATTAATGTCTGGGACGACTTCAGAGTCAAAACATTTCCTGCGTAATCTGAGAAGATACAATTCATTTTTTCAGATGACGTCTTTTGGTGCTATCTCAATAGTGGATCTTAACGGTTTTGCAACAACTTTTAAAGTACAAGGACAGATATACCACCGGATCGGATCTCTTCTCCCGCTTCCTGATCAAAACCCCCAATTTCTACAAGTCTACTTCATGGGAAATGAGCAGATTGAAGTAGATCATCGATGCGATTGTATCCCCGGGGTGAGACGCAATATTGTTTTAAGCTTACAAAGGATGCTTCATGAAAACAACCATCTCATTAATACTTTCAAAACTTCACTAGAAAACATGCCCAATGATGAATACAAGGTTGTTATCCGTGCAGACAAAAGAGAGCCCGGTGAACACGAACGTCGCTTTAATGCTCCTCAAGTAAATGAAGTCGCCATCATTATGTCAGACCACGATTTCAATCAACGTGACATCATAATTCAGAGGCGAAGTAATTCACTACAACGCATTTCAGAAACACATCGATCGTACGATGCTCTTCAATACCCGCTCATATTTTGTGAAGGCGAGGATGGATACCACTTCAACCTGAAGCAGGTTGATCCTGTAACAGGTGCACCAACTGTTAAAAAAGTTTCAGCATTAGACTTTTATGCATACAGGTTGATGATCAGAAATGGATCCACAAATCATATTTTACAATGTCGACAACTATACCATCAATACGTTGTGGACATGTATGCAAAAATTGAGAGTGAGCGACTCCTGTACATACGTCTAAATCAAAAAAAGCTGCGCGTGGAAGACTATATACACCTCAAGGATGCTTTGGTGAACGATGGGGACATTCAAAATATTGGGAAAGTTGTGATTCTCCCAGCAACTTTCACCGGAAGCCCTAGACAGATGCAGGAATATGCACAAGATGCACTGTCTTATGTTCGATCCTATGGACGCCCAGACCTATTTATCACATTTACGTGCAATCCTGACTGGGGTGAAATCAAAGAATCACTTTCATTTGGCCAGACGTCAAGTGATCGTCAAGACATAATAGCAAGAGTGTTTAGACAAAAACAGATCAAACTCATTGATATTTTAACTAAATATAATATTTTTGGAGAAACCCGATGCTGGATGTACTCCATTGAATGGCAGAAAAGAGGACTTCCACACTCCCACAATTTAATTTGGTTGAAGGAAAAACTACACCCAGTCAATATTGATCAAATCATATCTGCAGAGTTTCCAGATCCAGAGACGGACCCTAATCTGTTTGCAGTAGTGAAGAAAAATATGATTCATGGACCATGCGGACATCTCAATACCAACGCACCCTGTATGAAAGACGGAAAATGCAGCAAAAAATATCCTAGGAAATTAATTAAAGATACTCAGACTGGTGAAGATGGCTATCCAGTTTACAGAAGACGCGCCCCACAAGACGGTGGTTTCACGGCAACAATTAAAATTAAAGGCAACACGGAAGTCGAAGTGGACAACAAGTGGGTTGTTCCTTATTCTCCAATTCTTTCCAAAATGTTTCTCGCACACATAAATGTCGAGTACTGTAGCTCTGTGAAATCTATCAAATACATCTGCAAATATGTAAACAAAGGAAGTGACATGGCTGTCTTTGGAGTGACAGATGACAACGCTCTTGATGAAGTGTCTCGGTACATGATAGGGAGATACATCAGTAGCAACGAAGCGGTTTGGCGCATTATGAGTTTCCCAATTCACGAACGCCACCCGACAGTAGTTCATCTCAATGTTCACTTAGAGAACGGGCAGAGAGTTTACTTCACACGTGAAAACGCGCAAGCCCTTGCAGAAAGACCACCAAATACAACTCTGACAGCTTTTTTTCAATTATGCCAAAGTGACGCTTTTGCCAGGACACTGCTATATCCAGAAGTACCTCGCTTTTACACTTGGAATAAGTCCAAAAAGGTGTTTTGCAAAAGAAAACAAGGTGTACCAGTTGCAGGTGAAGATGCCGTAGCAAGTGAAGCATTGGGTCGTGTCTATACAGTCAACCCAAACAACGCAGAGTGCTATTTTCTCAGACATCTTCTTCATGCAGTTCGAGGACCTACT
This sequence comes from Anisus vortex, assembly GCA_949126835.1. Lineage (NCBI taxonomy): Eukaryota > Metazoa > Mollusca > Gastropoda > Planorbidae > Anisus > Anisus vortex. The sequence goes on along the minus strand of OX421494.1, from coordinate 51,948,738 downwards.
TCTTTTGAATATCTAAAAACTGTAAACGGTGAAGTTTGCCAGACTTTCAGAGAAGCTTGCCAAAGGCGTGGATTACTTGAAGATGATAGACATTGGGACCACACTTTATCAGAGGCTGTTTTAAGATCTTCTCCGGAGCAGATAAGAAATCTTTTTTGCATTATTCTTACTATATGCAACCCATCCAATCCAAACGGTCTGTGGGAGAAGTATAGAGAGTCCATGAGCGAAGATTTACCACGTGATAACTCAATTAGAGCAAGTTCAACACTTCGTTCAAATTGTTCTTCAGATATTTTCAACTTGGCCCTAATTCTGTTGGAGGATAAATGTTTATCAATAAACAACAAAACACTACCAGACTTAGGATTACAGCCTCCTAAAAGAAATGAGCGGGATATTCTAGACAAAGACCTGATAAGAGAAAAAAACTATAACATTGAAGAACTACACAAATATGTAGAATCCAACAAAGTTCTGTTAAACAGCGATCAAACTGAAGCATATGAGGTTATTATGTATCATGTCAATGAAGAAAAAGGAGGAATATTTTTTCTCGATGCTCCTGGAGGAACAGGAAAAACCTTCTTAATAAACATAATCCTTGCAGAAATAAGAATGAAACGTGATTTGGCAATCGCAATAGCATCATCTGGAATTGCTTCGACGTTATTAGATGGAGGAAGAACGGCGCACTCGGCTCTACGGTTACCTCTAAATATTGCCAATGAGCAACATCCAACATGCAACATTAGCAAAGCCTCTGGCCAAGCAAAGGTTCTAAAAACCTGCAAAATAATTGTATGGGATGAATGTACAATGGCGCACAAAAAGTCACTTGAAGCTCTTGACTTAACATTGCAGGATTTAAGAGACAATAGTCAACTCATGGGAGGTGCTCTGGTGGTGTTAGCTGGCGATTTTCGTCAAACTCTTCCTGTCATACCAAGGTCAACACCAGCGGATGAAATCAATGCTTGCCTCAAATCTTCTTTTCTTTGGCGAAATGTTAAAACAATAAAATTAAGAACAAATATGAGAGTGCAGCAACAAAAAGAAGCAGGTGCACTCATTTTTGCTGAAAATCTTTTACACATTGGTGAAGGGACTTACCCCACGCAGATGAAATCAGGGGACATTACCTTTCTTGATGACTTCTGCAAAAGAGTGACATCCCTACAAGATCTTATCCACCAAGTGTATCCGAACCTTTCGGAAAATTACCTTAACAAGGAATGGCTGTGTGACCGAGCAATTCTTGCTTCTAAGAACACATCTGTCAGTGAGTTGAATGGCCTGATTCAGGACATGATACCCGGAACATGTACTGAATACGCATCATTTGATTCCGTCACGGATGTCAATGAAACCGTTAACTACCCTACGGAATTTTTAAATTCTCTGGACACACCCGGGATGCCACCGCATAAACTTCAACTAAAAATTGGATCACCCATAATTCTACTCCGAAACATAAACCCGCCAATACTTTGTAATGGAACACGCTTATGCATCAAAAGTTTATTCCCTAATGTGATAGAAGCGACAGTGTTGACTGGGAAAGGAAAAGGAGAAGATGTGTTTATTCCAAGAATCCCAATTATTCCAACAGACATGCCCTTCTCTTTCAAGCGTCTGCAGTTTCCCGTCAGGTTGGCATTTTCCATTACAATTAACAAGTCACAGGGTCAATCAATCAAATGCACTGGAATTAATTTGGAATATCCATGTTTCTCCCATGGGCAATTATATGTTGCCTGCTCAAGAGTTGGCTCTCCTAATCAACTATTCATATTTGCACCAATGTCAAAAACAAGGAATGTTGTATATAAAGATGTGTTACAATGAGCATATGGCCTATTGCAAAGTATTGATTTTTTAAAAATTATTGTCAAATTCGTAAGACAGAAATAATTTTATTTTCCAATAAAATATCATTATGCGATCATTGGACATAATTTAACAAACATAAAAAAAAAAGTTTCTTCTTTGTTTCTTATGGGTTTCATTTGTTATTGTTTTTCATGTTGAATTTAAAATGTAATTCTAAGTTCCTTCCAAAGCAACAATAAATGAATAAATAGCAAATAACAACAACTATAAAAAAACAACAAACAAACAAAACAACAATAACATAGGTCTACGACTTAATGTTATCTTTAAAAAATATAGCAAACAATAATTTAAAAATTAAAAGTACTGTCGAAATGACATGTCAATTCTGTTTTACAGAAACAAAGTTTAACTACCCAATAAACTTAACACCATTAGATCGCAAGGGGGCATACTTTGACCAAGAATTTAAAAAAATTGAATATTTGTTTTTCCTTTTTAGTTGTATATTGAATGGGTGTATATTAATCTCTGCAAAACAACAATACAAAAATAAATACTGACCACAACAAAATAACACCAATTTTATGAATGTTGCAAAAAAAATCTACAAAAAAAGAATAAACAAACTATAGTGTGTCAAACATAGTCTATACAAGCCCGTTCGAAGAATCGGGCACATCAGCTAGTATATATATAAATCTCAAAAGGAATATGTATGTATGTATGTGGCTGGCTGGCTGGCTGGCTGGCTGGCTGGGTATGTACATACCGCATAATCTTTTTAAATACTGGACATAAAAACGTGAAATTTGCTACAAATATTCTTTGCGTTACGGCGGTGAACACTGTCAAGGTTTTAACAAAATTAAAATGACCGCAGTGGTCAGTTTGGTCAAAAAACGTGAAAAAAACACAACTTTTGATTCACATTGTCTTTGCCAGTACAACTTTTTATAGTTTTTCGTCACAAAGTTAGAAAAAAAAAGGATGCGCTGAGATTATTTTTATGACGTCATCAATCTTTGCGCATGGATTTTATAGCAATGAAGGGACATTTTTCATTCATGTTTAAATTGACGTCATCAAACTATGTGCATGGATTTTATTATCTCAACTCAATGACGGGAACAAATTTTCTTCATGTTTAAATTGTCTACGTGCCGTAAACAACATAAATTCTTTACACTACCAATACTGTAGTTGATTTTCTTAATCTATCACTACTTTAATACTTTACACTGTGAATACATGACTTAAAGCTAATTAATAATTTAAAACTTTACAAACATAGGACAAAGCAAATAGATTTAGCATTTTTTTTTCTGTTTCGGGAAGTAATACCGACGCCTTACTAAGCTTATTTAAACGCAGTGGTCCTGGTTACACTCTATATTTAAGCTTATAATTATATGGCGTCATCAAATTTTGCGTATTTATGCGTTTAAGAAGGGAACAAAATTTTGTTTTAATTTGCGTCGTAATTTGTAGAATGCAATATTTAAATGGTTTAAGTAAAAAAATTAAGTTACCGGAAAATACTTTATCCCCGCTTAAGACAATTGCTTATAACTCCATGGGTTATTTTATCCAGTTCCGAGAACTGGGCACCTTTAGGCTTATCGCCTTGGTAACGGCCATTGTTTTAATTACCGGGCAATGTTTAAATTACCGGGCAATGTTTATAATACCAGGCAATGTTTAAATTACCGGGCAATGTTTAAATTACCGGGCAATGTTTATAATACCGGACAATGTTTAAATTACCGGGCAATGTTTAAATTACCGGGCAATGTTTATAATACTGGGCAATGTTTATAATACCGGGCAATGTTTAAATTACCGGGCAATGTTTAAATTACCGGGCAATGTTTATAATACCGGGCAATGTTTATAATACCGGGCAATGTTTAAATTACCGGGCAATGTTTAAATTACCGGGCAATGTTTATAATACCGGGCAATGTTTATAATACCGGGCAATGTTTAAATTACCGGGCAATGTTTATAATACCGGGCAATGTTTATAATACCGGGCAATGTTTATAATACCGGGCAATGTTTAAATTACCAGGCAATGTTTAAATTACCGGGCAATGTTTAATTTGCCGGGCAATGTTCAAATTGCCGGAACTAAATTTTTAAAGTTTTAATTCGTGTCGTATACGTTTTATAAACATGATTTCATAAGGGTTTCATTTGTTATTGTTTTACATGTTGAATAGAAAAATTAATTCTAAGTTTGCTTCCAAAGCAACAATAAATAAATAAATATCAAAAAAACAAAAACAACACAACATAGGTCTGCGACTTAATGTTTGTCGTAAAAAAAATATATCAAACAATCATTAAAAAAAAAAAAAGTAGTGTCGAATGTTCTTAATCAATGAATAGAACAAAATATATTCATGTTTTAATTTGCGTCGTAATTTATAGCGGGCAATTTTGTAATTGTTATAATGGGTGATGAGTAATGATTTTAACGGGTAATTCATGTTGTAGCGGGCAAATAAAAAATTACCTCACGTTTAAATTCGTGTCGTAGGTCATGCGGGCAATCTCATTATAACTGCCTGAGTAGTTAGAGTGTATGTAAACATAACTTTTAGCCGGTTCGGAGGACCGGGCACATAACGGCTTGTATATATATAAATCTCAAAAGGAATATGTATGTATGTATGTGGCTGGCTGGCTGGCTGGCTGGGTATGTACATACCGCATAATCTTTTTAAATACTGGACATAAAAACGTGAAATTTGCTACAAATATTCTTTGCGTTACGGCGGTGAACACTGTCAAGGTTTTAAAAAAATTAAAATGACCGCAGTGGTCAGTTTGGTCAAAAAACGCGAAAAAAACACAACTTTTGATTCACATTGTCTTTGCCAGTACAACTTTTTATAGTTTTTCGTCACAAAGTTCGAAAAAAAAAGGATGCGCTGAGATTATTTTTATGACGTCATCAATCTTTGCGCATGGATTTTATAGCAATGAAGGGACATTTTTCATTCATGTTTAAATTGACGTCATCAAACTATGCATGGATTTTTATCTCAACTCAATGACGGGAACAAATTTTCTTCATGTTTAAATTGTCTACGTGCCGTAAACAACATAAATTCTTTACACTACCAATACTGTAGTTGATTTTCTTAATCTATCACTACTTTAATACTTTACACTGTGAATACATGACTTAAAGCTAATGAATAATTTAAAACTTTACAAACATAGGACAAAAGCAAATAGATATAGTATTTTTTTTCTGTTTCGGGAAGTAATACCGACGCCTTAGTAAGCTTATTTAAACGCAGTGGTCCTGGTTACACTCTATATTTAAGCTTATAATTATATGGCGTCATCAAATTTTGCGTATTTATGCGTTTAAGAAGTTTTGTTTTAATTTGCGTCGTAATTTGAAGAATGCAATATTTAAATGGTTTCAGTTACCGGAAAATACTTTCTCCCCGCTTAAGACTATTGCTTATAACTCCATGGGTTATTTTATCCAGTTCCGAGAACTGGGCACCTTTAGGCTTATCGCCTTGGTAACGGCCATTGTTTAAATTACCGGGCAATGTTTAAATTACCGGGCAATGTTTATAATACCGGGCAATGTTTAAATTAACGGGCAATGTTTTTATTACCGGGCAATGTTTAATTTGCCGGGCAATGTTCAAATTGCTGGAACTAACTTTTTAAAGTTTTCATTCGTGTCGTGTACGTTTTATAAACATTATTTCATATGGGTTTCATTTGTTATTGTTTTACGTGTTGAATAGAAAATTTAATTCTAAGTTTGCTTCCAAAGCAACAATAATTAAATAAATAGCAAATAAACAAAAACAACACAACATAGGTCTGCGACTTCATGTTTGTCGTAAAAAAAATATATCAAACAATCATTAAAAAAAATAAAAGTACTGTCGAATGTTCTTAATCAATGAATAGAACAAAATATATTCATGTTTTAATTTGCGTCGTAATTTATAGCGGGCAATTTTGTAATTGTTATAATGGGTGATGAGTAATGATTTTAACGGGTAATTCATGTTGTAGCGGGCAAATAAAAATTACCTCACGTTTAAATTCGTGTCGTAGGTCATGCGGGCAATCTCATTATAACTGCCTGAGTAGTTAGAGTGTATGTAAACATAACTTTTAGCCGGTTCGGAGGACCGGGCACATAATGGCTTGTTGGGAGATAAAGACAGACGACCTAAGAATTTGGTAGTGGAAAGACGTGTTTTAGACTAGACTATAGAACTGTGGTGTATTTGAATTCATCTTGTACATAAATTGCATTAAATATTGAGTTCTCATTTTTACTACAAGCCGGCAGTTTGTTCATTGATTATTAATATATAATGTGATCTCCCTGAGAGTTGTATACATAGTAATTACAAAATAACGGTCACAGTGCCAAATTTATTTGATGTGAGTTTTTTTTCTTTCTTTAGCCTCATTGTTGGCGAAATGTGTATTTTGTGTGTGTGTGTGTGTGTGTTTATTTCCTAAATTTTAAAATCAACATCATGTCTTGTGACCTCTGTTATCATGCTTAAAAATGAATGACAACCAAATACAAAAGTGAAACATGTAATAATAGACTGAACCGAAGTATGTAGTAAACAAACATTAGCTTCAATAACTGTGTTATCAGAGATGTTACTGTCTAATTGTTAAATTTATTATCACATGACTTTCAACACCGTCATGTGACCTTGTTGTTCCTTGAGGACCATAGCCACTATCTCCACGCACAACACCCTGCACGGTCTCCTGCAACCCAGGTGGCCACACCACGTCGTATTGACGGGGGGAAATACGTGGTGTCCACGTGATTTCGTGGTTTCCACGCCCCTCCCCCCATCGATACGACGTGGTGTGCCCGCTGGGTGCTATCCTCTTGATTTCGTTCCAGGTTTTGCCTGCAACCTTTCACTTCCTCTACAATACTGCGCCTCTATGACTGTTTTGGGGTGTCCGCTGCGCCGTTTCCCCTGAGGATTCCGTTCAAGGGCTTGCCTGGCCTTTTCCCCAGTTCCTTTTCTGATGGTGTTTCATATGCAGCCTATCTATCTCGACTTTCTCTCAAGGATTTGGTCGCGTTTTTTTTGTTTCACATCAACTTTAACGTGCGGTTTTCTATTGTATCGAGACATTGCATGATTGTTTTTATTTCCTTTTAAAGCTAATAAATAACTCTAGGTTTAACCGCTTACTTTTTCAAGGCTTAGACGATGTGGCCTTTAGAAGAACATCTCGTATCATATCTTATTTATTTTATCTTAGATTATGTAATGGTTTTGTGTTTATTTGCGTTCTACGCACATACCACAGTCGTGAGTTTTATGAGTTTAAAATGACGCACACAATCACCCACACAAACTTAATCACTCACACACTCACACACATGCACACACAATCACCCACACAAACTCAATCTCACACTCACTCACACACATGCACACTCACGCACATTTACATACACAAACACGCAAACACTTTTTTTCTAATGCTCACCCACACTGACACAAACTCAATCTCACACATACACACACCAACACTTCCACACGAATATGAACTGTAGGCCTACAGAACGAAAGTAAAGGCTTAGAATTTATATTTTACACACATGGACATTTTTTAAAATCAAAATTAAAAAACAACAACAAATTATAGAGAACTTGTTTGTATAAGAATTCAAAGATGCAACATAGACAACTGAAATAATGTTTAGCGATAACTGAATATACTTTGAATTGTATGTCAACCTCTGTAAAAATATGATATAATGTGCCAAAGACAACATTTAGATATAAGCCTTAATAACTTTTTTAGAAAAAGTCCAATGGTATTACTTCGTTTACCACAATAACACGCAGTGAGACAGAAATAGGTTTTATTACTGTGATATTTAAAGTAAAGTACCCTTCGGACCACACTGATCATAGGGCTGGTGAAGCAGCGTTCACCAGTTTCTGTGGTCACGGCATACTAAAGGATCTGTGGCCAGCACAATGCCCAGCCGCCTTTTCTTTATCCCAACTATTGTCAGGTACCCATCAGAGCTGGGTAGACTCAGGGACACCATCAAGTCCCTAGCCTGCACCAGGATTCGAACCCAGAACCTTCGGATTGCCAGTCGAACGCGCTGCACCGTGCCCTTGTGATATGTAAATCATTTTTTTTTATAAATATGATCTGAGATGTCACAGAGTTGAAAAATTGGGTCTTCTTCCATGGAAACAATTTCATAGCTAAACACAATGGACCATAAGCTGCTGGGTGACAAGAAATGGGCCAATTTTCTTGCCATTCTGAATGTCGCTGAAATACCAGGCGTGTGTTCTTATTCCTTAAGTCCAGAGCGTTAATTGGAAGGATTGGATCGGTAGAGGAATGGGGTAGGCACGCCAAGACCCTGTACGAGGCTGGTCGCATACTGCAGGCACATGCACTACACTTCTTCCCTCCCCCAATTGCGTAATTCCCCTTGTACCAATAACGAGTTAGCATTGCTCTCAGACCTCAATTGTCGCCCGGCAGCGACAGCACGACAAAACAGACTATATGGCCTGGTAATCTAGGCACCTATTTCCGTTTTGTCGAAAAGGATTCTATTCCACATATTTCTTCCTCCCCACCTACTCTCAACGGCTCTCGCCTGGTGCAAAAGGGGACGTTACACATGCGTTAACCCACCGGTGCTCTCTTGACGTTTATGCACATCGCCAGCTTTGAGGCCAATTGATACAGAAGTTGGTCTGGTCACCTTGTAAAAAGTCTCAAAACCCGGACGAGCCGAATATCTTAAGCCGGGGCGTAACGCAATAGAAGAGAGTTATTTAAAACTCTGTCCGGGATCCAGCCACCCCACGGCACGCCGAAGGCGTGGCGTGCCATGTAAAAGGGAAGGATTCCGCAGGCCAGCGACCGTTCACTGCGGTTCCCCTAAGGATCATTATCGTGGTGGCTCTCCCGTATATCTGCATTGTCACCCGGTAGCACGAATCCTGTACTATAGGCACAGGCATCCAGGCACCGGGCGGGCCGTGAGACGGGGTTGCAGCGTCCATTGCTTCCTCCCCACCGAGACCCCGTGGCCTCTCGGCAGTGCAATGAATCTCAGACATGCTGCGGGGGCTGTCCCCCATGCGTTAGCCCGCCGGTGTTTTCAAAGAAAATTACTGGCGGTTTACACACTACGCCGCTTTGAGGCCCATGGGTACAGTAGTGGGTCTGGTCACCAGAAACATACACATACCTACAAACAAAGACAGACCTGTCTACCCTGGAAAAACGCTTGGAGTATTCTTGAGAAGGCTAAAGTGTACTTTTCCGAGGTCAAGTGTACTATGCAATAATAATTGTCATCTATCGCACCAATTATTCAAAATAATAGTCATTTAAATTTAAACAGTTGTTTCATTTAATGTTTAAAACAAGCAAAGAAAATCTGTTTTGTTTTTTCAGCACAATTTAATAAATCTATGTTGAAAATGTTAACAAAATAGACAGCTGGTGTGTGTTCAATAATTTTTCTGTCCTCCTCCATTTGGTTACTTCAGCTAGTTGTTTGGTCATTCTTTTTTAGACTCTGGTAGTATGCCCCTTTCAGCAGTTTTAAGTCTTTATCATTAAGAGCCTTTACAGACTCCAAAATGTCCACTGGCCGGGACTTGAGCACCAGAACTCCAAAATGCCCACTGGCCGGGACTTGAGCACCAGAAGGCTCTCCATGGTCTGGTCAGACATTGAGGAATGCTGTGGTGTCCGGTTCTTCCTGACACAGCTGAAAACACGTTCGCCTTGGGCACTGCTGTGTGGTATGGTGAGAAGCCCCAACATCACATTCGCCAAGTCTTCAAACATCAAGCTGTCAGTATCTTCATGCTTCATTTCAGCAATAGAAAACCAATTCTGTCCTTGATGCACCCTGACACATCAGTAGATTGATATAGGCAGAGCTGCTCAGCAACTTTGTCTAGTGAGGTGTTGGTGACCAGGACAGGAAATCTGTTGATGATGAATTCCAGATTGCTGAACCTGCAAGACTCCTGCAATTTGACGTCTGCCACTTCTGCATGCATCAACAAGTCAACATCGGCGCCACAGCCTTTGTCAGCACATCAGAGCACGATGTTGCAAATTATTGCTTCTGCACGAGTCACATCATGCTGAAGTTGCTCCTCCCCAGCGACGGGCTCAGGCTTCACAAGAAAAGACCTAATATTTTGTGTAGGCCTAGACTTTTCTTTCTCAACAGCCAGTTTCTGGTGCGACTCCGATTCGTCATGTCTCTTACAGTCATAGAGCCCTCCGTGTCCCACCAAGAAGTCGATATGACAAATAGTGCAGTGTGCCGATGTGTCACTTTTCAATGACACATGCAAGTACTTATATTTCATAGAATATTTATTTATAAACTTTTGCTTCCGAGCATAATACGCCTTCGCTTTTTTACTCGGAGCAGACTAGGAAGCTTCTTCGTCATCTGTTTCATGATTTCGTGCACGCTGTGTAAGTTTGCTGTCAGCCATACTTTTGATAGCCGAATTTGGACATTTGCGAGAGAGGAAAAAAAGGATATCAGGTCAAGGTCACCGCGCCGTGTAACAAGTTAGGTACTACTAACAATGTAGGGCCTACAGCGAGCTCCGTGTTGTACAAAAACAAGTTTATAGTGACGATTTTACATCATTGAATCATTAATAGTAATAATTGAAACCCCGACGTTGAGCCGAGATCAAGTCTATTAATAAATAGTTGCTTTCGTTTTAGTAGGCTGATAAACAAAAGTTTTATTGTAATGAAAACAACGAGTTTTAGTCTCTACGTTAGTAAAATAAAAAGTCAAGAATTTAAAAGAAAGCCGCGAGTAAAGCGTGGTGATGTACAGATTGACCTAAAAACAAATTCGCGTGAAGTAGGCTTATTACCGATTGCCGTGTCAGACAATAAAAACGTTGACTTCTTGGAGATTTACCGTATATAGATCTAGACTATAGCCTATGAAACTACAGGGTCCAAAAAAAAGCTACATTACGGGATTGCGCTAAAAAAAAGTTTTTAAAACTCAGTAGGCACGAATAGACCACGAAAGCTAGGGAAACCCTGACCTAAAAATAAATATAGAATCACACATGCGTTTTATTTCGCCTTTTAAGTTTTCATGAAAGAAAAAAGTTGATCATTTATAGTTTCCCAAAACTTAAATTGGCCGATAGCCGGCACTCTAAACTCTTGCACCCAAGCAGAATAGCCTACCCCTTCGCTTTTTTACTCGGAGCAGACTCGGAAGCTTCTTCGTCATCTGTTTCATGATTTCGTGCACGCTGTGTAAGTTTACTGTCAACCATACTTTTGATCGCCGAATTTGGATATTTGCGAGAGGAAAAAAAGGATATCAGGTCAAGGTCGCCGCGCCGTGTAACAAGTTAGGTATTGAAACTGGCGATATCCATTTTCGACCAATCGAAACATCGGTTTTATGTAACTGCGGTTTAGTGATCGTCTAATTACCGAAAAAAATAGAAATAAAAACGAAAAATTGCGAAATCATATTTTTTTTATTCAAGAAGTCGTATTTTTAAGACGCTCGGTGTAACAGCCGTATTTTGTATCGTAAAGCGTACGAAAATACGCCCAAAGCGTACGGGTAGGCAGGTCTGCAAAGAAAGACACAAACGCCAAGTTAATTTAAAGGATTCAATGATTGAATCTGGAGGTGTTTGTAAAGCATATAACACGAAAAAGTAACACCAGATTCAACGACTTCATGTTTAAGAAATAAAATTGTTTTGAAAAAATTAAGGGGAGAAAATTACAATTTACAGTGTTTTCATTTCGTAGTCAAAATATTTATAACTTCTCTCCCTTGTCTCTCTGTTGCTGTGTAATAAGGTTTTAGTTATAGGTCTCAAAGACAATCTCTTTAACTAGAATGTGCCACATTGTAACGGTTGTCAGGTTAGTCTCTAAAATACTTTTTTTTTCTCTAAAACAAGGCAAAGTGCCCAAATATTGGAAATTAGCCAATGTAACCCTACCTTTTCAACAAAAAAAAATCTGACCCCGAAAATTACAGAACAGTTTTCCTTAACAAACCCTAACATAATACTTGAGCATATAATATATAGTAATATAGTGTATAGTAATATAGTAAATCATCTAGACAGACTTAATGCACTGTGCCCACACCAACATGGGTTCAGGAAAAACAGATCACGTGAAACTCAATTAAGGGGCTTAATAGATGACTTGTCTAAGGGATTAGATGATAACAACCAAATTGATGCTATATTACTAGATTTTTCAAAAGTTCATCATTCTAGTTTACTAAATTCTTTTTAAAATACTATGGCATCTCTGGTCCCTTACATCATTACGGTATTTATTAAAATTGCAAGTAGTTAAAATAAGATCATTAAGTACATAGGCCTATTTAATTCTATATATTTCCGGGTCAAATCGGCTGTTTTGAATGACTTATACGTTCCTATGATAACATTAAAGGTTTCTACTGTATACAACTTTTTATTTTAATCTAAATTTTCCATTAAGAAAATCGTAGCGAATTACTAAACTGGAAGTATAGAGGACGGGGTGCGATCTGAAATTTCGAAACTAAGAGCTTCAAGTAATCAAATAGCAGAAATACTAAAGCAAGCGTTCCATCTTATTATAGCCTTTGCTATAGATCAGAGTTTATTACAATGTTGAAGTGTTTCATTCCTCCTGACTTCATTACTAGGTCTACGGTAGTGTTTAAAACGTGTGTCTACCAGTCATTAGTCCCCATCTCAGGCGCCATGAAGAATTCCTGAAAGTGAGCGCAGTAAATGAATCGATCCACCACAGTCGTGTTTGAGCCTCTCGCCGAGCAAACTGCTGTAATTACAATGCAAGGATACAGCACACAATGAGAAATTATCATCAATGGTATAATCATTGTTCAGCAGCGCAAAACTAATTACTACAAAAAAAAAAAAAAACCCAAATAATTACGGATGTCATTTCTAACACGCGCCTGGCTTCTTGATATCTTTTCTGGTGTATTCGGAACAGAGTTAATTATTTGCAATTATATACCCGGCTGTTAGAATCTTGAAGCCTACGTACCAAAATTTTCACGAAAAGTAATATAAGAAAATATAAGGTTTGAATTGATTTTCTAATTGGAAGATCAAAAATAAAAAAAAATGAACACGTCTTATCCACTAATTTCTTTTATCACATTTTGTATAAATATGTGTATAATTGTCAAATTAAATGATTATACGTTTTTAGATTTCTGATATATAATAAAACATTGATAAATGTCGTGAAGTTGATAACAATGAGATTTTATTTGTATTTAAATGACCTACTTTATTATTGAGGACAATGAGATTTGGTTTGTATTTCCCTGACTTAGTTTATATTGAGGACAATGAGATTTGGTTTGTATTTAACTGACTTACTTTATATTGAGGACAATGAGATTTGGTTTGTATTTAACTGAGTTACTTTATATTGAGGACAATGAGATTTGGTTTGTATTTAACTGACTTACTTTATATTGAGGACAATGAGATTTGGTTTGTATTTCACTGACTTAGTTTATATTGAGGACAATGAGATTTGGTTTGTATTTAACTGACTTAGTTTATATTGAGGACAATGAGATTTGGTTTGTATTTAACTGACTTACTTTATATTGAGGACAATGAGATTTGGTTTGTATTTAACTGACTTACTTTATATTGAGGACAATGAGATTTGGTTTGTATTTAACTGACTTACTTTATATTGAGGACAATGAGATTTGGTTTGTATTTAACTGACTTACTTTATATTGAGGACAATGAGATTTGGTTTGTATTTAAATGACTTACTTTATATTGATATCTTTATTCTTTGACATACATTTAGTTTTGTATTCCTAATGAGTCTAGGAGTCATATTTTGTTCTGGGCGTTAAATGAAACTAATGTCTTGTTGTTGGCGAGCTGACCAAATTTTGTCTCTACAATCTCTCGGCAGTTTTTATTATTAGTGTATAAATTCTATGCAATCAAATGGTCGTTAATAGGCAGATTAGCACAGAGATCTTAAATCTTAAATCAAAACTTAGAGCCTATTACGACTCCGAAATACGGAAAAAAATTCGATTTGGATTTACGATATTTCGGTTTTAACAATCCCAATTTATGTTATTACACAAATTTTAGTTTAATGTTAAATAAAATTAATCTCTGTATAAATCAGATTAAGAATTCATGTAATTCAAATATTGTTATTACCAACATTATTTCAGTCTATAGCAAACTCTTGGAATTCCATGTGTCAGGATATCCAAGGGGGAAAATTTGTTTGTGACACTATATTTATTGAGTAGTTTCCCTTTGGTTAAAATGAATATAAAATACTACTAGATTATGTCATTGTTTAGTCATGTTTTTCTATTTATTTTTTTTCCAAAATGGACAAGTCTTAAATATTATGCATGCACGATGAACCTAAAAGTTAAACGTTTACCAACATTTCCGGTTCCTTTCGTTCATTTGTTAACAAAACATGTCTGTCTGCTGCGTTGCTGGGTTGTACTGCTAGCAGGAAAGTATGTAAATCTAGAGGATTAAATTTTATTTTATTTCCAAAAGATGTTGCCGAAAGAAAACGATGGATTGTGAACGTCAGACGAGAACAATCACCTATTTATAATCTCAAACTTATTTTTTGATGCAAAAGAATTTTCCTTTTTTTTGTTTTTCTACGGATTGTGTTTATTTAATAACCAAGAGACGCTACTCTTGACGACATTTTTTAAAATATAAATTTAAATAAGCTAAATTTGACTTAACGCGACGAACTCTCCGAGTATTAATTATCGCATACTCACTTTTAATGTTTAAAACGCATTCCTAGAACTAATCTTGTAGCCTCTGTATATTTCTAAAAGACTAGAACTGGCCGAACAGGTTTAAATTAATTGTCAAACACCAGCAAAAGCTTGTTTTTTGTGTGTGTGTTTTTTTTTTGTTGTTGCTGGAAATGAACCGGAAATTTGTGAATACGATTAACCTATTGAAAAGGTCAGGCCTCATTAATAATAATAATAATAATAATAATAATAACGGTGCTTATATAGCGCATATCCCGTTGGTGACAGTTCTATGCGCAGACGACAGTTACAGAATACAGACAGACGATGAAATATGTAGTAATACGCTAATTCTGCTGACGAAATGGTAATGGTAATGGTAATTTATATAGCGCTTCTATCCATGCTATTTTAGCATGCTCAGTGCGCTCTAGAAGACTATTAATCCGTGAGAGGTTTCACTGCTGCCGGTTAAGCGCATGTGATAACAACTCAATATTAACGTCATCTAGTCCCAAAACTCCTGTAGGGCGACAGGGATCTGCCGGTGGCGGGGCTCGAACCCGCGACGTGTCAAGTGGTTTTTTGGTTGACAGTCTGGTGAGCTAACCGCTAGGCCAGCCGGCTTCACACACAAGGTGAGTCTTCAGCCGGCTCCTGAAGGTGTCATAGCTAGGGCTCTAGCGAAGCTGTAGTGGGAGGTGATTCCAAGCGGACGGTCCTGCGTAGGAAAATGAACGTTCGCCAGCGGACACTAGCCTCACACGAGGGATCCGCAGAGTAAGCGCGTCAGAAGCCGAACGAAGTGGGCGGGACTGGGTGTAGAGATCCATACAAGAGCGAAGATAATCCGGGGCGGGCGCAGTTATTCAGGCACCTATAACAGAGGGAAGCCAGCTTATATGAGATCCGGTTGTTGATGGGTAGCCAGTGCAGAGATCGGAGCAGAGGATAGATATTATTTGACTTCTTCTTCTTGAGAACTAGTCGGGCTGCGCAGATCTGGATACGTTGGAGTCCTTGAAGGGAGGAGGCCGAGAGACCAGCCAAAAGCGAATTGCAATAGTCCAAGCGGGAAAATAGGAGAGAGATGATGTGCTTAATACAAGCTTCCTTGGTGAGATAACGACGGATGGCGGCAATACGACGCAGATGGAAGAAGCAGATTTTGGCGAGGAAGGAGATGTGGGTCTGCATGGACAGCGTGGAGTCCAGATAGACGCCAAGGCTTTTGATAGTCGGGGAGAATTAATGACTTGTCCATTGCAAAGGTGAAAAGATGAGGTAGGCATAACCTTCACCCCCCCCCCACCCACACAAACAGGTCAACTTTGCGCTAACAGTACTAAAACATAACATTATTATTTTCTTATCTTCTATGTTACAGTATAATCACTTATTATGGAAATAACTCATACGTTATTCAAGAATAATATTACATATTACAATAACAAAACTTGTTTGACAAAAAAAAATATTTTGCATTTCACACGTGAGTTCAAACTTTAGAGACTAATAGAGAACAAACAAAATACGGTTATAACTTTTAACCAACAACGCCGTGCGGCAGCGCGTTCGACTGGCGTTCCGAAGGGCCTGGGTTTGAATCCTGGTGAAAGCTAGGACTTTTTCCCCGAGTCTGGACGGTGTCCCTGAGTCTACCCAACTTTGATGGGTACATGACTTTAGTTGGGGTAAGGTAAAGGCGGCTGTGCATGGTGCTCGCCATACAATAACCTAATAATAATAATAAAATAATAATAATAATAATAATAAAACTTGTATAGCGCATATCCCGTTGGGAACAGTTCTATGCGCTGTCAACAGTTACAGACATAGTACATACAATGAATAAAAGACAATAATGTATAAATGAAAAATAAAAAATACTTAACTTTTTAATTTTAACAACGCAGACGTGTCAATTTAAAATATCTTATTTCTGATTTCTTTTTGAAATCTATTATTTCAAAATTACAAAGCTACTAATCAAACTGCATTAGAATTTATATAAAAAAAACAATGCATCTACCCAAATCTGATGAATGCTTTACTTATCATGCATTTCGTTATCTGTTTCAGATTTTTTCTAACGATAGACTACAAAAATGACACAAGACAATACTTCTGACAAGTCGCTGGTCAGCATCGTGACCAGTATGGGGCAACTTATCGATGACCACTTGGCCGAACAGTTTTTCTTTGTGAATTATGTAAGCCTGGGCCAAGCCGTGAACGTGTTTGGGATTCTGGCCAACATTATGAGCATTGCGGTGTTCATCAAAATGGGCTTCAGGGAGACCTCCAACATCACTCTGCTGGGTCTGACAATATCAGACCTGTGTTCTCTGCTCAGTCTGTTCTTCTTCAACCTCTGCCAGACCCCAGAGTTCAACCAATTATCTTTGCCCTTTGAGCCCTACGACGTGGCCTTTCTGACGGTGGGCTGGGCGCACGTTGGCTTTGCCCGGGTGACCTGCTGCCTCACGGCTTTGATTATCATCGAGAGATGCCTCTGCATCGCCATGCCCCTGAAGGTGAAGGTCATTCTTCGCAAACGCAGCACAATTCTCACTGTGATTAGCACCTTCCCGCTGTCTTACGCCAGTATTTTCCCAATCTACTGCACGGCAAGTTTAGAATTTCGTTACTCCCCGTTCCGGAATCGAACATTGCTTGTGATGACGTACAACGAACTACGCCAAGAGATGGAATCGATATCCTCCGTGGTCAACAACATCATCCCAGTGTCCAGTTTCATCATCATCGCCATCTGCACCGTCATCATCGTCTACCAGCTGCACCAGAAGTCGAAATGGAGGCAGACGTCTGCCAACGCCTCAGACAGCAGAGACCGGAAGCTGGAGAAGATGGTGCTTCTCATCTCCATCGTGTTTATCGTCTGCTACCTGCCCTGTGAAATTCTCTTCGTCTGGATGCTGGTGGACCCAGGGCTAAGGTTCGACGGAGACCAAAGTAACTTGTTTAAAGTAAGCGTGTCGGTACTGTACTTAGCGGAGACGCTCAATGCTTCATCCAGCGTCTTTGTCTACTATTCGATGAGCAGTAAATACAAAAAGATTGTCAACTCATTTCTACCATTCACAAAAGATAAAGAACTTTCTGCAATGACAGAAATTAATATAAAACTTGGGAAATTTTTCGGAAATTAATAAATTTTTCTTATTTCATAAATATTTCACATTTCTAAACTTTAGATATATTTCTACACTGTATATATCTAGTTTAGCAAAGACAATAATAAGATGAACCGCTTGCATTGATATTTGTGCTATTTGATGACTCGAACGACTTCATTTGGGATTTCCCGATTCCCTTTTGAGCTGTACACTTCCGTTTTGTTTAATCGCTATGAGTTTCTCAATGAAAAATTTTAATAGAAAGCTGTATGGACAAGTCTTAACGTGTATGCATGCATAAAAGGTCACGTGCAAAAACATTTCCGTTCTTATTCGATCATTTTATTCGAAACAATGTCTGTGTGCTACTTTATTGGTTGTACTCAAATTTGTTGGGGATTAAAATTTATTTCATTTCCAATAGATGTTTACAAAGCAAAACAATGTATTGTGAAAGTCAGAAGGGAATAATCACCTTTTTTAAAATATCAAACTTATTGCTTAACGCAAAAGAATTTTTGTTATTCATTTTTATGAGTTTACGCATTTTGTTTTTCAATAGGCCCCTAACCAAGAAAACGCAACTCTTGACTCATTTATTTTTTGTAAACAAATAAAAATTTAACGTCACGCGACTAACACTTGAGTATTAATGATCGCCTGTTCACTTTTGATGTTAAAAACGGATTCCTCATAACTAATATTGTATCCTTTGTATAATTCTAAAAGACTAGAACTGGCCGTCGAGGTTGAAATCAATTGTCAAACACCAGCAAAAGCATTGCTTTTTTTTTATTAGTTTAAAAATAGAACAGGAAGTTTACGAACATTCGGGTTCAAAAGTTCACGCCTCATTAAGACTTGTCCATACAGCGGAAATATTAGACAAACGTAGGAGCGTAGCAGTCATTTAAGACAGCGGAAAAAGAATATATAAGCTCTAAAAATAGAGCAAGCGGTCCATCTTATTATAGTCTTTGATTTTATACACACAACAATGACAAACATAAACGGGGATTAGGTTACTTGTAGGATAAGATAAATGTGGAGAAATTAATGATTAGCTTTCAATAACTAGAAATATGCTTAATGTTTATATTGATATAGGGCGACACGGTGGCCGAGCGGCAGCGCCTTCGACTGGCGTACCAAAGGTCCTGGGCTTGAATCTTGGTGAAGGCTTAGATTTTTTCTTGAGGGTGTCATTGAGTCTACCCAGCTCTGATGGGTGACTGACGTTTGTTGGGGTAAAGTAAAGGTGGCTGGGCATTATGCTGGCCACACACCCCTTGTATGCCGTGGCCACAGTAACTGGTGAACGCTATGGAATAGTGGTAGAATCAATTGTAGAAACATACACACTTAGAATAGTGGTAGAACGAATGGTATAAAACAAAAACATGTAGCTTTTCAGAGTAACCATTCATAAAAAAGAAAAATTTTAAAAAATAATTTTTTTTTCAAATAAAGAAAGAAAACAAAGCAGTATGAAAAGATGATATAACAAGTCGAAAATAAAATGCTATCTTTTTTTCCACCATAGCTGGCCCAGTTTTATTTGTTTTGTATTGATACTTTCTTAAATTGATCTAGGGGAGAGAAATCCCCAAGGGACATAAAAAAAAAAGTTGTTTTCTTTCCGTTTCCAATCTAAAATACAATAGTATCGTGCACTTTCAGCAAAAGATCTATAAAAAACAGAAAAGAAAGATTTTCAATTTGAAGTTTTTATCTCCAGAGGTTTTGGTGGATTGTACAGTAGAATAAGTCTACCAATGGCGGGTGAGTAAGACAAGTTGTTGGTCTATTGAGATCGCCAAAATACTCTCTAACTGAAAGAACGCACACAAAAATCTAATAATAACTGCTAATCAAATCGGGGCTATGGGAATAGTGTATGACGTACCGACGTTTTTGATTGGCTACTTTCGGGGAAAAAGAATACTAAGGGGAGATAAGACTTTCGACTTAAAAAAAAAACGAAAAGAAAAAAGAATTAGAATTAGAAAAAAAGAAGTGGGAAAAAAGATTTTAAAACAAAACTCAAGAATATAGTCTATGTATATTTGAAAAAACAAATTAAACAGAGATTTAATTGCATTCAACATGCAAAAGAATTTAGTTTTTTAAATTGACTAGGAGATTAGACTATATATCATTCTATTTAATAAATGTGATTATAATATATTGTCCTAATAAAAGTTTTGTGTCAGAAAAATGTGTTTTTAACTTTCAATTGGCATTTTTCTCTGAGCAAAGTGAAAACATAGTTATTTCATCATAGTTAGTGGAATGTTTACTAACCAATAAACAATAGAATCTAATTAATTTAATACAAGTCTAAACAACAGCAATGACTTCTAGATGTACAACTGTTTAACACTATTGTCTTTTAATCAAACAAATATAGAATAGTGGTAAAACCAATGTTAGAAATCAAACATTAGCTTCTGACTTATTACATACTGTAATCATTCGTTTCTCCGTCATTTTGACTTCAAGCTGTACATTTGGTCTAACACTATTAAAATTTTGCTTTCATGCGACTGCTCTCTTTCATAAGGGAAATGTAACTTCTCTTTCTTTGCTTATTTCTATCATTGTCTCTCACAATCTCTCTCTCTCTCTCTCTCTCTCTCTCTCTCTCTCTCTCTCTCTCTCTCTCTCTCTCTGTCACTTGATCTTTCTATGACACTCTTTCAGTTTCTCTCTCACTGCCTATCTCTCTGTGTTTATCTCTGTCTATACCACCGTCTCTCTCTCTCTCTCTCTCTCTCTCTCTCTCTCTCTCTCTGTTTCACTCTTTGTCTTTCTAGGTCCCTTCCCTTTATCTGCCTGTCAAAGTCCAGAAAAACCAAATAAGACCTTGACCTTGACCTAAGTGACATTGATATTGATATCTTTAGAAACAGACGCATCCGCCATGTTGTTGTAGCCTACTTATTTATACTTATTAGGCTATAACACTTGTCTTAGAAATCTGCAGCTATGACCCTGAACGACCATCTGCTCCGTGGATGTCGCATAACATCAAAGCAATATAAATCGCCACTTTTAAAAATAACTGAAAAGCTCAAACAAATTTTAATTTACATTGCTTTAAGCATTTTTACACCCCTAACTATTTACTTTTATATTTAGTTGGTAAAACTATTTTATTTTGTTGTAGCTTAATGTTTTTCCCCTTAAGTTTTGGATTTTTCAAATGGCGCTTTCTCTTGTGATGTAGTTTAATAACATTTGTGTAGACTTGTGTATCATAGAGAATAATAGTACAGTTTTTGTGTACAATGTACTTCTATGAATGTTGTTGTTGTTGCATGTTTTTAATTTTATTACAATAATATGTTTGTTGGCAGCGCTAAACTAATAATAATAATAATACTAATGGTCATTTGTATAGCTCTTCAATCCATGACAGTAGTCAAAGAGAAAAGTCTTTAAGCTCTTTTTAAAAAGACAATTTTGTCTCAGATTTTCTCAGTGTCTGAGGGTAGCAGTTCCATAAAGATGGCGCCACAGATTCAAATGAGCGGCACTCCTAGGCACTTCTTTTTGTGTCCAGCCACACTGGGAATAGAAATTATAACTGAAAATTATTGTACCCTGAGTTTATCCGTGGGTTGAATTTAGTCTTGAATTTTGATTTCTGTTGCCTGACCATTTCAAGTAACCCATTCCATGCCAGAATGCCACATAGGGAGAGACATTTTTTTGACAAGTAACTTTTCTTTTTCATATAGAGAAAGAATATTACGCTTATCTTTTTTGTATTTCTAAGTATTTCAATAGATTAGTGTGTTTTTTTTTTCAGTTAGAATATAATATTTTATATAGTTTTATTACTTTGCTGTTTGCCCTGCTCCACTGTTTCTAGGTGTAGTGATTTAACTATTGGTGTTACTCTTCACAGTGGTGAATATTTACTAGTATTGAACCTTGCAGCTTTTTTCTTAAGTTTGTTATAGTTTTTTCAATGTAAATATTTTCTTTCGTTGATGGATCCAAGACAGAATATACATATTCTAGAATAGATAGATTTAATGCTAGGGAGTATTTTAGTTTGATATTGATTTGATTGTACTGTTATTTATTCATTAATTATCTTGTCCTGTTTCCAGATTTTGTATATGTGTACAAAGTATCCCATCGGACCAAATTGATCCATAGGGTCGGTGAAGCAGCATCCATTAGTTTCAGCATACTAGGGGATGTGTGGCCAGCACAATGCCTAGCCGCCTTTACTAAACTAAAGTCAGGTATCCATCAGAGCTAGGTAGACTCAGATACACCCTCGAGACATGGGAAAAAAATCCTAGCCTTCACCAGGATTCGAACCCAGGACCTTCGGATCGCGCAGCCCCAAGGCCACCGTGCTCCATGTGTATGTGTGTTTGTGTGTGTATGTGTGTAGTTTTGTATGTATATATGTCTTACTGTGTGTGTATGTGTGTATGTGTGTTTGTGTGTGTTTGTGTGTAGTTTTGTATGTATATATGTCTTACTGTGTGTGTATGTGTGTATGTGTGTATGTGTGTATGTGTGTATGTGTGTATGTGTGTATGTGTGTATGTGTGTATGTGTGTATGTGTGTATGTGTGTATGTGTGTATGTGTGTATGTGTGTATGTGTGTATGTGTGTATGTGTGTATGTGTGTATGTGTGTATGTGTGTATGTGTGTATGTGTGTATGTGTGTATGTGTGTATGTGTGTATGTGTGTATGTGTGTATGTGTGTATGTGTGTATGTGTGTATGTGTGTATGTGTGTATGCGTGTATGTGTGTATGTGTGTATGTGTGTGTATGTGTGTATGTGTGTGTATGTGTGTATGTGTGTAGTTTTGTATGTATATATGTCTTACTGTGTGTGTATGTGTGTATGTGTGTTTGTGTGTGTATGTGTGTAGTTTTGTATGTATATATGTCTTACTGTGTGTGTATGTGTGTATGTGTGTATGTGTGTATGTGTGTATGTGTGTATGTGTGTATGTGTGTATGTGTGTATGTGTGTATGTGTGTATGTGTGTATGTGTGTATGTGTGTATGTGTGTATGTGTGTATGTGTGTATGTGTGTATGTGTGTATGTGTGTATGTGTGTATGTGTGTATGTGTGTATGTGTGTATGTGTGTATGTGTGTATGTGTGTATGTGTGTATGTGTGTATGTGTGTATGTGTGTATGTGTGTATGTGTGTGTGTATGTGTGTATGTGTGTATGTGTGTATGTGTGTATGTGTGTATGTGTGTATGTGTGTATGTGTGTATGTGTGTGTGTGTGTGTGTGTGTATGTGTGTATGTGTGTATGTGTGTATGTGTGTATGTGTGTGTGTGTATGTGTGTATGTGTGTATGTGTGTATGTGTGTATGTGTGTGTATGTGTGTATGTGTGTGTATGTGTGTATGTGTGTAGTTTTGTATGTATATATGTCTTACTGTGTGTTTGTGTATGTGTGTATGTGTGTATGTGTGTTTGTGTGTGTATGTGTGCAGTTTTGTATGTATATATGTCTTACTGTGTGTTTGTGTGTGTGTGTATGTGTGCATGTGTATGTGTGTGTGCATGTTAATGCAGTCTAGACCAGAAGCTGCACCCAAAAATACCTTTAAAAAACCTTTTTCTTATGAACAGTGCCAGCTCCATTTAATAAAATCCAGTTTTCTTTTCGACTTACTCCCAACTATTTGAGGACCACTGCGATGGATGCTGTAGTCCACTAAAAACAGAGAATCAGAAGGGGCAGATGACGTAATTACGTTAGAATGAAAAACACAACAATTAAAACACACTTATGGCTAATGACAGTTTTATCTGTTTTTCATATATATACTCTTTTCTCGTCTCGATAATGTTTTCCTGCTTTTTTTAATTTATCTTATCTTATACATTACATACGCTCCTTCTATAAAGCATATCATTGCGTCCTACCCACGCCCAATGTTTGAGTCTAGTCCCGCATCCCTATTTCCTATTAGTCTTTTAAATGATGTTAAGTTACTGGCTTTCCTGGTTAGCTCAGGCAGGGCCCTCGAGAGAAAAAAAAGAAGCCGGTACGAGATCTTTTCTGGGCCCCCACCCCCGCGCCACTTTTGTTTTCTACCACTAGACATATCTAGATGATTTATTTGTATTACATACGTTTGAAAAATCCGGAATCTTTATAAAAGGTCTGTGGACTATTTTGTGAAAATGTCATAAGTGTCACCATTTACCATTTGAGTAATCATTTCAATCACAGCCTTACAGGTCTATTACAAAAATACTTTAATCAAGTACATATAATAGTTCTTAGTTTAAATTATTGTAATTGTTCCTCCGCTTCAGTAAGCCTATTGATCTTGCAAATAATATTACAAAGATGTGTAAAATGGGAAAAGTGACTCTCACTGTTGATTGATAATTTATGTCCACTAGTGTTTCTAGGTTAAGTGATTTAACTATTGGTGTTACTCTTGTCAGTTGTAAATATTCACCAGTAATGTATGTTATGTAGTCAAATGTAAGGTTAGATCTGCTGTGGCAATACAGTTGACTCAAAATATTTTTTTTTGTACTGACTCTTCCCAAAATACATTTTGTTAAATGACAAAAAAATGTGCTTTAAATGTTCAATATATTTGTATAAAATTATGATACCTTCAATCTCCCCTCTTGGCTACCGCACAGGAAATCATTAAAGTGTAAAAGGATCGACTAACTAGCATTGACTGCCATACTAGTATGCAGCGACATGACATAAAGTATTTGGTCCTGGGCTACTAAGCTAACAGGGAGAACTGTAAGCCTGTAGGGCTCATAGGTCTATATTTGTGTTTCTGGACAACAATAATTAAAAAGATATCCTAAATGATATCGAAAATAGTTAGGCCCTATATTACATCCAAGGGCTTTCTTTGCATATTTAACTATATGTTCAAGTACACCAGGGGTCGGCAACCTAAGGCACGCGTGCCAGACTTGGCATGCAGAACGATTTTCAGTGGCACGCGAGAGACCTCCAAGAATATTGTGAAATCAACGTATGTCAGCGTAATTAGTGGGTGCTGCATGGCGAACTACATGGGAATCGCACTGGACGTCAGGAATATTTGTATGCAAAAAAGCTCCTATCATTGGACGTGCGATCTGTGATTGAATATATTGTTAAGATAGTCAATTGTTTAGTTTCTCAAGTCCCTTCTTGAAGAAAATCATACGGAGTATAGGTAGTCTTGGATAGATTCATTTCTTGTCTGGAAGCAATTGAGATGTATATTAATGAAACAAAAATCAATTTATTGAATGAGAAGAACTGACTGTTGAAGCCAATGTTTCTGAATGACATGGCGACACGTATTAGTGAGTTAAACTTCCATTTACAAGACTGGGTCCAAAAGCACTTGAAGTGTTGGGCCACTGGAATGGATTTGCATTGAAACTGGACATATCTTTCCATGAAATCAATTTCAAAACATTTAATTCTTTCCATAATTTAAGGCAAATTAAGATAAATTAGCATTTTCAGAAATATACTAGTTATATTAAAACAATAAACTCATTTGGTATCACTAACATCAAATTTGGAGAATTTAATTGAAGGGAGATAATTAAACCATTTTCTTTACATTAATATTTCTAATATGTTTCTTTTTTTTTGTTTCCTTTTAGAAAAATAAATGGCTTACAACTCTAAAATGATCAAATTACACAAGATAGTTAAAAATTATATAAATATTTTATGACTAAAGAATGTATATGTACATTTTAAAACATTACAGTAACTACCCAGTTAGTATGATTACTACGTATCCCTTCCGATTAACTTCAATAGTTGCGGTTAAACTTGTACTGTAATTCCATTTGGGTTAAAATAATATGTTAACATAAATCTCAGTTATTCTGAGATCAAATAATAAAGACTTTAAAGCTATTACTTGCGTAATTGCCAATATAATTTTCAATTTTAATATTTATGGGCCCCCTAAACTCTTATGGGCCCCGGTACGGTGTACCGGCTGTACCCCCCTCTCGTGGGGGGCCTGAGCTCAGGTAACCCATTCCATGCCCGGGTGACGCTTAGGAAGAAAGAGTACTTATACGCATTTGTTCTCGCATAAGGGATAAGGAAAGTGTTCTTGTCCTTGTGTCTATATTATTATGAGCTTTGTAACAGATTGTTTATTGTATTTCTATATTAGAATTTAATGCATGATACACTTTGCCCTTCTGTCCTCTAGTGTTTTGTATACGTCTTTATTTACACAAACTTTCTAAGAAAATATAAACATTTAACAGAAAGTGTTTCTTATAGTTTGAACGAAAACTTCTGTAACAAACAAAATGAAATCGTGGATCCATAGGGTCAGTGGAGCAGCGTTCACCAGTTTCTGTGGCCACGTCACACTAGGGTATTGTGTGGTCAGCACAATGCCCAGTCGCCTTTACTTTACCCCCAACCAAAGTCAGAGGCTGGGTAGACTAAGGAACACCCTCCAATCCCAGTACGCCAGTCTAACGCGCTGCCCCTCGGCTACGGTGCCCCTCAGTGTTAAGCTCATATAATATCATAATAACTATCATAATAATAACTAGGCTTATCAATGTAACAACGCAAGACACAGATGATTATAAAGCGAAATCTAAACCTCTTTTTTTGATAACTTTATTACACATTTATGATAACCTTATTACAAATGTATGATAACTTTATTTATAAACGAATTCCAAGCCTACACTCTGCCAAAATAGCACCTGGTCTCACAAATGAAAAAAAAAATGCGTTAAAATGTTTTACATGGAACTGATCTTCATAAATCTATACAAGCCTCGTAATTTAATCAACATCAGATCAAATTGATAAAACTCATTGTTTGTTTTTATACTTGTGACCACAAAGTAAAGCTGATAACATAAAACATATTGTAATATAACATAAAGTGAACTGCAGCATAAAAATACTATTTGACTTTCTTTATCTGTGCTAAATTTAATTTTGAAAATGCATAGTAACTTTGGCTTTATATAATAACTGATAGGGCTGTTTGTCTACTTTTATAAGGATTGGAACCTACTCAAATCCCAACATTATTGAGAATAATCCCTGAAGCTCATTTTGATGAACACTGCGTTGCTCAAAATGTTAGCCAGAATTCCAAAACACGTTCACGGCTTAGACCAGGCAAAGAAAACTCATTTTCATTTTAATATTTCTGGTTAAAAACGCTTTTTTTTTTCAGGAACCGGTATTGAAACTTTATTTTTTGATAGTTTTATCTTTTGTGAATGGTAGAAATGAGTTGACAATCTTTTTGTATTTACTGCTCATCGAATAGTAGACAAAGACGCTGGATGAAGCATTGAGCGTCTCCGCTAAGTACAGTACCGACACGCTTACTTTAAACAAGTTACTTTGGTCTCCGTCGAACCTCAGCCCTGGGTCGACCAGCATCCAGACGAAGAGAATTTCACAGGGCAGGTAGCAGACGATAAACACGATGGAGATGAGCAGCACCATCTTCTCCAGCTTCCGGTCTCTGCTTTCGGAGGCGTTGGCAGACGTCTGCCGCCATTTTGACTTCTGGTGCAGCTGGTAGACGATGATGACGGTGCAGATGGCGATGATGATGAAACTGGACACTGGGATGATGTTGTTGACCACGGAGGATATCGATTCCATCTCTTGGCGTAATTCGTTGTATGTCATCACAAGCAAGGTTCGATTCCGGAACGGGGAGTAACGAAATTCTAAACTTGCCGTGCAGTAGATCGGGAAAATACTGGCGTAAGACAGCGGGAATATGCAAAGCACGGTGAGGAACATTCTACGTAGACGTGCAATGGATTTAACCTTCAGGGGCATAGCGATGCAGAGGCATCTCTCGATGATAATCAAAGCCGTGAGGCAGCAGGTCACCCGGGCAAAGCCAACGTGCGCCCAGCCCACCGTCAGAAAAGCCACGTCGTAAGGTTCAAAGGGCAGAGTTAATTAGTTGAACTCTGGGGTCTGGCAGAGGTTGAAGAAAAACAGACTGAGCAAAGAGCACAGGTCTGATATGGTCAGACCCAGCAGAGTGATGTTGGAGGTCTCCCTGAAGCCCAGTTTGACGAACACCGCAATGCTCAAAATGTTGGCCAGAATCCCAAACACGTTCACGGCTTGGCCCAGGCTTACATAATTCACAAAGAAAAACTCTTCGGCCAGTTGGTCATCAATCAGTTGCCTCCTATTATACATGCTACTGACCAGGGGTGTGTACGAAATATTATCGTGTTCCATGTCATAAAACATAAGCTATATGAAATGTTAAAAAAAGCTTATGCAGGTTTTCAAACTGTTGCATTTAAGAAATGTGTATTCAAATTTTTTTTTCTAACAGATATAAAGCTTTCAATCTATTACAGTTCCATTCAAATATTACTTTAATACCTTCTTAACTACAAAATAAAATACAATTTGTCTTAAATTAAACGGAAATTACAAAAAAAACAAAACAACAACAGTATAATGATATTATTGTATGGAACGAGAATAATCAATAAAATGTATCGTATAAGACAAACTGAACCTTACTTTATAAAAAATTGAAAACAACCTTTTTTCTATTGCTCCCCATGAAAGTAAAGTACAAGTTTAGTTTGATGTCACATTACTGTGAAATAGTAAAATTTCAACAGTTTACAAGCAAAGTATTTTTTAAATTGATGTGTGTGTGTTGTTGTTTTTTACAGTATCCTAATAAATTGAAATATTTTTTTTCTACGCCTCCACCAGCAAATATGTAAGTCTTTACAAGTTACATTCTTTTTTTCTTTGGATCATTGTTTATGAAATCTAAAATATTAAATGAAAGTAATCCACAATACTTAATGAAATCTGTTATTTGTTATTGGATTAAAAATAAACTCAAATATGTTTGACAGCCCCCCCCCCCAAAAAAAAAAAACATAGACGTTCTATGACGTATGTAATAAGTTTTTTAGATTTATGAGTGTTTTTACTTGCAGTCTTAAAAAAAATATTGAATACACAAGGGAGTCTACTCTTCGAATTGATGTATTTCCAAAATAGTTCCCCGTTAGTTCAAGTTTACTTGCATCTCAAAGGAGTGATGCTTCCATTGTAAACATTTATGCAAAAGTGTACTATATTATACTACACTTTTGCAAATATGTTAGCAGTGCTGTATTTGATAAGCCTTAAAGATAACCGCTAACACCAGTAACAATTCTCTGTGTGGCACTTCAAGTCATCACAGTACACAATGAACCTGGAGACGAGAGAACTAATCTTACAAAATAACTAATTCACCTTACTTTTATAAACGTAAATTCACCCACATAAAAGTCATACACTTCTAAATGAGAATTCATTTCTTTTTAAATCAAAGGAAATAAACGTAATTATGAAACGTATTTACAAAACAATTTTAATCGAATTGTAATCTAACTAGACCTATTAATGTAGACTGAAGTGCATTAAAAAAAAGTAATTTGACAAAACACAAAGATAAAGAATCGACCAGAAATTTCATTTAAAAATTTTCAAGTCATAATCTCCATCAAAGAGCGCGCATATACTCACACCAACACACACACACACACACACACACACACACACACACACACACACACACACACACACACACACACACACACACACAGACAAAACAACACAATTAAAAATGTGTAGAAGTGCTAAGAAGGAAAGTTTTTTTTCGGTACATTTAATATAATTATAATTTTACTGCAGTCTTAAAATGATAATTCAATAAATTGATGCTCAATTACCACGAACCGCGGTCTAGGCGCCTGTCCTTTGTTCCAAAAGTTCATTGCTGTAACAAGTAATTTACAAAGGAGATGAAATGCACAACTTTAAACAAACTAATGAAAACAGAAAGGTGTTGAAAAAAATGGTTTCACCCAGCACCGCCCAAAATGTAACCAATGCAATCTCTTATTACAAAGTTATTACATGTTTATTCTAGGGCATCTGGTTCTGTTGCATTGGCTGCTCACTTACCAAGAGGTTTAATTATGAAAGAAGAAATACAAAATATCTAACCATTTTTTTTTTAAATTTATTTCTTACAAGTTTTAATAGGTGCAGGAAACTGTTCTTTTAAAACGAAACAGTAGCTTCGATTAGTGAGTGCATCTTTTTAATTTTGCACCAGACATTAAGAAATTGCGCAATGGCTTTTTAGATTTCATCTACTCGTAAACAAAAGATATGTTTTCCGAGACACTTTAGTGGTCTAAAAAGTAAAATTAGATAGCGCACGTGTTCCGCAGTAAGGTTTGAGCTTTTGTGGTCCATGTTGCCCACATAAAGACTTCTTGTGTTCCGCAGAAAGGTTTGAGCTTTTGTGGTCCATGTTGCCGACATATAGACTTCTAGTGTTCCGCAGCAAGGTTTGAGCTTTTGTGGTCCATGTTGCCCAGATAGGGATGCTATTGGTAAACTAGTAAGTAGTAAGGGTGTATGCAGCTTACTTGAAAAGATGACAACGCATAATAACGATAAAAGCAAATCAGATGAATTTTCAAAACTGCATTTTGTTTACACTTAAACCCATTCTCAATGGCAGGTTTCCTAGAACTCGAAAACTTAACCGTGGCTGCAAGGCTTGACTTGAAAATCACTGGTATACAGTAGAAATCATTTCTCGTCTTTATTTGTCGTATAAGGACATCAAGACTTGAGAATCACTGGCCTATAAGACATGGCATCTCTCTTCTTCATTTGTCGCCATCAAGACATCAATACTTGAGAATCACTGGTCTAGAAGACATGGCATCTCTCTTCTTCATTTGTCGTAGTGAGGACATCAAGACTTGAGAATCACTGGTCTAGAAGACATGGCATCTCTCTTCTTCATTTGTCGTAGTGAGGACATCAAGACTTGAGAATCACTGGTCTAGAAGACATGGCATCTCCCTTCTTCATTTGTCGTCATCAGGACATCAAAATTCTACACGGGAACATAAAAACAGTAGAAAAGATATAAAAAAACAACCCAGATTGTAAAGGATAGGAGTGAAAGCCCGGAGCGGACCCAGTCAGTTTTACGCGGCAATAATTACAGTTGTACGCTGCAGGGACCGGAAGTGGCTAATTTCATAGCCGCGCGGACCGGTAATGGCGACATAACCGGCGGCCATCCATCCCCAGACAACGAGCAAATGGTCGTTTGGCAACCATTGGCTGGATGTCACGTGATGGCTGTTTGGTCCGGGGTTGGGGGGTTGAGTGGAGCGGTGCGGGGAATAGGGGAGAGAAACACAAAAAAAAAACAACGAGAGCGAGAGGAAGGAGATTGTAAGAGAATGAAAGAGAGAGAGAGAGAGAGAGAGAGAGAGAGAGAGAAAGAGAAAGAGATAAAGATATATTTTTTTTCAGTAGGAGTTGTCTGCGTTTGATAGATTTTTGTTCAGTAACGATCAATCGAGCAATGATAGTTGGTAGATAATGAATCGTGGAAACGGTATGACCTATGACCCCCCTTTATCACTCGCCATCTTTCCCGATGTTATCTTATTCCAGGTATCTGATACTCCCCCCCCCCCCGACCTTTCTCTAGAACCCTTGCATGTAATTTTAATCTCTGAGCAATACTTTCTAGTAACGTCACTTCCGGTTTTTCTTTCTTTCTACCCTCGCACTAGCCATTTCTCGGTCCAAGCCTCGTTACTTGATTGTCAAAACTTGGAATCGACTAACAGATAAGTATATGGATTAGTCTGGCTAGTATACTAAGCGCAGATCAAAATTTCACATAGGTCAAGGCTCGTTAGTTAAGACCTATACAAGAATATGCATCTTGTACTGTATGATATTAGAATTAATTAACTCCCTTGAATTTTAATTGTGATAGCCTTCCTTTGTAACTGGTGGTCACATTCTTTGGGTGACCCTTGTCCGTTTAGCATGAGCGAGCGAGGGGGGGGGGGGTAGTTTATGGACCATGTGCTGTTTGGTTTTGTTTTAAGTAGTAGAGTAGAGGAGAGTAGAGTGTATTGAGATACTGGTTAGGCTGTGTTTTAATGCTTCTTGTGGTTTTCTTAAATCGTGTTATTATTATTAACTTGTATTGAGCTTCGATGTTATGTGTTATGTTAAATAAAAAGTTGTTAGTAATTATTCCTGACGTCGTTTCTAAATTGCTCGGATGAAAGTTTGGGCGAGAGTTAAGGATTCTTGAAGGGTACCAAGAAGTAATTGTGATAAACTGCCCACCCTAGACAGCGAGACGAATGTAACAATCTTTGCATTTTTTTTTTTAAATAAAACAAATTCAGAAAAGAGATGCAATGTTCATTGCTAGCGAATATATTCACAACTGACAAGAGTAACACCAATAGTTGAATCACTAAACCTAGAAGACAGAAGAGCAAAGAGTAAAGTAGTAATAATACACAAGGCACTACATTCTAACTAATGCAACACAATAACAATCTGTTACAATGCTCTGATAAACATAATGACAAAAACAATATTCTTATCCCAAATGCAAGAACATATATATATATCAGTACTCTTTCTTCCCGAATGTCATTCGGTCATGGAATGGGATTCCTGAACAAAAAAGGAAAACTAGTAACCTAACAATATTTAAAACACTGATAAAAATACAAGACTAGACTCAGATCACGGATGAGCGTAGGACGCAATAATCTTCTTTATAGAAGGAGTGTCTGCAATATATAAGATAAATTGGGCTCGACCAACAGAAAGTATCTGGAATATTATGGCAAGCTTACTAAGTGCAAACTAAAATTTCACAACGGTCAACGTTTAATGGTTAAGAGAGTACCTGGGATGCTCTTGAATATTTGCATTTAAAGTTTCAAGGAAAATTATTCATTAAAAAGATCGGTAATTTTAATTATAGATCAACAAATATAAATCAACCAATCGCTGGAGTGTTTTAAATGGCGTAATGGTTATTTCCGTGTCGTCCAGTATCCAAATTAAGAACAGTTAATTTAGTAGTTCCGAATGGTAAGTAAAGCTGAGTCCATCACTTTCTATTACCATTACATACAATGAAATTGTGTAGCTAGCACATTGCCCACCGACCTGTACCTTTCTCAACTAATTTTTTCATTTATAGCTCGTTAGACTTAGGGACACTCTCCAGAACACACGTGTTCAAAAGACAGAGTGACAATAAAGACTAATCGTGTGTATAGCAAGCGGACATTGAGAAACAACAGCAAAGAATAATCGTGTATATAGCAAGCAGACATTGAGAAACAAAAGCAAAGAATAATCGTGAGTATAGCAAGCGGACATTGAAAAACAACAGCAAAGAATAATCGTGTATATAGCAAGCAGACATTGAGAAACAACAGCAAAGAATAATCGTGAATATGGCAAGAAGACATTGAAAACATCAGCAAAGAACAGTCGTGTGTATAGCAAACATACATTGAGAGACAACAGCAAAGAATAATCATGTGAATGCAAGCAGACATTGAAAACAACAGCAAAGAATAATCGTGAGTATAGCGAGCAGACATTGAGAGACAACAGTAAAGAATAATCGTGTGTAGGCCTATAGCAAGCAGACATCGAAAAAAATAGCAAAGAATATTCGTGAGTATAACCAGGAGACATTGAAAACAACAGCAAAGAATAATTGTGAGTATAGCAAGCGGACATTCAAAACATTCAACATTCATTGGTCGCTTTTAAAAAAAAAGAACTCCGGCGCTTTGTGCAGCTGTGTGTCTGAGCGTGCGTGTGTGACCAGACTTAAGAAAGACAGATTCTCCCATTTCGACATGAGCTTCGCCCCCCACCTCCCTTCCCACCCGACAACTGCTCCCTTAACCCCACCCAGCCTATCCCCTTCTCTTCCATTTTATTTTTTGTTGTTGCAGGAAAATTGAAATAGATACACTGGACTCTAACTGAATTATTCCAGACTCTCTGGCAGAGAAGAGAGAATGCCATGGGAGGATGGAGGGCTATGGGTAGGGAGGGGGCCCTGAGGTTGAGGGCGTGAGCGATGAGGGCCAGGATGGAAATAGTGGCATAGGGCGTGTAAGGGGAAGGGAGGGTGGGAAGGAGGGGGGAGCCAGGGTGTCAGTATCTAAACTTGTCACAGGGTGAGCCTGACATTATTGAGTACTGGAAGGCAGGCAATTGAAGAAAAAAAAAAGAGCCGCCCCGCCTTCTCTCTCCCCACCTCTTCACCAACCCTTTCATGTCCACGCTACTGTATTGACTGTCCGAGCCCATGTGTCCGGCTTAATCTGATCTAATGGACAACTGACCACAGAGAATAGTCTTGAAACGAAATAAAAGAACACGCGAACGCACTCACGTACAAACACCATTTTGAGGAAGTTCAGCGTTGGAGTGGCTATTATTTTCACTCAAGTCGAAGCCTTAACAAAAAAAAAAGTGTGTGTAGACTTTTGAAACATTAAAAAAAGCATGCCGTCGGACCAAATTGATCCATGGGGCCGGCGAAACAGCGTTCACCAGTTTCTGTAACCACGGCATACTAGGCGAATTGTGTGGCCAGCCTTATTCCCATCTGCCTTTACTTTACCCCAACTAACGCCAGGTACCCATCGGAGCTGGTTAGAGTCAGGGACACCCTCCAGACCCCGAGAACAAATCCTAGCCATCACCAGGATTCGAACCCAGGTCCTTAAGTACTCCATCCGAACGCGCTGCCACCTCGGCCACCGTGCCCTCCATGTTGCTTATTTAAGTGCAATGTAAAACATGAGCTAATCATCCATACATATATAGTCCAGTGGCACACATCTTTCGAAATCGACACATGCGCATTTTGTTTTTTCAAGCGCATTGTGTTTTTTCCCGCGCTTTTAAAAAAAAATAATATAATATAAAGTTTTTCTCGTCTGCTCCTAAACTTTCACGTCGATACGTTCTGTGTAGTTTCTGGTCTTAGATTGATGTAAGTATGTTGTTTTTGTTTTTACTTCTGTTTGTTGTTATTGTTTAGTTTTTTGTTGTTGTTTATTTCAGGAAGAAGAAGACATTCTTGGTGGCACAGTCTTTAGCTAGCTGGTTTTTTGTTTTAATTTACTCTAGCAGAGTTCCCTCCCATTCTAGCTCTGCTCACTAAATTGATGAATGAGGTAATCCACTCAAAATGAATTGCATGGAATGGTGGCAGCGCACTAGGCCTGATGCACCGAACATTCCGGGTTTGGTTTGAATCCCGGTGAAGGCTAGGATTGTTTATCTTACCGGGTTTGAAGGGTGTCCTTGAATATATCCAACTTTGAATGTTCTGGCCACACAACCTGCTCGTATGCCGGGTCACGGAAAGTTGTGAGCGCTGCTCCACTGGCACTGTAGAACAGGGGTCGGCAACCTTTTGCTTAAAGTGTGCCAAACTAGGATTTCTAAATCATTCAGCGTGCCGACAGCTGAAAGTCAAACTGCTTAACTATGTTAATTTTATAAGACAATTTATTAAGTGCCGGAGCAAGACCAAGACCAAAAGAAAAGGAGCGTTATAGAGAAAATCATTAAAGCGTTTTATATTTAATAACAAATTACCGGTAACCCGTTTGTTATTATCATCTTTTTAAAAAAATCGATTCATAGCAAATATAAAATTTCATTTCTCAAATTATACATTAATGATTAATGTATCAGCACAATTTGAATTTGGTTGTCAAGATATAATACTATTAATAGTAATAGCTTTACATCTTTATAGTTTGATCTCAATATAACTGAGGATTCCGCTATTTTTTAATTACTGCTTACAACGACAGCAGATACAATACAATATAATAGGAATAGATTTGTAGCAATCATACAAACTGGGTAGTTAATGTAATGTTTAAAAATGTACATATTATAAATTCTTTGATCATAAAATATATATATATACATAAATTTCAACTACATTTTATAGTTTGATCATTTTAAAGATATAAATTGTAAGCCATTTTTTTATAAAAGGAAACAACAATATGCAAATTAGAAATATTAACTCAAAGAAAACGGGTTAACTATCTCCCTTTTCTTAAATTCTCCAAATTTAATGCTAGTGATGCCAAACGAGTTAATGTTTTAATATAACTAGTGGTGCTTAAAAATTATTATTTCTGTATACAAATTCAGCATTATGCTCATTTTTAAACATGTAATTAGATGTATAAAATAAATTTACATTGTGAATACAAATTTTCTGCATTAATAAAGTCCATTTAAAGAGTTCATTTTAAAAAAAATCATTAATAATCGCAACAAATACATATTATAATGCTAGTATATAAGCCTGTTATATTTATTGCAATAATAAAACAAACAAATTTGTTTTAGAAATAATTATATTTATGCTTAATTAAGAGAGATGAGCATAAAAACTTTTTTGAATGTAATTAGCATGTATTATTAATGAGCACATTTTCCTTGAATGCTCTTCGCTGATTGTTCAATGTCAGGTAAATATTTAGTCACGTCTGAGTGGTCAAGTTTAAGTGATCTCTTGGTATGCTTAAAACAGCTTCCATGTGCGATAAAATATGCTCACTTGTGTAAATTAAACCAAAAGCTGAAAGTAGAGCGATTGCCTTGCAGTTGAGACGATGACTTTCCTAAGCAGTTTACTTTCAGATTTTCCCGCAAATCGTCACATTTCGATGCCCGTTTTTTGGATGGTTAAAATGAAAGAAAAAAATGCAACATATCCCTCCACTATAAAAAGATCCAGATCTAAGAAGTTCTAGTAAAATCGGGCCAGTAAGGCTTGGTGCTGTATGGATTTCCATGAATTTGAATATCTTGCCTTTGTTTAGAAAACTCCGCATTGAGTGCTTCAATGTACTTCTGAAAACGCTCATCTATCTTTATTTGCCTTAAATTAGGGAAAGTGTTAAATGTTTTGAAATAGATTCCACGGCAAGATATGTCCAGTTTAAATGCAAATCCATTCCAGTGGTCCAACACTTGAAGTGCCTTCTAAGTGCTAGTTCACATCACTGAAATGTGTCGCCATGTCATTCAGAAGCATTAGCTTCAACAGTCAGTTCTTCTCATTCAGTACCGGAAACGTTTTATTTTTCCATCAAGGTTCACCTTAATTGCTTTCAGAAAAGAAACGAATCTATCCAAGACTTTATCTCGTCTAATCCAGAGAACACTGTCTGCAATCACAGAGCACATATCTATATTCCGTAAATTTCCGTATCTGTTTCTTCTAGTAGAGACTTGAGAAACTATACAATTGACTATCTTAACAATACATTCAATCACAGATCGCAAGTCTAATGACACGAGCTTTGCATACAAAAATTCTTGAACTTACAGTGGACGTCCAGTGTGATTCCTATGTAGTTCACCACGCAGCACCCATTAATTATGCTGACGTTCGTTGTTTTGACTTGCATTTAAAAAAAATCTGCTTGGAGGTCTCCCGCGTGCCACTGAAAATCGATCTGCGTGCCCAGTCTGCAACGCGTGCCTTAGGTCACCAACGCCTGCTGTAGAATACTTGACTACAATAAATTGCATGATTTGGTGAGTTACTTTTTACTCACGTTCTCACAGATATGCTCACAAACTCTCACACTCTCATATACACAAACACACACTGGCAGGCAGACACACACACTGTCAGGGACACAAACAGACACACACACACACACACAGACAAATGCAGACAGACACACAAGGGCAGACAATAGCTTGTGTTCAAACTCATTTACAACTTGATTATGTTAAAACTGCGATGAAGACCGAACATTACTTAAAAAGGAGGCAGGCGGTATTTTATAAAAGAATGGAATTGTGCTTGCCCCACGATCCCTGCGTAGACCATGTTTTATCAGGCCGTTTGAAGATCTTCGGCACTAAGATCCACTAGTTCACGTCCTGACGGCTTGTGACGTCACGGAGGCTGAGCGTGACTTGTAACTGGAGTGCAAATAGCCAACCACTCCAGCCCCCCCCCCCCCCCCCCCAGGTCTACAGTTTGTTCATCAATAACGGCCATTGGTCATCACTCATTCACGATCACGCGAGTCCGAAACCAGCACCGGTCATCGGATACTCAGTCCGGCCCTCTATTTCCCCCCCCCCTACTCTAACCCCCTTCCCTATTCCAACCAGCAACCACCTGAACCGCCCAACTATTATTCCATTAACTTTTTATTATATTTTTTTTGCTGGAAACTCGATGGATGAATATATAGATTCATATTATTTGTTGTATCTAGATTTAGAATGTATTCCACAATCAGACTTATTAATATCTTTCAGTACTACCAACAGAAACTAATATATTTCAGTATTACCATCAGAAACAAATATATTTCAGTATTACCATCAGAAACAAATCTATTTCAGTATTACCATCAGAAACAAATATATTTCAGTATTACCATCAGATAGAAATATCTTTCAGCATTACCATCAGAAACTAATATATTTCAGTATTACCATCAGATAGAAATATCTTTCAGTATTACCATCAGAAACAAATATATTTCAGTATTCTAATCAGAAACAAATATATTTCAGTATTACCATCAGAAACTAATAGCCTATATTTCAGTATTCTAATCAGAAACAAATATATTTCAGTATTACCATCAGAAACAAATATATTTCAGTATTACCATCAGAAACAAATATATTTCAGTATTACCATCAGAAACTAATATATTTCAGTATTACCATCAGATAGAAATATCTTTCAGCATTACCATCAGAAACAAATATATTTCAGTATTACCATCAGATAGAAATATCTTTCAGCATTACCATCAGAAACAAATATATTTCAGTATTACCATCAGAAACAAATCTATTTCAGTATTACCATCAGAAACAAATATATTTCAGTATTACCATCAGAAACAAATCTATTTCAGTATTACCATCAGAAACAAATATATTTCAGTATTACCATCAGATAGAAATATCTTTCAGCATTACCATCAGAAACTAATATATTTCAGTATTACCATCAGATAGAAATATCTTTCAGTATTACCATCAGAAACAAATATATTTCAGTATTCTAATCAGAAACAAATATATTTCAGTATTACCATCAGAAACTAATAGCCTATATTTCAGTATTCTAATCAGAAACAAATATATTTCAGTATTACCATCAGAAACAAATATATTTCAGTATTACCATCAGAAACAAATATATTTCAGTATTACCATCAGAAACTAATATATTTCAGTATTACCATCAGATAGAAATATCTTTCAGCATTACCATCAGAAACAAATATATTTCAGTATTACCATCAGATAGAAATATCTTTCAGCATTACCATCAGAAACAAATATATTTCAGTATTACCATCAGATAGAAATATCTTTCAGCATTACCATCAGAAACTAATATATTTCAGTATTACCATCAGAAACAAATATATTTCAGTATTACCATCAGAAACAAATATATTTCAGTATTACCATCAGAAACAAATATATTTCAGTATTACCATCAGATAGAAATATCTTTCAGCATTACCATCAGAAACAAATATATTTCAGTATTACCATCAGATAGAAATATCTTTCAGCATTACCATCAGAAACAAATATATTTCAGTATTACCATCAGAAACTAATATATTTCAGTATTACCATCAGAAACAAATATATTTCAGTATTACCATCAGAAACAAATATATTTCAGTATTACCATCAGAAACAAATATATTTCAGTATTACCATCAGAAACAAATATATTTCAGTATTACCATCAGAAACTAATATATTTCAGTATTACCATCAAAAACAAATATCTTTCAGTATTACTATCAGAAACAAATCTATTTCAGTATTCTAATCAGAAACAAATCTATTTCAGTATTACCATCAGAAACAAATATATTTCAGTATTACCATCAGAAACAAATCTATTTCAGTATTCTAATCAGAAACAAATATATTTCAGTATTACCATCAGAAACAAATATATTTCAGTATTACCATCAGAAACAAATATATTTCAGTATTCTAATCAGAAACAAATATATTTCAGTATTACCATCAGAAACAAATATATTTCAGTATTCTAATCAGAAACAAATATATTTCAGTATTACCATCAGAAACAAATATATTTCAGTATTCTAATCAGAAACAAATATATTTCAGTATTACCATCAGAAACAAATATATTTCAGTATTCTAATCAGAAACAAATATATTTCAGTATTCTAATCAGAAACAAATATATTTCAGTATTACCATCAGAAACAAATATCACTCAGTATTACAATCAGAAACTATTGCAGCAGCTGTGTCAAGGTTAACTCGTGGTCTGCAGCCACCAAAAAATCACACCAACCCAGTCCATATGCTAGGTGTATGCCCTGCGCAAAAATCCCCCGACATTCCATCTGCTCCCTAGCAGTGCCCACCCCCTTAAACATACACACAGACACACATATAAGGGCCCCGGACTGCATGCGCGCGCAACCTACTGCAACACGAGGAAGTATAAATCTTATTCAGGAGGTGGGGGGGGGGGGGTAATGGAAAAACGCAGCAATTTCAGTAATTGAAAACCATCTTGCCGCTCTCAGAGATGAAATGGAGATTTCCTAGCATCAGCTCCCCTACCCCTACCCCCCAATCTCTCTCCCCCATAACTTGCAATCTGGCCCCTTACGTTATACTCCCTATTTCTACGGCACCCTTAATACACCCCCCCCCCCCCTTACATTTTTTTTTTCATTCGTGCAGCACTATTTCTGGTGGTACATTTTGCACTTTTCATAACATCTCCTAAATTGAAAAAAAAACAAAAAAGAAAAAATCTATAGACGCTATCGATAAAAGAAAGTGGTTTGTTGGGAATGAAATTTTAGGGAGAGGAAGAAAGAAAGAGAGAGTGTGTGAGATAAAAAATAGACTAAATTCAAATTGCACAGTCCATCTTTCAAAAACAAAGAAATGCTGAAAAGCAGGGATTTACAAAAGGGAAAAGGAAATTGTTCTTGTCTTTATGTTTATATGAGCATTGTAACATATTGTTTTTGAGTTGTATTTCTAATTAGAGTTATGTATTATTATTATTATTATGAATTATTACTACTTTTACTCTTTGCCTTTCTGTCCATCTAGTGTTTCTAGTTTTAGTGATTTGGCTATTGGTGTTACTCTAGTCAACTGTGAATATTCGCTTGTAATGAGCCTTGCAGCTCTTTCCCGAATAAAGATTTAAGTACAGTTTCATAGCATTGATTTATTCTTACTTGTTTTTTTGTTTGTTTTATATTTAATAATCGATCCAAAATGGATTTATGAACCTCTGACATGAAAAGACACGTGTTTCCGAACAATTTCAAATCGAGGCTACAGGCTCTGCGATAAGTTTAGTAGGAAGTTAAATTTTACTCAAAGGTTTTGAGAGTATTGTGTTCACATTGGGACAAAAGCTAATGACGCAATCGGACTATTGAAAAAAAAAAGACACGAAGTGAATCAGGAGTAGATACTCTCTAAATGCGTACTGTATCACATTCAATCAGAAGTATTTGAAAGAACTGTTCAACTCTGACGTGTACACGCGCGTGCGAGAATGATATAGAC
Organism: Anisus vortex; assembly: GCA_949126835.1. Taxonomy (NCBI): domain Eukaryota; kingdom Metazoa; phylum Mollusca; class Gastropoda; family Planorbidae; genus Anisus; species Anisus vortex. The sequence goes on along the minus strand of OX421494.1, from coordinate 51,907,346 downwards.
AATACATTGTGGATGACGGGCGATGGTTTCTGGAAGACGATCAGGGGAGAAAATCGACAACCGTTGCATGTTCAACGAGGATCCATCCATTTTTCTATCCCAGCTGCCTTAGTGACATCTATCCCTTCCGGGACAATTTTTTTTCCCACATACAACGACCGTAAAAGTAAACCCACTCCCCCTTTTAAACTGTTTTCAAGTGTAAAGATAATAAAGTAACTATTTCAGCGAATAATTATTTCTTGTGCTCAAGAAATATATAGGGATTGTGAGGCCAGCACGATGCTCAGTCTTCACTTTTCCGTAACTAATGTCAGGTAGATCTACTTGTTAGAGCTGGTTAGATACGCATGGGCGCCCTCAGTATAACTTAATTAGACCAGCGTGTTCGATTGATTTCAAGTGTACCACTAATGTATAGACTTTTACTCCCTTGATAGTTTTGTAGATTTCTAAATTATTAGTACTTTATAAATCACTATTATTTCTGTTATGAAGATCTTGTTGGATTGATATTTCAGATATTGGTGAGATAAGATACACAGACTCGATAGAGAGATTCATTCGATTATAAAGATAGAGAGATAGATCATACAAATTAGATCAACAGATAAGATGGATATTTGATACTGAAAATAGTTAAGATAGGTTAGAAAGATAAGATAGATCAGATAGATAGATTCATTGATTGAATCATTAAAAGACAGAGATGGAGAGACAGACAAGAGATAGAGAGACATATGGAGATAGAGAGACAGATGGAGATAGAGAGACAGACAAGAGATAGAGAGACAGATGGAGATAGAGAGACAGATGGAGATAGAGAGACAGACAAGAGATAGAGAGACAGACAAGAGATACATTTCACTCAACTGTCCATCGCACAGTGTCCAACTTCACGTGACAACATTAACTGGTCAAGAAACACCGGACTCGCCGGTCAATAGTCAATACACACACAGTGCCACTGGTCTGCTAATCGGATTGGCATCGTGATTAGCCTGGACACTGCCCCCCCCAGCTGCGTCTGTCCTCCCCCTCCCCCTCCTCCCTCAACCCCAGGCCACTGACCACTTGGATGATGTCCGGTACATCAGGTCTAACAGTCCAACTGGCTAAAGATCAGGTCATGTCTAATGGGTTGTGAATAGCTGATACTCGGGTTGGGTTTGTTCAGTTGTGTATTCGTGGGGAGGGCGTGTGTGCTCGGGTGTGTGCTTGAATTAATTCTCATGCAGATTTATTCCAAGGAACTTTGACCTATCTCATTAGATATCCACACAGATAAATATCATCATGACAATTTGCTAATGGCTTCTACATATTCATATACATATTTTGTTTACATCGGTGAAGTGAATTGATTCAAGTGACAGCAGCAATTAAGTCTTTTAAAGATTTTCAATCTATCTATCACATTTTTTTATATGGCGTAATAGTGCTCGGTAAATATGGCAACGGTAATTTTGGCAATGGCTAATTCGGCAACGGTAAATTCTGAAAAACCCGCGAAACGGTAAAATTGGCAAACGTATAATATCTACTGTTGTTATTAGAACTGGTGATAGGATTACACTCGTCTACTTAATGAAGTTCATGGCTTGAAACTAGGTTTTCTCTGTGGAAGGTTAAGTTAGAATGGGGTCCCTTAAGTAAAGTATAAGGGACACTTGCAAAGAACCGTTTTGTATTTGCTTGTATAATAGACATTTTTACAGTTGGTGGTGTCGTATCTAAAGGTTAAATGATTTATAAGAACCAAAGGAAACACGTGCAAAAATATTATAACAATTGAAACCCTTGCCTTTAAACCGGGCGATGTTGTTAAATTGTATGTCATTAATTAATGAATTAAATTCATAATGTTTACCTGGCCCTCTCAAACAGTTGAACATTGTGCTTGAACTTATAGTAGCTGAACTTATTGTGCTTGAACTTATAGCAGTTGAACGTATAGTAGTTGAACTTATAGTAGTTGAAGTTATAGTAGTTGAACTTATTGTGCTTGAACTTATAGTAGTTGAACTTATAGTAGTTGAACTTATTGTGCTTGAGCTTATAGTAGTTTAGCTTATAGTAGCTGATCTTATTGCAGGTGAACTTATAGTAGTTGAACGTTTAGTAGTTGAACATAGTAGTTGAACTTATTGTGCTTGAACTTATAGTAGTTGAACTTACAGTAGTTGAACTTATAGTAGTTAAACTTATTGTGCTTGAACTTATAGTAGTTTAGCTTATAGTAGCTGAGCTTATTGTAGGTGAACTTATAGTAGTTGATTTTATTGTAGTTGAACTTATAGTCGTTGAACTTATAGTAGTTTAAAAACATTTCTTGTTGGGGCGGGAGTATGTTGGTATGAACTATGATTAAATAGATTTGAACTAAAGTGGAACTATGGGGGGGCAGGGTAAGTTGGAGGGAAAGGTGGCGCTGGACAGTGGTCGAGCCGGACAGGCCTGGAGCTTGATAAAAGTGGAGCTAAACAAGAGGTCAACAGTGGATTTGTACAGTTAATTAAGATATTGTATTGTATGGCCTCTTTGGGTATCCGTTTCTTTACTAAATAGTTTTGTTGCGTTAGTCGTCCGTACCGGACACTTGGTGAATCATTCGTCCGTTGGGCTTTTCCGCAACCGCGCAACTAATTTCTGTCCCTGGCGTAGCTGTTACCCCATTACCAATGATGGATAGTTACGAATACGATTTTCCGGAACAACCGCGCAGACATCGATCTTGGTGGAGAGGAGGCGGGAGTGGTACCTCTTCATACTTTCGAACACACACTCACACGCTCATTCATACATATTACACATACATACTCAGAAAAATTAACAACTATTAACATATATATATTAACATAACTTATACACAATCATTCACATATAGTACTCACCAGCCATACAGACAACTACAGACTCACTCACTAAGAAAAAAAAGGGAAAATTATCTGTAAACAAACAACCACTTATTATGAAAAATTAATCATATTGTGAGCCCTTTGGCATAAATGTAAGAACTTTGCATAATGTTATTTTTGTGGTTTAAGACACGAGTCGGCAACCTTTTGATACTAGTGTCCCAAAGAAGGGTTTTCGAATTCATTCAGCGTGCCAAGAAGCCTTAAAATTACCCTGTTCTAGCACTACCTGTAGAACAGATTTCAAACAGCCTTTTTGTTTAAGAGTCGGAGCAATGTTTTTAAAATATGATTCGTTTGAGTAATCTATAGTAGATTTGACTTGAGTAAATGTAACTTTTAAAGACGTGTGTGTTATACGTTTCAGACGTTTCTTTTTATCGTACTTATCTACTTCCTACTTGGCATTTATTCTTGAAGTCCCTTGAGGCACCAAAGATGATAAGAATACTTTCCCCTTCCAATCCTCTCGTTTTCCTGCACTTCTTATGGCATCGCCCAGCTTTATCACCATCTTTTGCACTGTGGTCGAGCGGCAGCGCGCTCGACTGGCAATCCAAAGGTTCTGGGTTCGAATCCTGGTACAGGCTAGGATTTTTTCCCGGGACTTGAGGATGCCCCTGACTCTACCCAGCCTTGATGGGTACATCACACTAGTTGTGGTAAAGTAAAGGCGGCCGGGTATTGTGCTGTCCACACATTCACTCGTACGCCAAGGCCACAGAAACTGGTGAACGCTGCTTCACCAGACCTATGATCAGGTTGGTCCGAAGGGTACTTTACTTTTCTAACTGAACAAGTGAAAAGTACAGTGTGTAGTTCACTGATTAAATTTAGAGTCTAATGTTGTATAATAGAATATTTGTTTCCTAAATTTGAAAAAAAAAGTATTTCGAAGGTCAGGAAATTATAGTCTATTTGGAAACCGCCATTGTAAAGAATTGACTTGTTGGTCATTATGCTATTATTCAAACATATAAGAATGTTTGTCATCATTTTTATTTGTCTTACTTGGCAGCTTTGCATTCTTGGATTAAAACATCTACGTAAGTTTATTCATCTCTCTCTCTCTCTCTCTCTCTCTCTCTGTGTCTCTCATTTATTGTCACTAGCTGTGCCAGTCTTACTTTCTCTGACTCTGTCAATCCTTGTTTTTCTTTCTCTCTATCCGCCTCTTTTCTTCTCTCTCCCTCTGTCTCTCTGACTGTCTCTCTCTCTCTCTCTCTCTCTCTCTTACTGTCATGAATATGAAGTTGTAAAAGAAAGAGTACCACCCCAACCCCCCTCCCCTCCACTTCCATCTACCCCCTCCCCTCCACTTCCATCTACCCCCCTCCCCTCCACTTCCATCTACCCCCCTCCCCTCCACTTCCATCAACCCCCCTCCCCTCCACTTCCATCTACCCCCCTCCCCTCCACTTCCATCTACCCCCCTCCCCTCCACTTCCATCTATCCCCCTCCCCTCCACTTCCATCTACCCCCCTCCCCTCCACTTCCATCTACCCCCCTCCCCTCCACTTCCATCAACCCCCCTCCCCTCCACTTCCATCTACCCCCCTCCCCTCCACTTCCATCTACCCCCCTCCCCTCCACTTCCATCTACCCCCCTCCCCTCCACTTCCATCTACCCCCCTCCCCTCCACTTCCATCAACCCCCCTCCCCTCCACTTCCATCTACCCCCCTCCCCTCCACTTCCATCTACCCCCCTCCCCTCCACTTCCATCTATCCCCTCCTATGTATTGATTCCAGAGTTTGAGGCAAAGGCCAAATTATCCAATACCCTAAAGTTACAGCTCCGTCTGGTGGCGACCATAGAGTCAAGGGACACAACTGTTCACACCACTCTCCGCATTCCTCCCTTATGTTGTGGAGTTACTGGCCCTGGTTATTGCTTAAGTCCCCTTCTCCCTTCCCTGTTCTTTTTTCATTTTTTTTTACATATGTCATTTTCTTCCATTTCTTCTTTCCTTCCTTCCATCTTTCAAAACTTTTCTCTGTCTTCATTGTACTGTATATAGTTGTATGTAACGGAGTAACTAGCGTGGACTGTGAGTAATGTTTAATCACTCTTCTTACATCTTATACTCTGTCTCTTACTGTCACATGACTGTTTAGCTATAGATTACATGGTTACTGCAGCGTTACTTTACTAATTAGCTATAAATTCCATGGTTACTATAGCGTTGCTTAACTGCTTAGCATGCTTACTGCAGGGTTACTTTTCTATTTATGTATAGAGCCCTTAGTTACCTTAGCGTTACTGCAGTAGCAGAAAAGTAATTCTATTGCAATAGTTTGTTTGTGTGTTTTTGTTTTGTTTCAGTTTTACTTTATATTTAGCTAAATATGTAGAAGACTTACATCAGAGCTACATCAGAAACTGGTGAACGCTGCTTCACAAGATCCATTGCTCAATCTGGTCATACGGGATGACTTTATTTACTTACATATGTCAGGGGAGGGATATGGAGAGGGGGAGTACACGATCATGTAGTCACAATGTAGTGGACAATAAAATCCAGATTTTGAGGGAATGGGGGCCGCAGATCAAAGATTTTCCAGGGGCCACGTATCAACACAACCCACCTTGTGACAGGTCTCCATGGTGTGGGTTTAGAGTTGTCTGTATGATCCTGTTTGTATCTAAACGATGACATGTTGCAGGCACTGTTACTTTCTCTTTCCGTGCGTTTTTTTTTTCAGTTCTTTAAAACCGGTTTAAAACCGGATTCCGTTCCCCCTCCCCCCTCCCTCCGGGCAATGTCACAAGCCTTAAAAGCCAAATGTTCGTAGTTTTGTAGGTATTTTTGAAAAATAGTTCAAACTTAATTAGTGTTTGCAGGGCATTCAAGGGGTTGAAATGTGGAAATACAATATAATCTTGTACACTTTACCAGAAAATTCTTTTAGAACTAATAAAAATCTGGGCTAATTGGTTAAAACCGATAATACCTTTAATAGTGATAATCAAATTTCCGATTATCGTTGTCCATAATATTATTAAGAAGCATTTGAAGATGATGACGATGTTAATCCAGGATGCTTCGTATCATAGTTGGTATTTGGAAAAAAAAAGAAACACAATATCTAAGACTAAATAGTGTTAGCAAGGCATTTCAAGAATTGTTTTGTGCAAATCCAACATTATTTATTAAAAATATTTCCATCAGAACCAACAAACCGAAATCCGGTTTTGATTTTTCGGTTTCAAAACCGGAATTCGATAATCCGATTTTTGTTTAACTTCCCTAGTTATGAGAAAAAAGAGAGACAGACCGACAGATTCAGACATAGAAGTCACAGACACTGGCGTACACAAACAGATACGACGCCCACCCATCCCAACACAACCATTTGCACCCTAGATCAGGGGTCGGCAATCTTTTGATAATAGCGTGCCAAAGTAGGATTTCTAATTCATTCAGCATGCCAACAGCCTAAAACTCATCCTGTTCTAGCACTCAATTTTTTGTCGAAGAGGCATGAATTATTGCTTTCTGGGGTGTCCAGCGTGCCATTGAAAATCGCTTTGCTTGCCAAGTATGGCACGCGTGCCGTAGGTTGCCGACCTCTGCCCTAGATTACACGAAATATTTCCAAGTTCCACCCTACTAGGAAGACTTCCTCCCCCCACTTCAACATAATTTTGCAGCGAGGAAGATTTTTGAGGACCTTTAATCCGATTGGTCCGAATGCCAAGGCCGTGACCCCGTGGTTAACATTCAGCAGAGCAGTGTAAATGACTAGTCGATACTTTCAGTATTGGTGTCATTAGCACAGGAATCGATTATGGCTTAAACATCACTAGAGGTCGTTATTTATTTATGGCATCTTGAAATAAAAAAAGAAATAACGGCCTGATTCAGTATCGATATGGTCCGGGTCGTCCCGTATTCGGCGGATACATTACAGGAAGTAGAACAACACAAAGAAATTTGCATAAACTTTGTATTCACAACAAAAAAAAATGCAGGAAAAGAAACGCACCGAAAAATGAGAAAAAAAATTGTGTTACTTTCAACCACAAATTGTACAAATCCCTGTTCATAGCGTGATCCTTTTTTGCTTAGCGAATTAGCCTAGTATGCGAGAGAGAGAGAGAGAGAGAGAGATAGGGAGGAAGAGAGAGAGAGAGAGAGAGTGAAAGAAAGAAAGAGGGAGAGATGTTGAGAAAGAGGGATACGGAGAGAAATGGAGAGAGAGAGAGGAAGAGAGAGTGGAAAGTGTACGGAAGGAGAGGGAGAGAGTGGAGAAGGGAGAAAGAGAACAATTACGGCGAGAGAAACAGTGGAGAAGAGAAAGAAAGAGAGAGAGATAATGAGAGAGAGAATGAGTGTGAGAAAGAGGGAAATATTGCAATAACATAAAAATGTAAACCAAAAAAAAAAGTATTTTGAAATTTCCAAAATAATTTCATACGCAAAGATATTATCTTTTTGTCAATATCTCGAAGGTTCGGGCATGGTGAAGATGGGTCGACCTAACCTGGCATGTAATGGCCTTTCTCTTACACCACTCTCTCTCTCTCTCTCTCTCTCTCCCTCTTTCTTTCTCTCCACCCTTGTGTAGACTTTCTAATCCATTAACATGATTGACTGGAGATTCCTTTGTGATAAGCAATTACTTGATCGAGAAGACTCTATAAAAACCGCTTACGCCGAAACTTCAAAGAGCTCATCACAGAATATGATTGCGGCATTTAGAATCTTTCCCCACAAACGCCTGCAATTAATTGCATGATTTCGTTTACCTAAAGTTTACTTCTCTCATTGCATTTATTTTCTCCAAAAATAAAGCAATAACGACAACGAATATATATAAAAACCTAGCTAATTCCATGACTCAGTAAATTAAATTGTGTGTTTATTTTAACACTCAGGTGTTTTTAAGACGTTTCGATGAGTGAATCCATTTGAAGTGGCGGTGATTTAGAATGTCCAGAGCGTACTTAAAGTAATTAAATTGTTTCATTTCTAACATTTTGTTTAAAGTTTGAACTTACGTAAAAATTTAATTTGGACTAGACCTAGATATTTGTAAAAAAGAAAAAAGTTACATTAGATAAATCATGTTATGTTGATTATTTCTTAGATCTTACGTCATATTTACCTTTTGACCCTAATAAATTATTCGTTGGTTGTCTGTACAGATTTAAAAAACAACAACTTTCTCACAATTTACATTTGTTGTTTTTTTTTTATAAAAAGTTATCTTATCTTATATATAAGAAGATTATTGCGTCCTACGCTCATCCGTAGTTCGAGTCTAGTCTTGCATTTTTATTAATGTTTTAAATGATGTTAAGTTACAGGTTTTCTTGGTTTGTTCGGGCAACCCATTCCATGCCCGAATGTCCCTCGGGAAGAAAAAGTACTTATATGTATTTTTTCTTGCAAATGTTTTTGTCTTTATGTTTATCTGAGCAATGCAAAAGGTTGTTATTGGGTTGTATTTCTAAATTAGAGTTTTATGCCTTATGTATTATTACTACTTTACTCTTTGCCCTTCTATCCTCTAGTACATAGGTTCTCAACAATGAACAATATGAACAATGAACAATATTTATTAGCCACATAGTACATAGGTACAATAAAGGCATAGTCAAAAACATAAGAAAATTATAGCATTTGTGAATAATAAATTGAACAATAATAGTATCGCCCCTAGGGGGGGGGGCGGTGAGAAGCTTTAGGGGGGCGCTAACATTCCCGGGGGCGATTGGGGGCGGTGAAGGGCAAGTGGGCGGTACAAACGTACGTAATATAATTTGAACACCTCAGCTATTTGAATCGATTAGTTTTTGGATGAATGTGATGCAAACGCAAGTGCTGCTAAATATCTGATATCCCCCAACCAACAGTATGCCAAAATATTATTATATTAATAAGAAAGATGAATCGCAGTGACTTTTCGAAGAAGTAGGGGTCTGTATTTGGCAAATTTAGTGTGCGGCCGGCTGGTGGTTAGTTCACCGGACTGTCGCCCTAACATTTGCTAATATTAATGATATTCTGATCTCAGTTTAACCGAGTTGTCTTTAATGTGTTTTATACTTTCAAATACTTCTGAACATTTTTGTTAAAGGGTATAGATAAGTAGTAATCATACAAACTGGGTAGTTTAGTCATTATAATATTTATATAATTTTCAAATACTTTTTACAGTTTGATCACTTCACAGTTATAAATTGTAAGCCTTTTTTTATATAAAAAAAACACTAAATATTAGCTCAAATAAAACGGACTAATTATCTCCCTTTAAAATTATTATTTTTTTCCTCATTTGATTCATAGTGATGCCGAACAAGTTCTGTTTTGTAATATAACAAATATTACTGATTACTAGACCTAAGGCTTTTGCAAACAAAATTGAAATACACTTAGACAAATTGCTAGCAACACACCAGGCAAACGATTCACATTAATATTGATTTAGTTAAACCTTTTGTTTAGGCAATTTTTGTATCTATTAATTCTTACAATATTATGTTTCCTTTTCAGTTTCTTTAAAGATAATTATTCACACAAAAAGTCTAGTCCGCCTAAGAAAATTGTATTTATATATCATTGTAAACTATATAAAGGAAAAAAATATATAATAGATGTACATTTTTTACTTAAAACATACACAATGTTGAAGGAATTTAAATTTATGATTTATTTAACATGAAAATATATGGACACATAGAATATTAAACATATAAATGATGAACGTCAGAATAATAATGAACAATACAATCTTGAACATCAAAACGTCCAGCAAAAAAAAATGTGTTGAGAGGATGTATTGCAAATGTTATTACATTAATTCCGGTCGGCATAACCGCCAACTTGTAGGACGGTCTGAATAATAGAGGGAAAAGAGAACGAGTGACAGCGAAAGAGAGTGTGAGCGATCTCTAGAGAAGCGGAAAAGAGAGAGAGAGAGAGAGAGATAGGGAGGAGACAGAGAGGGATGTATATGGGAGATATAGGGCAAAGAGATTGGTGGAACTATAAATATAGAGAAAAGAATGATAAAAAAGAGGAGATTGAAATTGAGGCGCAAGTGGAGAATGACTCGGGGAGAAATAAAGGACACTGAAAGAAAATCACAAGAAAGAGAGAAGGGGGAAATAACAGAAATAGCAAAACCAAGAGAAGGGCCGAAATAGAGAGATACCGATCATGGAAGTATAAAATTATATAAATAGAAGAGAACGAAAGAGAAAGAAAGAGAAAGAAAGCGCTAACAGTCAGAAAGTAACCATAACAAAGTTAAGATTTGGTCGGGTATTGATACATTGAGTTGTATTTGTTCTTGATCTAAAACTTTAATTCATCTCCTTTTTGCAAAAAGAACCAAAATACAACAAACTGCAATAATCTAGTCCAGGGGTCGGCAACCTTTTGATAACAGTGTGCCAAAGTATGATTTCTAATTTATTCAGCGCGCCAACAGCCTAAAAGTCATCCTGCTGTATTACTGAATTTGACTTGAATAGACTTTTAGGGCCTCTTCGGCGTGCCATTGAAAATCCCTCGGCGTGCCAAGTCTGGCACGCGGTTCGTAGGTTGCCGATCCCTGATCCAGGCTATCCTAGACAGTCAAAATCTGTGGCTGTTCCTCCATTCCAAACTATAACTTGTGTTGACGCTTTAGTTATAGCTACGTTTTGTCTGTTTGTCCAGCGTTGCCGTCGAGCAGTCGTTGCCATCCGGTTTGTTTGCACTCTTGACACTCGGCCGTGAAAGTGTCCTTAAAACACTGTCCATTCCAGTCAAGATATGACCACTCCCACACAAGTAGACACATTTAGAAATTATACACACACACACTTAGCACACACATACATACACATATACACATAGCACATACACAAATACGCACATACACACATTAGTAGGCTAAGTAAATAAAGTAGCCCACCCTTCGGACCGAATCGATAACCAGCTGCTGCGGCCACACCTTACTAGAAGATTGTGGGGTCGGTACAATGTCCAGTCAGGCTTCCTAGCCAGGATTCGAACCTGGAACTTTCGGTACGCCAGCCGAATGCGCTGCCGCTCGGCACAGTGACCGCACGGTGTTTATTTAAGTAGGCTACAATACAATGCAAAGGACTCGTTACTTATCCATGCATATTATACAGTCCAGTGGCACACATCCGGCACCTCTCATACACAAATTGCACGCACGTAAATTGCAGATACATATTATTTACCTAATTTACCTAATAACCTCAATACAGCATGCTGTTGCCAGTTCCATTTACCTAATAACCTCAATACAGCATGCTGTTGCCAGTTCCATTTACCTAATAACCTCAATACAGCATGCTGTTGCCAGTTCCATTTACCTAATAACCTCAATACAGCATGCTGTTGCCAGTTCCATTTACCTAATAACCTCAATACAGCATGCTGTTGCCAGTTCCATTTACCTAATAACCTCAATACAGCATGCTGTTGCCAGTTCCATTTACCTAATAACCTCAATACAGCATGCTGTTGCCAGTTCCATTTACCTAATAACCTCAATACAGCATGCTGTTGCCAGTTCCATTTACCTAATAACCTCAATACAGCATGCTGTTGCCAGTTCCATTTACCTAATAACCTCAATACAGCATGCTGTTGCCAGTTCCTGTTGTACACGAGTTCTATATTAGTTTCTTCTCTTCAAGCTGTATATCAAAGTACACAGAACTAATTATTCTATATACATGTACAAATACGTAAATAGAAACTTCGGTTTTAAAACAAGAAAAGTAGATTTAAAATTCTGTCAGTTTTAAAAGAAAAAGTTGGGTAGAAAATGCCCTAAAGAAAGTCATTAAATTAGTAGAATAAGACAAACAGACCCCCCCCCCCTCCTCCGCTTGCCTATCCCTGAGCACCCGTCTCTAGCTGTCTCCAGACTGTCTCCAGCCTGTCTTAATACCTTGTGACCTCATTTCACGACTGGAACTCTGGCTCCAGGGCATTCTTTGACTACCAACCCGTCCCCACTCCACCCCTCCCACCCCTTCACTCTCTCGTGACAATGTGACATTAAGTGGGCCAGTGACTATGTGACTTGAACTGGTAGATCACGTGATGCCCCCCAGATATAATACCTAACTAGTGAGTTATTGGTGGGCTATTGGTGGGGCATTGGAGTTAGGGAAGGGGAAAAAGAGAGAGAGGTAGAGAGAGAGAGAGAGAGGCGGAACTGTAAAGACAGGAGATAGACAGAGGAAAGACATATCGAGTAAAAGAGAGATTGATTGGATAGAAAGAAAAATGGAATTGGTGTATCAATTGGTGCATTGATGATAAATATGTCTATATATATATATAGATATCCTTACCGATAAACAAAAATAGATAATAAAAATAATATTGGTTATTTATATAGCGCTTGTATCCTTGCTATTACATAGACGGTTTATTAGAGCGTCAGATCAATATCTAGATACATTGATAGAAACATTGTTTATTGATACAATTAATGTCAGATTTAACGATTGATTCATAGATAGACGGTTAGATGGATAAACATAGATTGAAAGACATATATGTATATAATATAAGTAAATTGTTAGGTAGATGTATATATATATATGCATATATATATATATATATATATATATATATATATATATATATATATATATATATATATATATATATATTATATATATATATAAATATATAATTGTTCGTTGGTGGATAAATGTATGGATAAGTCGTTGTATAGATGTATAGATGAGTAGATGGATGGTTCAAAAGATTGCAGATACATAGTGCATATTAGATATGTTATAGATATGTAGATAAACATATATATATATATATATATATATATAGATAGATATAGATAAAGATATATATATATTTATATATATAGATATATATTTATTTATTTATTATATATATGTTATACAAAATTTAATTTCCGAACATATGGATAGAATAATTGATAAATTATAAATGGGGCGAGAGATTGATAAAGATAAACAGAAATACACAGATAAAGAAAGGATACAAGACCAGCGAGCTTAAAATAAATAGATTGAGAGATAAAAAGTAATAGATACGTGGATATATATATATAGATCAATAGACAGAGAGTAAGAGAGAAACGAATAAATTGATAGATAAAAAAATGGATAGATAGATAGAGATAAACAATATAAGTATAAAGATAAAAAATAATAGACAAAGGGATATAAAGATAAATAATTTGGTTAACAAATATATGTGTATACGTCTCTCTGCGCAAGTTGCGTTTGAAACGCCTGACATTATAGATAGACACATACTTAAATAGATAGGTACTAGATTGATATAAAGATTGACAAAAGATATCTTATCTTATATATTACAGACGCTCCTTCTACTAAGAAGATTATTGCGTCCTACGCTTATCTGTTGTCCGAGTATATTCTTGCATCTTTATTAATGTTTTAAATGATGTTTAGGTTTAGTTACTGGTTTTCCTGGTTTGTTCAGGCAACCCCATTCCATCCCGAATGCCACTCGGAAAAAATATGCATAATATGTTCTCGCATAAGGGATAATGAACGTTTTTTTGTCTTTATGTTTATATGAGCATTGTAACAGGTTGCTTTCGGGTTGTATTTCTAAATTAGAGTTTAATGCCTTATGTATATAAAGAGAAAAAAAGAAAAATAGAGCGTCTCTTTTTTTATCTATAGGAATAGTCATGTTAACCCTTCCCGTACCGACCTACTTCTATCTATGCTGCCTTCAGTTCCACTACATACGCGCCCGGGACTGTAAGGGTTAAGCTCATTAAAGGCGTTAAAAAAAGACAAAGCATGACACCTTCCAGTTCCGTCTAGCAGACGATCGACTTTATTTACATTACCACCCAATTCCTTGCCACAGCTGTGTCCTCCGTGGCCTTATGAATATTCATCACATCCGAGGCCCTGTAGTATCCTCGAACTCCTGAAAAGGCAGACGAGGGGGGGAAGCAGACGTTAAACTGGCATGTCCTCTTTGGGCCAACGGCTCGATTTGCCCATGACGTCACCGTTTACTGGCCCTCGGGCGCTGCGTTAAAATTACGCGACCTCCTGTGCCTCCGTTCCACCCTTTTGCGCCCTCCCCCCTTACCCAGGAGCACACCCTGTTTGCCCATAGAGAGGCGAATTAATTAGGTGAAGTGTCAGTTTATCCATAGGCTGGATATGGATTAACCGATTCGCCTTTTTTTTTGGATACAGACGTTGGTGGGTGAAAAAGGGGGCGCGGGGAAGTCTCTTTTTAAACGCTCGTGAGTATTTGGGGCGCAATTTGTAAAAGGTGGGATGGGGGTGGATCAATAAAACTTGAGTTGCTTTATTGTTATATTATTATTATAGAAGTATGCAACATATTTCATCATTGGGCACTTTGCTGGTACCACGCAGGTACTTCTGTACCCATGGGCCACGACGCTGGCGAAGTGTCAACACCACCGACACGCTCCCATTAAGAGTACACCGGTGGGCTAACTGTTGCGCGTCCGAGTAGTGTCGCACTTTCGAGCGGCACAGTCCTAGCCCGGACGGAGCTTTGGAGTGCCCCCCCCCTCCTTTTTAGCTCAAACCTATCGTTACGCCCCGGACAAAGACCCTTTCGGGCTCGTCCGTATTTTTAACTTACCGGCCCTATGATCAATTTGATCCGAAGGATACTTTACTTATTAGACTAATACTATAATGTTAGAACATCTGTTTGGATAAAAAAATAACTGTTGTATCCTGTTCTAAATCTTCGAAAGACAGAAAACAGACACTACTCGAATGTCTGGCTATACAAGTCCTGAAAAAAAGGAGCTAAAAGTGGATTATTGAGATCCAACAAGAAAAAATCATTTTTTTGTACACGTTAGTGTCAAAAAAATTATGTCTAAGTTTGTCCTTGCACTCAAAGTTTCAACCCAGGGCTTGAAATGTTATCATGCGCCTGTGATTGCGCTCATTATTTAGAATTATAGCGCAGAGAAAGAAAAATTAACCGATGGAAGAAAAAGCAAAAGCAGACTTTACTGGCTTAACCCTTTGTGGAATTGTAAAGATTATGGGTCACAAGCGAAATTTGTAAAAGGGCAAATGTGATTGAAGGAATGGATCTCAGAATTTCAAAATGAGGTGGTCTCGAAAGATTTTCACATTTTTCTCTCTTATATCCTTATGCTTTCTCTTTGATTTTCTTTCTTACAAAATTATGGGAAGAGAGAGGGAGGGAGAGATCGATAGAGAGAGATGGAGAGACAGAAGAAAAGAGTATTTTTCAGTTTCTTTGATAAAGTAAAACCTTTTTTTTTTCAAGTGTCACCAATCCTTCCTTTCATTTCGTTTCTTCCTAGTTTTTTTCTCTTCTTCCTTTTCATTTTTCACTACTCTGTCCACAATTTATTTCTCCAGAAAAATCTCACCCAATCCTAATTACTTTCCTTCGTCACGTGACATGCTGTGTTTCATCACCCAACAACCCGCTCTTCAGTGTCAGCAGACGCAAAATAAAGATGGCGGCAGAAGTTAAAGTTTAAAAAAAACACTTCAACAACAGCAGCAGCAACCCAGGCAGCCCACAAAGATTTTGTTTTCAGAGAAAGGCGCCCTTTCCTCCCCCATATGTTTTCGACCCCACAAACGCCGCCACAGTTGGCCATTTATCTGTTTAAAAGATGCTTTCAATCAAGTCCTGTAGCTCTCCAGTTCGCTAGAAGCGTTTCTTCCGCTGTCTCCAAAACTTTCTAAACTTCAACGATGGAAGAGCTCTTCATTGCCAACTAATGAGAAGACAACTTACATACAACTAACTGTCAGTGAGAGGGGTAGGCGGGGGTAGAAGTGGGGGGGGGGGGGAGAGGAGTTGCTGTAGATTGGGATAAAGGGTGGAGCACTGAACTTCTGGAATGAAGTATAAATAGACTAACAAGCTTTCGATGTTTGCGGTTCACGCCACGGACTGTTGTCGTGAATAGTTAGGGCTGACGGACAGCGACAACAACTTAGATGGAGGAAAAAAAAAGGTCGAAACCATTTTTTTATAACCAAGAAAACAACAACAGATGACAAATGAGACATAATGACACATGACAAAAGAGAATAAAGACAGATGACAAATGAGACATAACGACACATGACAAAAGAGAATAAAGACAGATGACAAATGAGACATAACGACACATAACAAAAGAGAATAAAGACAGATGACAAATTAGAATAAACGACACATGGCAAAGGAGAACAAAAAGACAGATGACTAATTAGACTCAACGACACACAGTTCAAGAGATCAAGACAGATGATAAATTAGAATAAATGACACATGGCAAATGAGAACTTAGACAAATTAGACCCAACGACACATGTTCATTTAGATTGAAGGATACGCGCCACAATTGACGAAAACGACACATTGAATTGGACTATAAAAGATACAAGACATACATGATAGAATGACAAAACTACAGAAGGTCCGACGCAGATTGTCGCAGAGAAGTAAAAGAATGGCAAGCTAAAAACTTCTCAGATAACGGTACCTAGGTCAGTGACTGCTACTCTCCCTACACAATGACGTAATAAAAAAAACTACAGTAATAGCCTTGGTAGTACATTCCAGATTTTTTTCTCTCGTTCCCATGGAAATGAACAAGACATCAACGCGTCTTTTCGGGGTGTCCAGATGTAGCGGCGCTAAATACCAAAATAAGCCAAAATATCTTTTTTTTTTAAATACTCTCTTTCCCCCCTCCCCCCCCCCCCCCCCCACCGTCCCCTTTCAGTCTTGCCCGTCTCTTTAGTTTTGGAGTGGTTCGTGTTTGGCCTTTTTTTTCCTAATCCAAATTGGCAGCTCCCCCCGTTCGCGACCTCGCAGCTGGCCACCAGCGGGAAGGATTTATTTTTCAGCTAATGTGATTTCCATAAAACGTTTCTATAGTTCTTCAAAAAGACAGACAACTCTTAACATTGGGATCGTCAGCAAGCATTATCTTCCCCTGATTTTTTTTCCCGCCTTTTCTTTCTTCTTCTTTATAACACGTTTGAGTTTGTTTTTTCTTTCTTGTACTTTCTCCTAATTTGTTAGAGCTTGCACTGGGGGATAGAAAGAGGGACTGATAGAAAGAGAGATATAGAGAGAGAATGAGTGAGTGAGAGAGAGTAGAAGAGTGAGCAAGTTAATGAGAGAGCATGAGGCAGGGCTAAGAGGCGGGAGGGTGAGAGTGAGAGAGTGTAAGAGAGAGAGAGAGAGAGAGAATAGATAGAAAGAGAGAAAGAATGGGAGAGGGTGAGACGGAGAGAAAGAGATGGGTAGAGCGAGAGGATAGGAGAGAAAGGAGGAGAAAAAGGGAATAGAGAGAGGGTGAGAGTAAGTGCGAAATAGAGTGAAAGAGAGAAAGAGTGTAAGCGAGAGTGTGAGAGACATAGTGAGAAAAAGGGTAATAAGCGAGAAAGAGAGAGAGAGAGAGAGAGAGAAGGAGAGAGAGTGAAAAAGTAAGATATAGAGAGAGAGATACATGTCTATGTTTATTTGTTTATAGATCGCACATCACAAAGGCTCAGTTTTAAAAAAAATACTTTTAAGGAACCAGTAAAGGGCAACCACTGTTAAATTCATATTTCCACTACCAGTTTAGAAACTGTTAATGTGTACGACTAAATGCTTTATAGAAGGATGCCTTCAGGGGCGGCTACTCTATTGGTGATTCTACTATTCTAAGCAAGAATTACTCCAATGGATTTGCATTGAAACTGGACATATCTTGCCGTGAAAACTTCAAAACATTTAGCTACATGTACATCCCTATATAAGGCATATATTAAGATATACATTCAGAAGTGCATCGAAGCACTCAAAGCGGAGTTTCCTAATCATAAGCTAGAGTTTCCAATTGATGGACTCATTTTGTCATACATGAAGCCTAACTGGTTTCACATTACTACAACCTTCTTAGATGTAGATCTTTTTTAAGTGGAGGCATATTGAATTGAAACAATTTTAAGACATCCAAAATTAATGTGCAAATTTGTAGAAAAAATTTTGAAAGGAAGCTGTTTAGGAACATCTGCTATTCTCAACTGCTCGGCTTTCGATCTCTTACTTCCAGCTTTTGATTCAAATTACTCTTGTGAACAGATTTTATCGCACATGAAAGCTGTTTTAAGCATACAAAGAGTTCATTTGACTGCACATGACCGCTCAATAATTTAATTTATATAGGCTAATTACTTTTAAAAGCGTTTAATGCTCATCTTTTTTAATTAAACATAAACACAAGTATAAATAAAAGACTCAACGATTGACAACTGCTCAAGATAGATAAAGTAGAGAAAGTTGACTGCTGAGGTGTCCATTCGCTTCCCAAACGGTCATGAGAGGGATGATGTTGATGATGATAAGTAATTCTAAAACAAATTTATTTGTATTATTATTTTACTGAATATTAGGGATTTATTTTATAGCACTATATTATGTAATTTCTGTAATTATTAATGTTTAAAATATAGGCTAAACTCCTTAAATGGACAAAAACAACACTTAATGAAGGAAATGTTTATTTACAACTGTTTAACGTAAATTATTTTAATCCTCTAATAATTAAATCTTATAATGAATACCATAATGTTGGATATCGAAATAATAATTATTTAGTATTATTTGTTATATTACAATACATAACTTGTTTGCCATCACTATATAACAGCAAGGGTTTTTAATTAAAGGGAGATAATTAACCCGTTTTATTTGAATTAATATTTCTTTTTCTTTCTTTTATAAAAGAATAAATGGTTTACAATTTATAACTTTGAAAGGCTCAAACTATAAAAAGTATTTGAAAATTATATAAATATTTTATGACTAAATAATTTATATGTATATTTTTAAACATTGCATTAACTACCTAGTTTGTATGATTTTTACATATCTATTCCACTTAATAACAGTGCGCCTGAGATGGAGCAGATGATAAATATACATTATATTAATTTCTCAGTTAAAAACTGAGATCAAATTACGTTTTAGATCCTCATCTTGACAAACAAATAGACTCTAATAATGTTAAGACAATAAATACCATAAATTTAAAAGTTTATTAATATTTATTAATAACATATTTTATTGGATATAGTCTAAATGAAAAGAATGATAATCACGAACACGTTAATTTTGTATTAATATTTAACGCTTTAGCGATTTTCTCTCTATATAATCTCTATAAAACTGCGCTTCAAAGACCTATGCAAAAGGGACATGATCCAGTGCTCCATTGAGCCCGACACATGGGAATGCCAAGCGTGGCACAAACGCCAGCTACAACAACTATCCGCCTTTACATGCCTCAAGTGCGACAGGTATTGCCACGCCTGGGCTTGTGCTACAAAGCCATTCTCGGTGGTCCAGTTGGATACCTCACGCATGAAGCTACATCATCGTCTCTCAAGACGGACGGATGCCGACGAACCGAATCTCTTTTGCTTTTGGCCTAGGTCCTACTACGGAGTTAAATCAATTGTCCTATACAAATAATATTATAAAAGTATAACAGGGCAGGTTGACTTTTAGGCTGTTGGCACGCTGAATGATTTAGAAATCCTAGTTTGGCACACTGTTGGCAACAGGTTGCCGCCCCCTGTAATATGGAAGGCCTACCATTCAACTCACACCTAAATAAAATAAACCCAACTCACCAACCTAACTGCAGACTTTGCCCCCTGTCCACAAGAAACTGTGGACCACTTCCTGCTTGATGCCCTGAGCTAACCTACTTCAGATACACCTTGCTCCCCCCTCAACCTACCTTTACCAACACACTATATAGCAGTATTGAACAACTGAAAAAGACCTGTAAATAAATTTGTCTGGCATTGACTGCAAGAGAGCAAACTGGTCTGCAGACTGGCTAATAGAAGAAGAAGAATATGGTAGGCCTACCATATGTATTTTCTATGTTCAGTATGCTTTATATTTTCAATGTTGACATTCTGTATGTTCAAAATTAAATTTTCTTTATTTTATTTTCTAGATTCTAAGTAAAAAAAAACAACAACAAAATATAAATAATATAATAGCTAACATTAGTTAGATGCATACTAGAATACTCCATCTTTTATATGGAACCAACCAACTAACAAATAAGAATAGCATAAAATAAATATAAAAAAAAACAACATCTAGAACAAATACAGAAAAAAGCTTTAAGATTTATTTCAAGTCAATATTTCTAGTTGACATAGTAAAATCACTACATTTAAATACACTCCTGGTAAGATGGTTTAAAAAAGCAATGAAGAATTTATACTTTATGCACATAGTTATAATACATTCTAGCTTAAACATTCTACAACACAATCTAAATTAAGATTTAAGAAGAAAAAATACAGGAAAATAAATAAGCATGGACAAAGTCATAGATTTCTATCCCTTCTCGAGTGGCATCCTAACATGGAATGGGTAGCATGCACTAATAATATTTATTTAAAACCGTTTCTTCTTTTTATATCCGAGCGTTTGTAACATATAAGTACTCTTTTTTCTCGAGTGGCATTCGGGCATGAAATGGGTTACGTGAACAAATCAGTTAAACCAGTAGCTTAACGTCATTTAAAACATAAATAAAGATGCAAGACTTAGACTCAGAAAACGGATGAACGTAGGACGCAATACTCTTCTTTATAGAAGGAGCGTCTGTAAGATATAAGATAAGGTTAAATAATTAAAAGATAAAGAGTTGACAAAAGTATATCTATAATACAAAAGGCAAAGATATAAAACACGTATGACATTGTATATATATATAACAACACTCATTAATACTCGGTTTATTGAGACTCCTTCGACGTTGGACAAGATGTCTTAGAGATTTGACCTTTACCCTTTTACATTATGCACCCTGTCAGAGAGGTCAGACAACAATGCTATGCGACAGTCTTAGTAAACGAAAACCAAGAAAACAAAACAAAATGGCGCCCTGAGGTTCTCGTCTGCTTCACCTAATCTGACTTTTCATTTTTTTGGTATTTTTGGGCACAGTGTCTAAACCTATTAGCCACAAGGCTTTTTATTCTGTGTCTGTGAGCATGTGTGGCTATGTGTGGCTGTGTGTGGCTGTGTTATGCAACTTTTGTTTCACTGTTCTTTAACAAACGCGTATGTAAATAAATGTATTAAGTTAAAAGATACAAATTATATATTAAAACTAGAAAAAAATCGCAGAAGGCTGCAAGAATTATTGCTAGTGGACATTGAAAACTGACAAGAGTAACACCAATAGTTAAATCAATAAACCTAGAAACACTAGAGCAGGGGTCGGAAACCTTTTGATAATAGTGTGCCAAAGTAGGATTTCTAATTCTTACAGCGTGCCAACAGCTTAAGGTCACCCTGCTTTTTTTCGTGTACAGATTACTTGAATTGCCTTTTTCGGGTCTTCTCAGTGTCACTAAAAATCGCTCTGCGTGACAGGTCTGGCACGCGTGCCGTAGGTTGCCGATCCCTGCACTAGAGGACAGAAGGGCAAATGGCAAAGTAGTAATAATACATACGGCATTAAATTCTAATTGAGAAATATAAGAACCATCTATTACAATACTCAGAATGACACAGAATAAAAACACTTCTTTGTTAATTTGCAAGAACAAACGCACATAAATTCGCTTTCTTCTAGTAACGGCAGACGGGCATTAAATGGGTTGCTCGAAACAAACCAAGAAAACCAACAATTTAACATCATTTCAAACACTAGTCAAGACTGGACTCAAACTACGGACTAACGCAGGACGCAATAATATTCTGCATATAAGGGGCGTCTGTAGCATATAAGATAAGATGTAGGTCTCATATCACTATTATACCACACTCAGAATGTTCTAGAACCCAAATCAACATTAGCACTAGTTCAGGTAAAAAATGCTTCTCTAATCTTTTCTTAGCACTATAAAGAAGATTATTGCGTCCTACGCTCATCCGTGGTCCGAGTCTAGTCTTGCATCTTCATTAATGTTTTAAATGATGTTAAGTTACTGGTTTTCCTGGTTTGTTCGGGCAACCCATCCCATGCCCAAATGCCACTCGAGAGGAAAGAGTACTTATATGCATTTGTTGTCGCATTAAGGGATAAGGAAATATATTAAGTAAAAAACAAATAACACTTTTACAGGCATTATCTCTGCTATGAAGTCTTTTATAATTAATTTTTACAACTTCCATTTGAACACGAAATAAAACCAAGAACGTATTTTATTTAGAGTCAATCGTCAGAATAAATGAGGCTTAGTAATCTATGCTTTATTTTTTTCCCAATCGAATTACTGGGGGATTAAAAAAGAAACCCAGTAATTTATTAATCTATTTACCATAGCAATCGGCGGTACCAGTGCCTAAATAGAAATTATGCACGCGAATCAAATGTAAAATAATTACATACAAAATGAAACCCCATTTCAAGCCCTTCCACGCGATGCCGCCATTTCTTCACCCTCACGCCATAACGAGTTTTATTATTTAAAAATTGTGATCGGGGAAAAACATCTAAGGATTAATTATTTTGTTAGCTCCGAGTCATGAGAGAAATATGGGCCTAATTTGTTTCCTTTCGTTTTTGCAGTTGTTGTTTTTTTCAGGTCTTAATTTTGAAATGTATATCTTTTTATAGCAGCCAATCGTATCGTCTTGAAGGGGTCACGTTGCTTGCTATGGCGGCGATGATATAATCTTAAGGAATAAGACCGATTCATTCTGTCACTTGAGACAATCCAGGATTGTGGTTTTTCTTTTGAATAGAAATTAACAAGATGGAAGATGACAGAGTATAAGAGACAGAGAGAGAGAGAGAGAGTAAGAGAAAGTGAAACAGAGAAGAAGAAATAGCGAAAGTGAGTGTAGGTATTGATTTTATTGATGTAACAACTAAAGTAATTATTTAGAAAGTAAAGATACTTAATAGTATGAACGTATTGGCGTACATTTCAATATTATCATTTTTCTTTAATTGCGAATTATAATTAACATAAATATATATATCAGTGGCTAATTTAATAAAAACATTAAGAGAGTGATTGGCCCCTGTTTTAAAAGCAGACGATAGTGCCTTGATCCTGAAATCTTGGGCTAGAGAGCATTTTTCTTTTTTTTTTTTCGGCTAAGATATTTTGAAGTTATTATAAGACGGAAGTTATCATTAAAGAATTATAAGTAATATGTTTCAAAGTGTTGAATAACATTGATTGTAAGTAATCTTCTTCTTCAATTGATTATTTTGTCTCCATTGACAAGTCTTAACGACGATTACGCATGCATAAAAGTTCGAAGAGAAAAACATTTCCGGTCTGATTCAATCATTAGCTTTGAAACATGGCTGTGTGCTACGTTACTTGTTGTACGGAAAGATGTAGGGGATTAAATTTTATTTCATTTCCAAAACGATGTCGCCAAAAGAAAACAATGGATTGTGAATGTCAGGCATGAAGAATTACCTATTTATAATCCAAAACTAATTATTGCTTGATGCAAAGTATTTTGTTTCTTTTGTTTTTATGAATCTACGCATTTTTTTTTTTAATAACCAAGGACGCAACTCTTAACTAATTTATTTTATAAACAAAGCTAAATTTAACTTAACGCGACTAACACTTTGAGTATTAATTATCGCCTGCTCACTTTTGATGTTAAAAACGGATTCCTCATAATTAATCTTGTTTCCTTTGTATATTTCTAAAAGACTAGAACTGGCCGTCGAGGTTGAAATCAATTGACAAACACCACCTAAAGTAATGTATTTTGTTTACGAAAATGGCGGGAAATGTCACCGGAAGTTCATGATCTCTTCCATTTGAAAAGGTCACGCCTCATTAAGACTTGTCAATAAAGAAAAGGGACTCGCGCATTGAGTGAATGGAATATGTTTGATAATGTCTAAAAAAAAAAGCATGACGCTAAAAGCATTAAGAAATAAAACCAAACCGCTAAATCAAAATCATAAAATAAAGATGACAGTGAGTGTTTGAAAACTAAAGGTAGAACCTGATACAAGAGCAAGAACGAGAGAGAGAGAGAGAGAGAAATATAGGATAAGGGTAATAGAGAGATAGAAAGAGAGAGAGAGAGAAAGCGAGTGAAAGAGAGAGAATCAACGAAAGAGAGAGAGAGAGCGCGAAGAAAAGAGGGATAGACAACGACATAGATAGAGAAAGAAAGAGTATGTTAGACAGAGAGAGAGAGAGAGAGAGAGAGAGAGAGAAACAGCGAGATTAATAGAGAAAGAGAGAGATATCAATAGACGAAGAGATAAACTAGATAACGTTAGCTTTCGATATAAGGGGTTTGCAACCTAAGGCACGCGTGCTAAACTTGGCACGAAGTGCGATTTTCAATGGCACGCGAGATACCTCCAAGAGGTGTTTTTTATTGATGAAAAGAAACAACATTTTCCGGTTCTGAATGAGGAAAATTGACTGTTGAAACCGATGTTTCTGAATGACAGAGCGACACATTTCAGTGAGTTGAAAGCATTTACAAGGACGGCGTGGCAAAAAAGCCTTTGAACTGTTTGACCACTGGACTGGATTTGCATACATCTTGAGTGAAATCAATTTCAAAACAATTAATTATATTTACTTTCTTTTATAAAGGCATATACTGTTAAGATGGACGCACATCAAAGCACTCAAAGCGGCATTTTCTAAACAAAGGCAAGACTTTCAAATTCATGGACTCTTTTTTTTTATACCTCATCAAGTCTAACTGGTTTGATATTACTACAATCTTCTTAGATGCAGATCCTTTTTCAAAGTTGCGGTGATATTGGCGATTTAAAACGCAGCAAGTTGAATTTTAAACCTTCAAAAAAAGGACATCGAAATGTGCCAATTTGGGGGCAAATCTGGAAGGAAACTGCTTGTAAAGTCATCGGCTATGCTAAACTGCCAGGCATTCTCTATACTTTCATCTTTTGCTTCATCTTGTTCAGTTTTTATAGCACATGAAAGCTGTGTTAAGCATTCAAAGAGGTCACTTACACTTCACTACTCAGATATGACTAAATATGTATCTGCAATTATAAATCAGCGAAGAGCATTAATTGATACAGACTAATTACATTTAAAAGAGTTTTTATGCTCATCTTTAGAAATAAACATAAATATAAGTAATAATAATAATAATAATAATAATAATATTTGTATAGCGCTGCCAACAGACGTAATGTAAGCTCAGAGCGCGTTTAACATACAACTAAGAATACGGATATTACCCTAGGCCAGGTGACAGAGCTAAATTGATGATTAAAAAAGACAAAACAAATAAATGTAGCATTAACCGACCCAACCCATAAATAAGACAGTACGTTTCTAAAGCATGTTAGATGTTATCTAAGGTAAATATTGAAATAATGAGTTCGAAGTAATTCGAAAACAAATTTAAAAAAATAATTAAATAAATATAAGAAACGTTTGAATATCATTATGATATGAAATTGTTATAATTATTTATGTTTAAAAGATAAACTGCTTCAATAGACAAACAATTAATGCAGTAAATGTTTACAACTGTTTAACGTAAATTCATTTTATACCTCTAATAATATAATTTTGTAATGAATACCACAATGCTGGATTTATATAAAGAAATAATAATTAGTCAGTAATTGATCTAGACCTATTTGTTATATTACAAAACAAAACTTGTTTGGCATCACTATTGAATCAAATTTAGAAACTTTATTTTATTCAAAGGGAGATAATTATCCCGTTTTATTTGCGCTAATATTTATAATATTATACTTCTTGTTTGTCTTTAAAAAAAAATGGCCTACAACTTTACAATGCCAAAATTGTAAACAGGTAGTTTAAAAATAATATAAATATTAAAGACTAAAAATTTTATGCACATTTTTAAACATTACATTAACTACCCAGATTGTAAGATTACTACGTATCAATTCCATCTAGTATAAGTACCTATGTCTTGCTTTTGAATAAAATAAACAAAAATCTCAGTTTGAGAACAACATATTAGCAGTTAGTAGAGTCTTGATTTGTATCTTGACAACCTTTTGATTATGTTTACAAAGTAATTTACATAATTGTGGAAGGTTGGTAATATAATTTTGTATTTGAAATAGAACTAAATGAAAATAAAAAGGATGATAATCATAAGCACGTTTTTTTTATAATAAATATATAAACGCTGTAACGATTTTCTCTATAGCTTTCCTTTGCTCTTGGCCTTGGTCTTGCTACGGAGTTTAATTAATTAATTATATTATAAAAAAATAGAGCAGGTTGTTTCTTACGCTGTCGGCACGCTGAATTATTTAGGAATACTAGTTTGGCACACTATTAGCAATAGGTTGCCGACCCCTGCTCTATATTATGTGTATATGCTGTTGGTTTAGATTTTAGATGGTCAATGAATCAATCTATTGTATCAATGAGAGAGAAATAAGTTATGACAAAAGTCAGTGTAAAACCTTGTTAGAAATATTCAAACGTAAATGAATAAATGATAATGTACTGATTTACTGATCTGACTGGTAACTCAACAGGACTGTGTAGCCTACTACTGTGTACTAACATGTACTCTATACAGAACTGTTTACATAAGAATTGCACAAAATGAGCCGGGCCTGATGTTTACAGTGGGAATGCATGACATGAAAATGTTTCTAATATTGTCCGCAGGGAAAGTTTATAGATAGATTGTAAAGTAAAATTATCCCGTCGGACCAAACTGAATCATAGGGTCGGTGAAGCAGCGTTCACCAATTTCTTTGGCCACGGCATACTAAGGAATTGAAGTTACTTTACCCCATCACAACTGGGACACCCCCCAGACCTGGGAACAAATCTCTGCCTTCACCAGGATTAGATCCCAGGACCTTCGATACGCCAGCTGAACGCACTGCCACTCTGTCACAGTCGCTGTGCCCCCATAGATAATATAGATTGACTTAAACATATTTTTTTTTTATTATTTTTTTTAAGCCTTATGAACCTTTATTATTAATTTATCATTTATTATTAATTTATTCTATTTTATAACCGTGATTAATGAACTTTACTTACACATTGGATAAATCATGATATAGATGGACATGCATCAGATGTTTGATGAACATGCTGGATGAGTGACTGATGCCGAATGGATGAGGTTTGGATATATCATGGTTGCGGTACTGATGAAGGAGGGGTGGGGGGGTTGATAGATAAGGGACTGGCTGATGAGTGCATGATGAGTGACACATTAGTGACAGATGAGTGACAGATACATAATGCACTAGTGATGGATTGAAAGTAAAAAAACAACAACAAAATGCACCAACTATATGCAGAAAGCTCAAGCCTTACATAAAACTGCCACGCCCTTTGAAAAGCTGCAAGGAAACATTTTCTCAATGCCATCGTTTGGTCAAAGGGCGAGCTGGGGTGGGCGATGGCGGGGAGGGGTGAATGGATCAAAGTTCAAAATGTTTGAAAGAAACACAAGAAATTCAATAGAAAAAAAAAATCCAACCACTAAGTCTTTGAAATGTCCTTCCCATCACCCAAATGTTTTCATAGAATGCACCTCCAACCTTCTCTCTCTCTCTCTCTCATTCTCTCTATCTCTCCCTCAAAAGCGTTCTCCAATTCTCTTTCTATAACTCCCTCTACATCCCCTCTCCTCCCCCAACTCCATTCCTTTTTATCTGGAAAGTTTTCGTGACACCTTCAAATTGTAGGGACATTCATCCCGCCCTCTTTTTATTTTCCACCCTCGCATACGCTTCGTGTGGCAAACGTAATTTCAGGCTTCATCCACACAGACCATTTTTTAATATTTTTTTTGCAGCTAAAGAAAAGAAAAGAGAAAAAAAAAAAACAACAACTACAAATGGAAGCTCAACAAAATAGCACAAGTTTGTTTTTCAAGTGTCCCTGCTCTTTTCTCCAGAACACGATGTGCTGCAGCTATCTCATTAGAGAAATTACTTTTGACGTCACGCCTTGAAAAGTTTCGCTGAAACTGACCAATCGAAGGTTTATTTTTTCTCGGTGTTCACGAGGCGAAGACAGAAATTCTGCGGTGAACTATTTCCGGTTTTACATTTGGGGGAACTTACACATTTAAATCATAGGGCTGGTGAAGCAGCGTTCACCAGTTTTTGTGGCCACTGCATAATAGGGGATTGTGTGGCCAGCGCAATGCCCAGCCGCCTTTACTTTACCCCAACTAGGTTCCCCCCTCAGAGTTGGGTAGACTCAGGGACATCCCGGGAAAAAAAATCCTAGCCTGCACCTGAAATCGAACCCAGAACCTTCGGATCGCCAGTCGAACGCGCTGCCGCTCGGCCATATGATCAGTTTAGTCCGAAGGTTACTTTACTTACACATTTAAATAGCATATTTAAAGTCTCCCTGTCTTGTGTTACTTAACCCTCAGAGGCCCAAATTATTTTCTGGCTCTGGGTGGGGGCCCTATACAATAAAGGCAGTAACTAAGTTAATTTTAAAAACTAGAAATCACAATTAATTCCCTTGTGTTCCACAGATGGAACTCTGGGCTTTATGGGGGAAAAAAAAAGGTCAAAACACGTATTTAATTAATATTTGTACGTTTTTGAACAAGGGGGGGGGGGGCCCATTAAACATAGTGGGTCACCGGTGACCCGGTGGGCCTCAGAGGGTTAATTATATATAAAATGGCAATTTTGAAAGTCTTGATTGAGATCTAGATTTTAGCGAAACCAAAAACCAAAATAAGATGGATCGCTTGCTTTCCTTTTGTATTGTACACTTCCGTTTTATTTTTATCGCTATATGATTTTCTCAATGAAAAATAAAAATTTAAATCGAAAGCTGTATCAAGCGGAAACCTTTAGGCAGTCGTAGGAGCGTAGAACTCATTTAAGACAGCGTTACTGGATGCGCAAGGAAAAAAGAACATAATTATAAGCTCTAAAAATAGAGCAAGCGGTCCATCTTATTATAGTCTTTGGCAAAATTAAATTTGACACAATGCTTTTCTTCGGTAAAAAAACTAGGTTATTCTTGTTGTATAGTTCTTAATGCTGTAAAGCTGCAATAAATATTACACCCTTAAAGCCTTAGCCACGGTGGCAGAGCCGTAGCGCTTTAGGTTGGCGTACCGAAGGTCCCGGGTTCGAATCAACTAGTATGCCGTGGCTACAGAAACTGGTGAACGCTTCTTTGCCAGCCCTATGATGGATCAAATTGGCCTCTGTGTGTGTTTGTGTAAATAAGTGCTAAGTGCTTGTCGAAGTAACATCTGTTGTCTGTTGTGCTAGTTGAAATAATTTAAAAAGGGTGCCCTGTTTGTTAGTGTAAGAATGCCCGGGTATAATAAAGTAAGAGAACTCTATTTGTTAATAATGCAAAGGTGCTTATTAAATTGTAATGAAGGTGTTCAGTTTGTGTGTGCATGTGTTTAAAATAAAGTATCTTTTAGGAAAAATCGC
Source organism: Anisus vortex (assembly GCA_949126835.1). NCBI lineage: Eukaryota > Metazoa > Mollusca > Gastropoda > Planorbidae > Anisus > Anisus vortex. The sequence continues at coordinate 51,877,989 of OX421494.1, read as the reverse complement.
ATATAATTGTCTCAACCAGATAATGTGGTTTGGAAATACTCACTAAGCCATGACGTCATATTTTCTCATTATCATGTTAATTTTTTTTTTTTTATAAGCTCAAAACCAAAGCCACACTGTTTTAAATAACAAGAGGTCGTTAGCGTATCATTAGCCATGGTTTAATGGCTTGATTCCATGGTTTTACAGGTAAAACAAACAAACTATAAAACAATTTACCTGTAAAGAGTTCAGCGGCTATTTCCTCCTGCTATCAACTGAACTCTGGGAGTTTTGTGAAAATGTGTCTGCGCCGCTACAAATGATCGTTTTAAGGATTTAAAATGGTTACGTTATTTTTCCAAACACTACTTTCAGCAGAAGATTCATTGCCCTTAGAATGCAAGGAGATTGTCTGGCGCCACGATGACCTAACGTAGGGGCTGTTGGGCTTTGTGCTGGCCGCACGTCCCCGTGTATGCAGTGGCCACAGAAACTTTACTTTTCTTTACTTACTATAAAGAGCATTAATTTTGACTCTACCAATGGACAGCAATAATTGCGTCCATGGCTCGTCTAAACATAATCTGGACCAGTAAAAGCATTGGTCTCCCAATAAAACTCAGACTTTACAGAGCCCTTGACAGAACTATTGATCTATATGAATGTGAGACATAGACGCTGCTATCAGCAACTGAAAACAAATTGCAGGCATTCGAAAATAAATGCATGAGAAAAATACTTCGAATCTCCTACGTAGAACACAGGACTAATGCGTATGTGTGGGACAGAATATCCTTAATTGCAGGCTCTCAAGAAAACATTATGACAACAGTTAAACGGCGCAAACTGACATGGTTCGGTCATGTGTCGCGGCACAATAACCTGCCAAAAACAATCCTCCAAGACACTGTAGAAGGTGGACGTCGGAGAGGCCGTCAGCGGAGATGCTGGTTCGACAACATAAAATATTGGACAGTGCTGCAGTTGACTCAACTATCGACAACGGCTCAAGACAGGCAAAAGTGGAGAAGGTTGACTGCTGGGGTGTCCATTCGCTCCCCCAAACAACCACAACGGTCAAGGGATTGATGATGATTATCAAGTCTACAGTTTGGTTATAAACAAAGACTTACGCACCATTAAACGTTAGAGATCAAACCTTTAGTTTTTATATAAAATTTATATAATTCATTCTTGAATGATTTATTTCCATAACACAGTATTATATCATTCACTTTACACTTCACTAAGTGCTAGAAAATGTACACACCGTAGTACAGTAACAAAGGACTGGTACGGAATGAGTTAAATATTGAGACCAGTAACAAATGCTGCAGACAGTAATGTCAAAATTAGTTTCCAATGACGATAGAATTCAATAGTTCAATTCTATTGCTTCGCTCTCTCGTTTTATCCTTCCCTCCATCGCCTGGCACGTTTTAGCACTAAAAAAATATAGATCCGTCCAAAGGTCATGCGGAAGTGTTCTATAGCTGACTGGCAGTTAAAATTTACAACTCTTTTACAACTACGTGACATTCAGTATTGCTATCATAAAATTTTAAATTTTAGATTGATGGTAATTACTGGTCAAATAGTTCCTGCCTTTATAATGACCATTCTCATTACTATTATGATCTTAATGTGTCACGTAATACATTAGCTGATATTGATCTGTCACGTGATACATTAGCTGATATTGATCTGTCACGTGATACATTAGCTGACATTGATCTGTCACGTGATACATTAGCTGACATTGATCTGTCACGTGATACATTAGCTGACATTGATCTGTCACGTGATACATTAGCTGACATTGATCTGTCGCGTGATGCATTAGCTGATATTGATCTGTCGGGTGATACATTAGCTGGCATTGATCTGTCGCGTGATGCATTAGCTGATATTATCTGTCACGTGATACATTAGCTGATATTATCTGTCACGTGATACATTAGCTGATATTGATCTGTCACGTGATACATTAGCTCAGGGGTCGGCAACCAATGACACGTGTGCCAGACTTGGCACGCAGAGAAAGTTCCAACGGCACGCGAAAATCTTCCAAAAAGGCTATTTAATTCTCTTTTTCAATAAATAGTTTGATTACGAGGGTGACTCTTAGCCTACTCTTAGGCTGTTTGCACGCTGAATGAATTAGAAATCCCACTTTTTCACACTGTTATCAAAAGGTTGCCGACCCCAGCATCATTTGATATGGATCTGTTAATATATTGGATGCTATTGACATGTCCTGCAATTATTTGCATACCTTCACTACAATTTATTTCCTCTTTCTGAAGATCATCGGCCCTATAATGAAATATATTTATGTTCCTATCAAATTCAATCAATTTGTCCAAAAAGGGGGAGAACACCCTTGCACGAAGTAATGAACTCTTCACGTCACAATGTTTGGCGTTTTCTGGAAAATGAGAAAATAAAACGAAATTCCAATGTTCCTGCAGCATCTTTTAGCCGGGGAGGAAACGCTAATAGCGCAACAACATTAGATTAGTTTATGAGGGTGGTGGTGGGGGAAGGGGAGCTTAACTTTGCCTCCCCTTCCAACGCCTTACCCAATCCCTCTCTCTCTCTCTCTCTCTCCCTCTCTCTCTCCCTCTCTCTCTCTCTCTCTCTCTCTCTCTCTCTCCCTCTCTCTCTCTCTCTCTCTCTCCTCTCTCTTTCTCTCTCTCTCTCTTTCTCTCTCTCTCTCTCTCTCTCTCTATCTCTCTCTCTCTCTATGTATTAAAGTGATAAATCAATTCAATTAGCTTGTATGCCTGAGACCCACCCGTGCAGTTTTTTTATTTATATATTTGATGCGCGCCCTCTACGCCCCCTCCCCCATGGATTACCCACCTCTGCGGGGCCAATTGGACACTGAGCAGATCTCTCTGGATGTGGAAAGAAGTTTGTTGTTTCTTTCCTGCGCCAGACGTGACGTTCCAACGTCCTGATACACTATACCCCCCCTCCCCCTTTTTTCAGCTCCACCCCTTCCCCCCCCCCCACCTCCACCCTCACTTAACCGCGCGCTCACAAATAATAAAATAAATAAAATAAAAAACACAAACAAACAATTCATAGATAGCCTGGTGGAGGGGGAGAGGGTGAGGGACGTTTAGCTATTAATAGCTTTGATCAAGAGGTTATGTGTATACACAAGCCCTGTTGGCTGAACCTCTTGACGTGGGGGAGAGGGGGGGTGAAAGGTCAAGGGGGTACCAGAATGTTGAAGAATAAACGAGTTCTTCAATTCAGTTATTTTAATGTAAAAAAAATTATGGGGGGGGGGGGGAGGAGGGGTGAAGTAATTTTTGTTTGTCGATATGGTTGGCTTTCGCATCAGTGGAAAACTAACCATGATCTAGGGTCATAGGTCGTAGGGCAGTTTGGGGACAACTGGGACTTCTGAAATAGGTCGTCGGGCAGTTTAAGGACAACTTGGACGGGACTTCTGAAATAGGTCATCGGGCAGTTTAAAGACAATTGGGACGGGGACTTCTGAAATAGGTCGTCGGGCAGTTTAAAGACAATTGGGACGGGGACTTCTGAAATAGGTCGTCGGGCAGTTTAAGGAATACTGGGACGGGGACTTCTGAAATAGGTCGTCGGGCAGTTTAAGGAATACTGGGACGGGGACTTCAGAAATAGGTCGTCGGGCAGTTTTAGGAATACTGGGACGGGGACTTCTGAAATAGGTCGTCGGGCAGTTTAAGGAATACTGGGACGGGGACTTCTGAAATAGGTTGTCGGGCAGTTTAAGGATAACTGGGACGGGGACTTCTGAAATAGGTCGTCGAGCAGTATGAGGACCATTGTGAACAACAAAACTACTCTTTTTCAGAATCCTTATTCAAATATCTATCTATGTGTGGATATATATGTGTCGATCTATCTATCAATCTATCGATCTATTCAATCCATTATCTAGCTTTATATTTCTCTCTCTATTTCTATACTTAGCTATCTATCCGAGAAATCTATCTACGGTATATACATTCGTTCCTTCAACTATTTCTATTGCGAGTGTTTAGAATTTAGAATATTGTCTTGTGAGCCTGAAAAACTTCACATCCTGCCTTCCCACTTCAAGGTATTAAGCCAGAAATTCAATTATAATTCAATTAACGTTGAAGTCAGGCTTTCCTCTCATTTTCTCATTTTCCAACACACTCCATTCCAAGATGCTTTCTAGTTAGCCGCTCATTAAATAAAGGAAATTTTTCGTTCAAAGTTCGGAAGTTTGTTTTTTGGTCTTTAAACTTTCGGAGTTTTTGGTTTCTTTTCTCAAAGTTTGGAGTTTTTGGGCATAAAGAGTTTTTGTTTTAAATTAACTTAACATCAAACAGGCGGTTTGGTTATAAAAGTTATAAAAAGTAAAGTGTCCCGTCGGACCAAATTGATCCATAGGGCCGGTGAAGCAGCGTTCACCAGTTTCTGTGGCCACGACATATTAGGGGATTGTGTGCAGAGCCGCCTTCACCCATCAGAGCTGGGTAGACTCAGGGACACCTCCCAGACCCGGGTAAAAATCCTAGCCGCCACCAGGATTCGAGCCTTTAGCTCTCTTTGGTTCGCCAGCAGAACACTCTGCCGCTCGTCCACCGTGTTTGGTTAGACCTGGTCTTAACCCTTCCTGTACCGACCTACTTTCTATCTATGCTATCTTCAGTCTCGCTATATACGCGCCCGGGACTGTAAGGGTTAATTATATATATTTTTTAAAAACACTAAATGCCTTTTTAAGAACAATTTTACATACTAGGTTTTAAGGAGATACTGGTGATCTTCTCTTAATGCTATGAAAAAACACACGGATAAAATATAAGTCGGAGCAAGCTAAGATGGGGACGATTTCACAGGATAGGAAAGAATTCATGTATAAACATGAGTGGCACCTGGGCATTGAATGGGTTGCCTGAACTAATGATATATTTGCTATTCTACTACAACAGATATTTCTGGCTTGAGTCCACTGACTACATGGGCCGGCTGGTCATGCAGTTAGTTCACCGGACTGTCAAACAACACGTCGTGGGTTTTATCCCTACCGCCGACCGATCCATGCCGCCCTTCAGGAGTTTTGTGCCTAGTGGACGTATAATTTTCTATCTAGAAGGAACGTCTGTAAAACTAAGTTACAAGTAAACCTCATTATCTGTGGAGCAGAGGGACAAGTAAACATCCACCTTGTCTTTTAAATAAACGAACCATTAACAGGTCAGAATGACCCACCCAACACATTGTCACCAGGGGTCAGAATGGGCGATAATTGATGGTTTTGTCCAATTTTCAATGCTTTTTAAAAAGGGGAGCAATTCGAAGGAAATCTCGAAGACTGATGAGCTGGAGTTTAGAAGTACGACCCGCGACTGTCTCTTGGTGCTTGAAGTTATTTCGCTGGAACCTTCTGGAACTTCTATGACAACATACTCTCTCAGTGACTCACATAAGTACTACTGATGCCGAAAGCCTGGAGTTCGAATCCAGACAACAACAAACAACAACAAAAAAAGACTGGGATTATTATCCGGGCCTGAAAGTCTCCCCCGAGTCTAACCTACTTGAAATTAGCTGAGGAGAAATAAACGACGTTTCGATATTGTGCTGGCCACACAACCCCCCTTTGATGTCAGGATGAAACAAAAATATGCGTGAGCGCTGCTTCTCTAGCCCCATGGTCTATGGCCTTTTGTCCAACATGATTTTATTTTTATCTTATATTAAGCACTTTCTGGAACATTTTCCTTGACCTGTGCTGGTAAGTTAAACCAGGACTTGAACCTAATACTTTCAAATACTTAATTGACATTTTCTACCCGACCACTTCGCCGACGTTTGAACTGAAAGTGATGGCGCACCTTTGCCGCTCAGCTCACGCAGTTTTTTTTTTAGTATTCGTTGTCAGTGGAAACTGACAAAGCACTGACAGGTGTCATTGACATGTCCTGGCAGATGTGTCGTATTTATCTTTTTGTTTGTTGGTTTGTTTCAAACACGAGAACGGGGGAAAGGATGTGAAAGACACACAGTGGTGGGAGGGGAGTGGTGGCCTTTCTTACTGTGCAGAGAAAGCAGCAGACGATCAGGTAACAAAATACAAACGAAGGTATTTTTAAAAAACAAACAGACGGGAGAGGTGTGGGCATGGACAACAGGAACTATGGGATGAAAACCAAAAGTAGGAAGTTAGAGGGTATGAATCAAATGTTTCAAAACAGGACAAAAGAAGGGGTCAGGGAAAGTGGGTGGGTGGGGGGGGGGGAGTTAGACTGAGTTTTTGATACAAATACAGCGTTAAAATTTGTTCTGACCAAAATGAAGCACCATACATTTCATCTTATATCACACATGGCACTGCTTTTCTCTCAGTTAACGAGTTATGACGCTATTATAAATAGCGGAATTCTTTTTTTCAGGGGTACGGGGAGGAAGGGGTAAGGCAAGGAACTTGTGGTGGGAGTGGCGTGGAGTGAATATTGAAATTGGAGGTGTTTACAATTTCGACTAACATGAACGTTTTTTTATGACATTCTAATTTTAAATCAATTTTGATTGATTGCCAAATATTGATAAAAATTGATTAAAATATCGATATTTGCATTTTAATATGCCTTACTCTTTTGACGTCTAAATTCAATAATGATTCAACTTGTAACGGCACAAACGCAGCGGGTGCACCACGTCGTATCGACGGGGAAATAAACATGGAAACCATGACAAAACGTGTAAACCACGTGTATTTTTCACCCCGTCGATACGACGTGTTGTGTCCGCTGGGAGGAAAGAAAACGGCACAAAGTATAATATAGGCCATAACACGAAATAACCAAAAAGTCTCACGATCTAATCTAGATATAAACAAATACTTTAAACTGTGAGTTAGCTTTGGATTAGTGAGTTTGTACACAATCGTTACATAGGCGTGGCAGTAGGTTATACCGGTTTTACACTGGAGGAAAGGGGCCAGTGCAGGGGAGGTCTCGATCAGCTATCGCACCGAAAAGTCCCGGGTTCGAGTCCTGGATTTGTTCCCAAGTCTGGAGCGTGTAATTTCCTGAGTCTATCAAGCTCTAATGGATACCTGGCATTAGTTAGAGCAGAGTAAAGGCTGCTGCATTTCAGTCATTGATCAATGTAAACAAATATTAAATAAATAGGATTTCAGGTTTAACTAGAACAGCACAGACGTACATCGTATCATGTTTTTTTTACCTTGTACTTGAAGTGTATCCCTACTTGTTACTCCGTAATGGATTATTGTCTTATTCACAAAATATATCATTACATAAACAGTTGATCTATAACTGAAATGACTACTTATTTCTTCTTGTTGAGCTTCAAGTACCGATCCATGGATGAGTGATTAGGTTTAAATGCGTTTATTTCTTCCTTCATTTCTTCCTTCATTCCTTCATTGAGTTTAACGATGAAAAGAATACCGATTCGTGGAGGGTCATATTATGTAGTAAACATATGATATTTTTATACGTAAACTAGCCAGGAAACTAAACTATACCATATAGTTTAACACTGATGTCTTCTAATTCCTACAACTAAACCATGAATCTAAGCCACATTTAAGACAGTTTAACGCTGAACTCTTCCAGTCTCGACATCGAAACCATCAAAAGGTAGGCTGGTCCAGCGGTTAGTACTCCGGGCTGTCGACTAGATGATCCGGGTTTTAACCCTGCCGCCCTGCGTGAGATTTGGGCTATTGACCTAATCTTCTTTCTAGAAGGATCGTATGTAAACTCATAAGCCATAAGATGAGCTAAGCCACCTATATTACAGTTTAATACTGAACCCCACCAAATCCTACATCTAAACCATCAAGCTAAGCCACATATTAGACAATTTAACACTGAACACCACCAATTCCTACATCTAAACCATGGATTCTAAATGGGGGCGTTATCTTTCCCCGAAGGGCGGTGAGAGGCTTTAGGGGGGCGCTGACCTTCCAGGGGGCGATTGGGGGGGTGGCGGTGAATGGCAAGTGGGCGGTACAAACGTACCTGGTATATTTTGAACACCTCAGCTATTGGAATCGATTAGTTTTTGGATGAAATGTGATGTAAACGCAGTTGCTGCTAAATATCTGATATCCCCCAACAGTAGGCCTACCTATTATTATACAATAAGAAATAGGAATCGCAATGACTTTTCGAAGAAGTAAGGGTCAGTATAGTATTAGACAAATATGGTGTGCGGCCGGCTGGTCCAATGATTGGTTCATCTGACTGTCCATGCCGGGTTCTATCCCTGCCGCCGACCGTTCCTGTACTGAAATAATCGTAAGCTAAAAGTAAAGCTTGATTGACTAGTAGCGTGGACAGATCCAGTTATATATTATATGGTGAGGTCTTTAGTTTAGGTGCTAATATTAATGATATTTTCTGAGATGTCATTTAATAATTTAATGTGTTTTTTGACATTTTTTTTTTATCGTCAATAGAACAATTCGGAGTAAATGCGTAGTAGACATACAAACAAGGTAGTCAATGTAAATGTTTGAAAATATACATAGAAATTTTTTAATCATATAATATTTGTATAATGTTTCAATACTTTTTACAGTTTGACCATTTCAAAGTTGTAAATTGTGAGCCATTTTTTTTAATAAAAGAAAAAAAAAACATTAGAAATATTACCTTAAATGAAACGGGTTAATTATCTCCCTTTAATTAAAAAAAACCGTGATTCAATAGTGAGGCCAAACAAGTTCTGTTTTGTAATGTAACAAACATTACTGAATAGTTATTATTTCTTTATATACATTTAAAATTATGGTATTCATAACAAGTTGTAATGATTGAAGGATTATAATAATTTACGTTTCCTACATTAATTGTTTTCCATTTAAGGAGTTTATATTTTACACATTAATAATTACAGAAATTACATATTATAGTGCTATTAAATAAGTCTCTTATATTTCTAAATTAAGAATACAAATAAATGTGTTTGTGAATTACGTATATTTATGTTTAATTAAAGAAGATGAGCATAAAAACTCTTTGAAATGTAATTAGTCTGTATGAATTTATAAACGGTCAATTGTAAGTGACCTCTTCGTATGCTTAACACAGCTTTCATTTGCGATAAAAAAAATGTTCACAAGTTGAACCAAAAGCTGAAAGTAAAAAAGCGAATGCAGTTGAGAATAGCAGATGATTTTCCTACGCAGTTCCCTCCCAGATTTTTCCGCAAATGGTCACATTTAGATGCCCATGTTTAAAATTCAACTTGCTCCGTTATAAATCGCCAATATTCCTTCACTTTAAAAAAAATATATAGATCTAAGAAGGATGTAGTAATATCAAATCACTTAGGCGTGGTGTGGTATAAAAAAATTAGTCCGATTTGAAAGTTTTGCCTTTGATTAGAAAACTCCGATTTGAGTGCTTCGATGTACTTCTGATAAAGCCCAACTATCTATCTTAATATATTCATTAACATTGGGGTGTACACAGAATTAATTCTTTTGAAATTGTTTTTACTGCAAGATAATAATATGTCCAATTCCAATGCAAATCCTTTCCAGTACAAATGTAAATACAAGTTCAACTCACTGCAATGTGTCAGAAACATCGGCTTCAGCAGTCCATTTTCCTCATTCAGAAACATCGGCTTCTTTGGTTGCCGACCCCTGATTTAGATTACAATATTTTTATTATTAATATATGTAGTACTATAGTACTATTATTGTTTCAATGTAATTTTTTTGTTTTGCCAATTTTATAATTTTCGTGTTATGTCTATGCCTTTATTGTACTCTTGTACTATGTAGCAAAAAAAAATATAGTTCATTGACGAGGACTACAAGCGATTGCTACTGCACACAGAGACACAGAGGTTGGTTAGCAGAAGATGACCATTTAAATATAATGTATGAGACTTGGATTCGGTGCTCTAGTTTTTTAAAAGCTAATGCGATTCTTTGGGAGAAAATCAAACAGTTTCTCTAGGTCTGTGAGTTTTGGCAATAATTTTGTATTGCATTCTTATCACCCTCTTTTGTGGAAAGTGGATTTTATGCTAATACCATTTGGTTGTCAAAAAACAACAACAACACAAGCTGCAAATAGTGAAGCGTGGAGACCTAAGACTTTTGCAACCAAAATTGAAACAAATATAGACAAACTACTAGCAACACACCAGGCAAACAATTCACATTAATATTCATTTTTTTTAAGCTTCTTGTTTAGGTAATTTTTTTATTTAGTAATTCTAACAATATGTTTCCTTGTCAGTTTTCTTTAAAGGTAATAAATAAGCACACAAATCTGGTCGGTCTAAGAAAAATTGCAGAAATTATATTGATCCTTTAACTTTCAGAGGGGTGGAGGAATGGGCGCTAAAATAAAGGTGAGGGGCGGGGAGCGGGAAAAAAAATGTAAAAGGGGGCGGTGAGCCGAAAAAGGTTGAGAACCTATGATTCTAAACCATCAAACTAAGCCACCTATAAGACAATTTAACACTGAACTCCACCAAAGTCCTACATCTAAAATCTAAACCATCAAACTAAGCCACCTATAAGACAATTTAACACTGAACTCCACCAAAGTCCTACATCTAAAATCTAAACCATAAACTAAGCCACCTATAAGACAATTTAACACTGAACTCCACCAATTCCTACATCTAAATTCTAAACCATCAAACTAAGCCACCTATAAGACAATTCAACACTGAACTCCACCAATTCCTACATCTAAATTCTAAACCATCAAACTAAGCCACCAAAAAGACAATTTAACACTGAACTCCACCAAAGTCCTACATCTAAAATCTAAACCATCAAACTAAGCCACCTATAAGACAATTTAACACTGAACTCCACCAATTCCTACATCTAAATTCTAAACCATCAAACTAAGCCACCAATAAGACAATTTAACACTGAACTCCACCAAAGTCCTACATCTAAAATCTAAACCATCAAACTAAGCCACCTTTAAGACAATTTAACACTGAACTCCACCAATTCCTATATCTAAATTCTAAACCATCAAACTAAGCCACCTATAAGACAATTTAACACTGAACTCCACCAATTCCTACATCTAAATTCTAAACCATCAAACTAAGCCACCAATAAGACAATTTAACACTGAACTCCACCAAAGTCCTACATCTAAAATCTAAACCATCAAACTAAGCCACCTATAAGACAATTTAACACTGAACTCCACCAAAGTCCTACATCTAAAATCTAAACAATCAAACTTAGCCACCTATAAGACAATTTAACACTGAACTCCACTAATTCCTACACCTAAATTCTAAACCATCAAACTAAGCCACCTATAAGACAATTTAACACTGAACTCCACCAATTCCTACATCTAAATTCTAAACCATCAAACTAAGTTACCAATAAGACAATTTAACACTGAACTCCACCAAAGTCCTACATCTAAAATCTAAACCATCAAACTAAGCCACATATAAGACAATTTAACACTGAACTCCACCAAAGTCCTACATCTAAAATCTAAACCATAAACTAAGCCACCTATAAGACAATTTAACACTGAACTCCACCAATTCCTACATCTAAATTCTAAACCATCAAACTAAGCCACCTATAAGACAATTTAACACTGAACTCCAACAATTCCTACATCTAAATTCTAAACCATCAAACTAAGCCACCAATTAGACAATTTAACACTGAACTCCACCAAAGTCCTACATCTAAAATCTAAACCATCAAACTAAGCCACCTTTAAGACAATTTAACACTGAACTCCACCAATTCCTATATCTAAATTCTAAACCATCAAACTAAGCCACCTATAAGACAATTTAACACTGAACTCCACCAATTCCTACATCTAAATTCTAAACCATCAAACTAAGCCACCAATAAGACAATTTAACACTAAACTCCACCAAAGTCCTACATCTAAAATCTAAACCATCAAACTAAGCCACCTATAAGACAATTTAACACTGAACTCCACCAAAGTCCTACATCTAAAATCTAAACAATCAAACTTAGCCACCTATAAGACAATTTAACACTGAACTCCACCAATTCCTACATCTAAATTCTAAACCATCAAACTAAGCCACCTATAAGACAATTTAACACTGAACTCCACCAATTCCTACATCTAAATTTTAAACCATCAAACTAAGCCACCTATAAGACAATTTAACACTGAACTCCACCAAAGTCCTACATCTAAAATCTAAACCATCAAACTAAGCCACCTATAAGACAATTTAACACTGAACTCCACCAATTCCTACATCTAAATTCTAAACCATCAAACTAAGCCACCAATAAGACAATTTAACACTGAACTCCACCAAAGTCCTACATCTAAAATCTAAACCATCAAACTAAGTGACCTATAAGACAATTTAACACTGAACTCCACCAATTCCTACATCTAAATTCTAAACCATCAAACTAAGCCACCTATAAGACAATTTAACACTGAACTCCACCAATTCCTACATCTAAATTCTAAACCATCAAACTAAGCCACCTATAAGACAATTTAACACTGAACTCCACCAATTCCTACATCTAAATTCTAAACCATCAAACTAAGCCACCTATAAGACAATTTAACACTGAACTCCACCAAAGTCCTAGGTCGAGGGCAAGTAATAAACAAAGCTCTAATATCTCTATGCATCTAAGTCTACACTTCTGCGGGCAGACTGCTCGGGTCGATCGTATCGGTTCCCTATCCACGCATCTACGTATGCTTGAAACAGGTGAATGAATGGCGCTGGGTGCTGGGTGGAGGGCGTGCGTGGGAGGAAAAATACTTCGGTCTCAAAACTCCAAGAAATACAAATTGACACTGAAACATTTTTATCTTTTTAAAAAGTTGAAAAAATGTTCTACAGATTTTTATCTTTACATTGAAACTCTGGACGAAAGTTGTTTCCCTTTCACCTGCGTCGTTAGCCTTGTTATTGTTTGAATGACTGTTCATGTGAGAGTTTTGAATTTAACCAATGAGAAACGATGTAACAATGTAAAGTATCACAACTTCTTTCCCCCTTTGACCCCCACCCCCCAGAAAACGTACGTTAAGACAAGGGGTACTCTACGAGCTGTGGGAGGCAGTCTTGCTTGCTAGGTTTATTTTTTTCTACAAATCTTTCCATCCCTTCTGTAGTTTAGAGCTCAAATTTCGAGGTTGTATTGTCTAGTTCTTCTATTACACTCTTTCAACATATGCTTCTAGTTTTTTCTTTCATTTTATCAGTTCTTGGGGTTTTCTTTCTGAATTTTGAATTGTTGCATTTTCGGCCCATCATCAGCGAACGTTGTTGTCATGTTTTCATGTACCCATTTTGTTGCTTTTATATATTTTTAAATTTTTTAGTACAGTTGAATTTGTTATATATAGTTGATTATAGAATTTGGTTTTATTTAGCTGACAAGTTCATGAAGGGTTCTACATTTATAGTATTTATGTCGGATTTCACAAAATGTACTGCATTCCTACAAAATGTATGAAACTTAGGGTGAAATTGCAGAAAGCACACATTTGAGCCGTTTCTCGATTCAAGAGAAAAAAAAATTTGCTCGTTTTGTATGTCCTGTATGTAGTCTGCAGAGAATAGCTTCGTGCTTTCGAATGAGCTTGCCTGTACCATGCCAGGTTAGCACGTTTTCCTAATATTGAGGTTTGTTGCGTTCGGATCCTAAGGAGTTTGCCCAGTTTTGTTTCTGACAAATGTATTCTTCTAGTCTTTCTTTCTTTGTGGCAGTGTATGCTTAAACGTTTTCTTTCTGTCATAGTAGAAGTAAAGAAAGTATCTTGTCGGACGAAATTGATCCATGGGGCCGGTGAAGCAGCGTTCACCAGTTTCTGTTTCCATGTCATAAAGGGAGATTGTGTATCCAGCACAATGTTTAGCCGCCCCTCAGAGATGGGTAGACCCGAGAAAAAATTCAAGCCTTCATCAGAATTAGAACTCAGGACCTTCGGTACGCCAGCCGAACGCGCTGCCGCTCGGCCGCCACGCCCCATCTTCTGTAAACATATATTCTGACGCCAATGGTCTTTCATATTCCCAATCTCCATAAAGCCCCGCTAAGACAAATGCAAATATATAACTATATATCTATCTTCGTCGAAGAACATTGAAAGAAGCGGGAACCATAGATCTATATCAGTGTCAGACTATCCACCCAACTTAGTCAAAACAAGTTTTTGTGTCTGTTATTTCAGTACGGCCAATTATTTTTGTTTATGAAGATTAGTGTTATTCAACTATGTGTTGTTTAGACTAGCACTGCTCTATTTATCTAATAATTGTGTGCATTCACAATTTCACATCTTACGGGAGGGGGTATTAACAGTAAAGCTGTTTAAAAGGGTGAAGGCCAAAGCCCCTGAAATTGAATTATTCCAGCGTTGTCTTGGTAGATTGATATCTACTTTATAGAATCATGTCTGGGCTACAGTTATCTTCCATCGACAGACTGCAGGGAAATTTATTTCCTCCTGAAATTGAATTAGGTACATTTTGTTTTTTGGAAGGTCCCTGAATATATAGTCTGAAAGGCATTTTCAATTATTCATAGTGTACCGTTAGAACAATTTTTCCCACACGCCAAGTTTTCGGATTAGCAATTTCGGCGGCATAACTCTGGTTGGATGCTGTAATCAAAAATAAGAAAGCGAAAAAAGCTTCTGGGAATTATTGTCAACCTTATCTCCTAGTATTTTTTCTATATTTTTTTTTCAATTGATAATTCAAATAGTAAGACACTTGTTTTGGTTCTGTATAGGCGGCAGACCTGAAAACTAATAACATTCATTTCAAGTTCTATATTAATTACTAGTTGAATTACCCGGCGTTGCCCGGGGGAAACAATTACAATTACAAAGGCGTACATGTACAGAAACAATTTTTTGGTGAAAACACGAATAAATTTAGAGTAAAAATCAACCTCAACAAATTTAAATAATAATTTACATATACAAATTTGTCATCCTCAACTTTAAATAGCATGATTAGGTTAAAGAAATTATTATTTTACGATAAGATGTCTTTATTGATCTAAACAAATGGAAATTTGTCTTGATTACAGAATGATATTTTGTCTTTCAGCGTATTATAAATTTAGGATTTTGGTATTGGGAAAGATAAAAAAGAGAGATTTAAAGATGGTCTAATTGCAACCTTAACCCTTACAGTCCCGGGCGCTATAGCGGAACTAAAGGCAGCATAGATAGAAGTAGGTCGGTACGGGAAGGGTTAAGAGAACTAGACGTGGACCCAGACAGGTGGGAGGCACTGGCGGCCGACAGAGGCAGGTGGCGAAATGTTATATTGTCAGGGACACAATCGGCAGAAAGTAACAGAACCTCCAGGGTTGAACAAAAACGTACAAATAGAAAAGCGAAGCAAACCTGCAAGGAGCTACCAAACCCCACAGCCGCATCTTTTGTGTGCAATACCTGCACAAAAGCACTTTCAGGGCCCATATAGGACTAATAGGCCACCAAATAAGCCACAATACGAGTGGGAGACGTGGTCATCCTCGGAAATGAGGGACGAACAACAACATTAATAACGTATTTACGTTTTATTATGTCGAAACAAAAAATTTATGATTGGTCTATACCGTTGGTCGGCAATTTTTTAATAATAGTGTGACGAAGAGGGATTTATAAATCCTTCTGCGTGCCGACACACTAAAAATCATCTTGCTTTAGCACTCACTTTCTTAAATAGCCGTTTTGTGAGTCATCCGCGAGCCATTGAAAATAGCTCGGCGTGCCAATCATGACCCGCGTTTCGTAAGTTGCCGATCCCTGGTCTAAAACTGAATTCTTATAGCAAAGCCATACAATTTGAAGATTAAATATAATTATTCATTTTTATTTACCGAAATATTAAGGAAAACTTAAAAGTAATGAAAACAAAACAAATACAAATAAATTGTGTAATCGATATAAAAATAGCCTTTGTCTATTTTATAACAAAGGAAAAATGTTTGGGCCTATCCCTTACTGAGAATCAAACCTCCGTCTCCCGTATAATTAATAGATTTTACTTACTGGAAACATTTAGGAAAGCTTAAAAGTATAAGATCTTTACAATCTTTCAAAAAGTAGGCTAAATAATCATGTAATAATTTTAGTCTTAACGTTTAACTTAACGTTTTTACATATTTTTTTTTTTTTTTTTTTTATTTATTTATTATTTTTTTTTTTGTAATTTCTCAGCGAGGAAAGGAACCCAGTTCACCCGCCGGCCAGTCGAGGACGGGAACACTTTCCATAGAGAAGCGAGAAGGAGGAGAGAACAAATGCATATAAGTACTCTTTCTTCCCGAGTGGCATTCGGTCATGGAATGTGTTGCCTGAACAAACCAAGAAAACCAGTAACTTAACATAATTTTAAAGATTAATAAAAATGCAAGACTAGACTCGGACCACGGATGAGCGTAGGACTCAATAATCTTCTTCATAGAAGGAGCGTCTGTAATGTATAAGATAAGATAAGATTAAAATAAACTAATCTCGTCTGACCAACTTGACCCATAGGGCCGGTGAAGCAGCGTTCACCAGTTTGTGTGGCCAGCACAATGCACAGCCGCCTTTACATTAACTTCAAGTAAGGTCTGGAACCTGTCAGAGCCTACACCAGGATTCGAACACAGGACTTTCGGTACGCCAGCCCAACGCGCTGCCGAACGGCCACCGTGCCCACAGGAGAGATAGCTCCAGGGCACCAACAGAGGAATCTCTGCCCTCAGTCATTAGCAATTCTAGCCTCGTGATTCAAACAGCACCGGGGTTTAAGATACTAAGGTCACGTGTCTTTAAATTAACCAATGGGAATCGGATTTGACACACACAGTCTACTATTTAATCATATTATAGATAGATCTTTACCACAACAGGCGCCAAAACACAATTCAATGTTGTTGTTGTTGTTTGTTATTATCCCAAACGCATTTACCAAAGTGTTCAAGTAAAGTCTAAATCTCGATGTCATCCAGAACATTCCATTACTGTTTTCATTTCTACTGACACGGCATTGTCTCCCTTAGTGTGAAAGTTTATTCACAGGCTATCTCCCATCATTACTCAGAAAATAAAAAAAAACAAAAAAAACAACAAGGGAAGAAACTTTCGACTGGATCTATATCTGTACAAAGAGTTACTATTCTTTCTCCAAGAAGAGTACTGCGTAACTTATTTAAAAAAAAAGATGAAATAAATTTCATTATAATTTCAAGTCAATACAAGAAAATAAACTTAAAAAGATTAAAACATATTTATAATATCTGTTTTATCGTTTAATAATATACATATCTGAATTAGTCTATCTATCATATTAAGATACACACATTTATCATAAACGATTTTACTAGAAATGTCGATATTTTTTTACCTGTTCTTTTGGTACAATCTTTGAAAAAAAAATAATTAAAAACAGTAATTTTAATCTTATCAAATGTAATAGGGGGAATAATACATCTAATTAACCAATGTTTAAAATATACGAGTTTTTTTTTTTATGCAATAGAGCGTTCTCAGTAGGCGGAGCTTAAGTTTTTTTGTGTAAATTTAGTGACGTATTTGTGTAAATATAGAACCCACTTGAGGTACAAACGTAACATGGTGAAAGTGAAGTACTTCTTTATCATGCAAAATTCACATCTGAATATTGGCTATCCTACTCAAAAATAAGGAGGTAAATAGTAGTACTGTAGATTAATTGATTAATGTGATTAGGCTAGGGCCGGCTAGACCTATTTACACTTTCAATTTCACTTTATAGGCCTACACTTTTAATGTTTCGTAGGCTAGGCTACGATGTCAAGCGATATTGTTGGTGAATAGGCTATCTAGTCAAGTAACTATTAGGCTCACATCGTCTATGATCTATGTCTATGATAATAATAAAATAGCCTATTTTATTTAACATACATAATACAGCTTAAATCTTAATAAGACTTGAAACACAACACATTGTTTAAAAAAAGCTCGAGCCTATATGAAACTTTATTAATACAGCGGCCATATTTAATTGTACACCATTACTCAAAGTAAACACAAATCACGTGCTTTTTGTCACGGGATTGCAAACGCCCTATAGGGTTATATCAAAGACTATAATAAGATGAACAGCTTGCTTTAATATATCTGCTACATGATATTTTGAAACACGTAGTTTCGGAATTTCTGATCGCACTAAGTCCTCAATGATTTTCTCAATGGAAAATTACGATTGAAATCGAAAGTTGTATACAGCGGAAACCTTTAAATGCAATCATAGGAGCGTAGAAGTAATTTAAGACAAGACTTATAGGTTGCGCACGGAAACAAAAGAGCATATAGGCTCTAAAAATAGAGCAAGCGGTCCATCTTATTATATATCTTTGGATATACGCAAAGGTTTGTTTCTGTTTAACATAATTATCCAAATAATTTGTATAGACAATGTAGTGCAGTGTGTTATGTCCCTTATTTTAACTCTTCCCGTACCGACCTACTTCTATCTATGCTGCCTTCAGTTCCGCTATGTACGCGCCCGGGACTGTAAGGGTTAAACCTCGATTATGCTCTCCCTTGTGTTTTCCAACTCATCTTCCAGTCCAGACGCTGAGAGCTGACCGCCCGATTTCTCGAGGGTGGAAATCCTTGTGGAAAAGGAGAGAGGGTGAAAAGTCCGGAGGGAGTTCTCCAGACAGACCTGCTTCCGTCCGTCGCCACAGAATGAAAAGTTTACGCCTATGCTAAAAAAATAATATTACATTCAATAAACAATCAAAGTTGTTGTTTCAAGTTTTTTCCCCGGTTTCCTTAGCCAAACATTCAATCCATGTACAGGAACACAAAAGACAAGCTGTTGGAAGACTTCACCAATTTCTTTTACTTTTTGAAGAAAAACGATTTCCAATTCCCCGATCCCCGTAAATCATTTCTCTAAACTCTATAAACTAACAATAACTGCAAAACGAAATTAAAAGGAACATCAAAGATGTAAATTTTTTTTTAGTAAGAAAGAATCCCTGTACAAATGGGACCTGACGCCTCAAAGTGTTTCTATCTATTCCATATTTTCCAGGCAGGCCATGTTTTATCATCAGCAGCCAAGACGCAGCGTCTTCATTTCGTCAACAACTCCAGAATTGGCCGCGCCGTCTCTCCGCGGGAGGGGGTGGAAAAAATTTAACGGGGGGGGGGGGGGGAAGAGGGAAGGCGGGAGGGAGACAGACGAGATTAGTAGCGGGCAAAATGTTTCTCTGTTCAGATATTGGTCTTAACGTCACGCGCACTTGCCCGGCAAATTGAAATGTGTCACTTTCTTTATCTCCATCACGGCCGTGTCTATTTTACTATCAATTTCTTTCCTTTTTTTTTCTTTCTTCTTCATCTTCTGTTTCTATTTCTCTCCGTTTACTTCCCGACATTTGCTCTTCGGATGCCCAGAGTACAAGTAGACAAATAGATAGAAATTGTTTGACTGTGGACAAATTAATATAGAGAGAAGGTTAATTTAATAAAAAGGCCAATCAGGTCCCCAAACATAGAGCTGGGACAGCGGTTGAAAGCAATTAATGATGTTGGCCGACAAAAAAATAGAAGCTAATAAAAATGACTTGGCCAGGTAAAAGCAACGTACCCGAATTGATCCATAGGGCCGGTGAAGCAGTGTTGACCAGTTTCTGTGGCCACGACATACTAGGGGATTGCGTGGCCGCGTTTACTTTACCACAACAAAGGTCAGGTACCCATCAGACCTGGGTAGACTCCGGGACACCCCCCAGACGAACATATCCTTAGCCTTTACCCAGGACCTTCGGTACGCCAACCGAACGCACTGCCGCTCGGCCACTGTGAATGTTTTCAGGTGTTTGTGGACATTGTTTGGGTCTGCAAACTACACGAACCCTCATACAAATATTATGTTCTAGTGTCTTTTGTCAAGGATCTGATTCTCTTGGCAATAATTCACTTAAGCCACTCGATGACAGTTTAGGTTAAATAATTTAATAACTGAACCTTTTCTGCACAAGTTTCGAATAGAATTCCAATGCGGACTTATAAACAAAATTAACAATAGTTAATGTTAAAGTGCTGTATAAAGAACAAGCAAAATTCCCTGGCGTTGCCCTGGGGGAAGGTTAGATAGGCCTCTGGGCTATAAGCTACAGATAAAAATTTCATAAACTACAATTAACAAAAAGCTATATATCTACTAAATTTAAACAAAAAAATTATTATTTACTGAAAACATTTAGCAAAGTAATTTTTAGATAAATGTTGCAAAAAAAAAGTAATATTAATGGAATTCTATTTTTGTAAGTAGAAAAAGAAAGAGAAAGCTATCATTGTGGAATCGAACCCAGGTCGCCAGCATGGCAGTCGGATATACGGTAACCACTCAGCTAGGGAGTACACCCATGCCGGAAGCAACATCGCAAAAGTAAAATATGAGACAATAATGTCATGTGTCATTTAAATATACCAATGGGGATCTGAATCCACACACACAGTCTATTTTATATAATATATATATGTACACACAAATGGTTGATTAAAAAAAAAAACTTCAATAACACTCTTTAATAACAAACAGCAATATTAAGGCATACACATCTGGGCACTTTATATAGTTTCTAGTACAGAAGATGCTAGAAAGAATTTGCCCAAACGTGTTAGAAGATTAGAGGAAAATACCCAACTAGAAATATTTAGATACTTCTAGAAAATATATTTAAATTTATATTTGTCTACACAAATAATCTCTAAAGGACAAAATTGAATATAAATAAAAAGCTTGAAAATGCATTATTGACACAATTCTAAATATACAACAGGCTAAATCTGACTACTTCAATGTGATAACACAGTGAATGCCAAATGTTATACAGTCTAGAACACAGTGGTGTTTATGATAAGTGTAAATGAATTATTACATATAGCCCAGTTTTATCTTTGGCGTTTATCAATGTTATTTATGTGCAACGAGATAGAGAGGTCAGGTTGGATGTGATACATGTAAGCCAATGCGTAATGTTATGATCTGACGCTAAAGTATTCCACCCCGTGATATTGCATTCTCAGAAGTTATAAGTGTGTAGTGATTCAACACGCCCGTTTGAATTAACGTGGCCTAGCAGGCAGCGCGTTCTGCTAGCGTAACGAAGGTCTAGGATTCGAATACAGGGTGAGGTCCATGAATTTGGTTTCCCGGTTCTGCAGGGTGTCCCTGAGTCTACATAGCTCTTATGTATAGCTGACGTTAGTTTAGGGTGGATGATCCCTCTGATAGGACCTTTGATAGGAAATGTAGGTTGGAAACTGGCCGGTAATTCTTTAGGCATTTAGCATCCAGATTGGACTTTTTATTAAAAGAAGCTCGACAAGCGCATGATTGAAAGACTGTGGGACTATGCCGGTAGTCAACGACGTATTAATTATTTCCGTGATAACAGTAGCAAGTTCATCGAGGTAGTCGATTAGTTTTGAGCAGGGAATTGGGTCAAGATCACGTGACGTTTTTGACATCTTCATAATTAGGTTTTTAATATAGGCCTCGGACACGCAACTAAACTCACAGAGATAGGAACCCTGAAAATTGTGATAGTTGTCTGGCTGTGTAGTTCGATACGACATGTTAAAAACTTTAACCTTTCATTTTAGCAAAGACTATAATAAGATATACCGCTTGCTCTATTTTTAGAGCTTATGTGTTCTTTGTTCCGTGCGCAGCCAATAACGCTATCCTAATCTTAATTTTCCATTGCGAAAATTATAGCGATTAAATAAAACTGAAGTTTACAATAGGCCCCTACTAACGATAATCGGGAATTCCGTTAAGAAGACATCAAATAGCAGACATATTAAAGCAAGCGGTCCATCTTATTATAGTCTGTGGTTTGACGAGCCCTTAGAGTCACTCTATGGCATAGAGTCATAGAGAGTTTCTTCGGCTCATAGTCTCATTTTAGAGATTCGGGGCTCACTGGTGGTGTCCAGGAGCCATCGAAAGCAAAATGACCGGAAACATGACGTACTTAATAACTGAAGACTCAGGATGCTCTTCGGGAAAGCCCAAAAAACGAAGAACACCGCTACGGCCACAGCGACGCTCCAGTTTTCATAACTAGCCGTGAAAAAAGGCTGCCATTTTGGGGTAAGTTTGGAAAGCCACAGCCAGCTCATGATATCGGCTCGTGTGGCTATCGCAAATGCTGAGGTAGACCAAGACACCTGCAGTAGGCTACATTATTTTTTGGGGTGGTACATATTCGTTCTGTTTGTCAGTGTGTATTAGTGGATTGTATCTCCAATACAAAGCCCAAATCAAAATTGTGTTATACGGAGTCCTACAAACAGTATTTCTGAGGATTGTATTTGTTTTCTGTTACCAGAGCATGACAGATGATTGTGTTGCTGATACAGTGCCGTAGAAACATTGTGTAAATCGTTCTACTAAAACACTTGCTTTTAAGCTAATAGTGTAGCAATTTCGTGTTGTGTGTGTAAGTGTCGTAATGAATGCAGACACCTAGCGGACAAAGATTAAAAAATGAAACAAAGGGAAGTTACTGCCGAAAAGTAAACAGCTCTTGATTGTCTCCCCTAGCAACGTACAAACATGTTGGGAGTGGGTGGAAGGGGTGAGTACTCGAGTGTTTAAAACTACAGGTAATACACGTCTAGGATAAACTGCGAGTTGTTCCCCTTGAAAGAATGTGTCGGCAGAGAACTGCTGTGGATGGTACAGCCTGCTTAGTTTGTTTTTAAAGACTTTAATTGAGTTTATTTTACAGCTTGGTGGACTTTGTTTCTGTCTGGGGAAATGTTAAATGCTAAACAACTATCTATCCCTCTATCTCTCTCTCTCTCTCTCTCTCTCTATCTATCTATCTATCTATATGTCTGTCTATCTATCTATCTCTCTTTATCTCTCTCTATCTATCTATCTCTATCTCTATCTATCTATTTATCTTTTCAACTGTCCATCCTGCCGTTTTTCTATCCAACACTCTATCTATCCTTCTATCATTCTATTTATAGATCTATCTTTCTGTCTATCATTCTATCTATCTATCTATCTATCTGTCTATCTATCTATCTGTCTATCTATCTATCTATCTATCTGTCTATCTATCTATCTATCTATCTATCTGTCTATCTATCATTCTATCTATCTATCCATCCATCTATCTGTCTATCTATGTATCTATCTATCTATCTATCTATCTATCTATCTATCTATCTATCTATCTATCTGTCTATCTGTCTATCTGTCTATCTATCTATCTGTCTATCTATCTATCTATCTATCTATCTATCTGTCTATCTATCTATCTATCTATCTATCTATCTATCTATCTATCTGTCTATCTATTTATCTATCTCTCTGTCTAGATGACATAACCAAATATCAAACACATCGACTCTAAACGGCCAACAACCCAAAATGTGTAATGCCTGCCTCCCTTTCAAAATATAGCCCTCCCCCCCCCCGCTCCTCCGCCCCCCCCCCCCCCCCGTTTTTTTTCATGGGAATAAAAAAAACTTAAAAAGCAACAACATTTTATTTCAACGCTAAATGTTTTGCTGCAGACAAACATTACATGTAGACAAATAGCACGTGGGATGTTTACTTAGGGGTCACGTGGTTTTACTTTATGGATGCGGCAGAGAGACAGCATGTCCATTAAAAACAGGCCACCGGGAAATGGGCGGAGATAATGAGAGATGTCTGGAGCCGTGTGAAGTCTCGGGGACTGAACACTTCATTGTGGATGGGAATTCCCGAATAAATATGTCGGCTGTTGATCTGGCATTGGTGGTCACATAGTGTAGTAAGATATGGTGAGAAATATATACATAGAAAGATAAATAGATAGAGATAAGTATATAGGTATACAGATAAATAATTAGATAGATAGATAGATCGATAGATAGATAGATAGATAGATAGATAGACAAATAGATACATAGATATAGATGGATAGATAGAAGAGAGTAGTTATAGTTAAATAGTATAAATTAAAAAGAGCAAAATGGTAGAAAAAAAAAAGAGATGAAATATTACCGAGTGAGAAAGAGAATCGCCTACACATTGAATGGAAAGAGAGAAAGAGTAAGATTTTGAAAAAGAGAGAATGGTTGCAAAAGAGAGAGAGAGAGAGAGAAAGTGAGAAGGAAAGATAGAGTGCGTTTAAGAAGATCGAAAAAAGAAAAAAGGGAGATATAGACACTATGACAACATTAGCCTACTCTCTTTCCTTCTCTCTTTCCCTCTCTCCCTCTCTCTCTCTCTCTCTCTCTCTCTCTCTGCTGCTAATGACTCTTATTCTCCCAGTCTGTCTCCATGTTTTGCTCTTTCAATCTCTCTTTTTTTTTATCACTCTATTTCCAGCTACCCGCGCACGAGTGTGTGTGTGTGTGTGAGTGTAAGTTTATATACATAAATGTATGTTAATATTTAACAGACTTATTGTGTAGGTCGAAATAAAACCATATAACGACACCACAACATTTCACACACACACGCACACACGCGCACACACACACACACACATACAATGAATATATTAACTGACACAAAAAAAAAATGTTGAATTGGAATGAAAAACTAGGATTTGAAATTTTATCAACGAAACAAAGACAAAGCTAATACTTCATTATCACACAAACCGTGAGAGATGATAGGTATCCCATAATTTTGAAAACACAACACTATTTATCATCAGGGTTCTATCTTCAGTTGTCTTACAACTTGGACGCCTGCTGTTATACATCTATTTTTATGACGGCCACATTATCTCTTAGCATTTTTTTGTTCAAAATATATGTTTGCTATGTATACATGTTGATGCATGAAATATATATTTGCAGAATGCTATAGATCTATGAATTTACAACTGACTAAAAATGTTTTAAAATTTGGCTGACAATTTAAAAAAAAACAACTATTAGTTTCAACTCTGTGTTATATGTAAACATATGGTGAAAATTTTTTTGATAGATTTTATCGCCATAGCAACCCCCCCCCCCCCAAAAAAAAAAGGTCGACAAACCGTTGTTTTAAAATTCTTATAACTTTTTTTTTACAAAGAAGATAATTATTAATTATTAATTATTATTAATTTATATTATCTATCTTTCCATGCATGATTTAGCTGATAGCTTTATTATTTTAAACATTATACATTTTTCTACTGAAACAGCATAAACAAAAATTGCATATTGACACATGAAAATTCAAAAAAAAAAATAAAGTTCTCAACGAATCTTCAAGCTCATTGCATTGGATTAAAGAAAACTTAGTGATAAAGAAAACTTAGTGATAAAGAAAACTTAGTGATAAAGAAAACTACCGAATTTCAACCTTGCACGATGATTACTTATGGAAAGGTAGCAAAAAAAACCTGAAAGAAAATGAAAAAAAAATACAATAAGGAGAAAAACCGGAAAAAGAAAAAAAAAAGCTGTTCTGAAAAGAACTAGGCATGCATGTTTGAATGTGTTATATAATGTTTTTGAAGCTCAAATATTGAATTACAACTGTATTTTGTTAGCATAATAATATTTAAACTATCTCAATATGTAAAAATCATAGATACTTAAAAAAAAATTTGTAAGCATAATTAGACAGGTGCCTATCCTTAAAAATAAAACTTGCAAGTGGAGTATGAAAAACTTCGCTTTGCGTCTCCATTTCTTTCTAAATATTTTATTCGATTTACAAAGGTTCATTTGTACGTTAGAATGTCTTGATTTCATTATTCTACGGAAGACATGGTTGAAACATAATCTATGACTCCATCAACTATCTTGAATCAGTAATAACTTTATGCCACTACACAAAATTCATTTGTTGAATCAGTAATTCTATTTAGATAGTTACACCTTTTAAAATTGAATTCACCAACAGATTAGTTTGGCAGCTTCTGTTTCCTGTTGCCTTCTATCCAGTTTCTCAACAATAACAACAACAAAAAAAACTCTAGCGACCTACAGCGGGAAACCCATTTTTTTTTCTGTTGTCTTTATGTCATTGGTGGTGTGTTGTTGTTTTTTACACTTTTTCCCCCAAGTGGGACGAATACACACACACACACAAACAAACTAAACACGTACAAACACACAAACACGCACACATGGGTTAAGCTGATTTATAGATTATGCTGAAGCGCTTACAAAATACCTTTTCCACAGCTTGAAGTTTATGTAGACTTCTTCAGGTGTGAATGTGATCTGAGGTGCAAGGTGGAAGTGGTCTACCTGTGGATACAGCTGGGTGGCCATTTCCATAGGGTTGTGGGAGAGGGAGGTAGGACAAGGTAGTACGCGCCCGCCCAACTTCTTCCAAAATATCCTTTTTTTTCCCAAAAGAGTATTTCTCATAGTAATTTTTCCGTCATAATAACTTGAAATTCTAATTCTATTAATCTATAATAATTCTACTTTTATTATATAGAGTTCAATGATTTTAAAATTCAATTTGCATTCATTATATTTTTCTATTAAATTGTCTATGCATTCGTTATGTATTGCAATTTTAATTTTAGTCCATTGCTTACTGTTTTAAATTATTGTTTTAACTTTGGCTTCCCATAGACATATGGGGCATGGTGGGCGAGCGGCGGAGCGTTCGGCTGGCGTACCGAAGGTCTTGGATTCGAATCCTTGTGAAGGCTAGGATTTGTTCGCGGGACTGTAGGGTGTCCTTGAGTCCCTGAGTCTACCCAGCTCTGATGGGCACATGACAGTAGTTTGGAGTAAAGTAAAGGCGGCTGGGCATTATGCTGGCCTCGCAATCCCATTGTATGCCGCGGCCACAGAAACTGGTGAACGCTGCTTCACCGGCCCTATGATCAATTGTGTACTATACTTTATTATGACGCTATACGCCAATATAAACGCAATAATAAAAGACGATAAATCTACACAAGTAGGCTACCCTCTGCACCGAAATCAGATGTAAATAAAACATCTCTACACGAAATAGCGAGACGATCTGGAAATCAATATAGAAACTATTATTACAAGCTGTACAGTTCTATACATACATGACAATATATATATATATATATATCTGTATACTATATATATAAATATATAATGAAAAGCTGTCAAGCTATCTTTGTGTAATAGCTTTTTTAATCTAACTGCCTAAACCATGACAGTTCTTATTAATTTTTCCTCCCCGGCTTGACATTATCTTTTAAATGGCAGCCAACCCACACGCCCCTCGACATCACGGCCATTGCACCCTCCCCCCTCCCCCACCCCTCCGCTCACGCCCATCTTGGCCCCATTATGACATGTAATCCAGCTTCAAGAACTCACCTCGATTAACCTCGGTAAAAAATAACTCGCCCATGTTTACCCCCCCCCCCCCTCCTGGACTGGGTTATAGCCCTTCGCAGATTTCATTTGAAAATAAAACTATTATAAACAAAAACTCAATATAAATGTTTTAGAAGGAGAGTGAGGGCGAACCCATGTCCTGCAGCCTCCGCCCCCACCCTCGACCCCTCCCCTTTCCCTTATTTCAAGGAGCTGGCCCCTTCAGCTAATATAGAGGGAGCTTAATAAACGATTTTGAATCGTACATGAATTTCTGTGACTTAATGATTGACCTAGAGTGTCCTAGAGAAACCATTGGTGTGAGCATTGAGCGTCAAGAGAATCGGGAAAACCCGTTGTTCTTTTTTTTTAAACCTAAAATCTTCGCTTCTGAACTATTAAAACTTTCCAGCTTGGTGTGTTTCTTTTTATAAACATACAAAACTAAACATTCCTTTATCTTAAAACGAGAAACGGCCCCATTGTGTGCTTTCTGCAATGTCACCGTAACAGTTTCTCACATTTTGTTGGAATGCAGTACATTTAGTGAAATTCGACGCCAATACTATAACTGTAGAACCCTTCATGAACTTTGCAGCAAAATTAAACCAAAATATTTAATAAGCTAAATTTAAGACATTGAACTGTATACAGAATTTATTTTTTTTTAAATGGATGCAAGAAAAACATGACAACTACGTTAACACAAAGGCCTGACCTAGTATATAACCTTCGGTGTTGATGGGCCGGAAATACAACAGTTCAATTCAATTCCTTTCATGGTCTGGTTTTGTTTTGAGCACACAAACACGCACATAAAAAAAAATAAACAATAATTTTTTTGTAGATCTACTTTTTACATTAATCTAAACAATCGGGATAGTCCGTATGACAGAGAATGTAAAGAGAAATAATGCCATGATAAGAAGAGAGAATATAAGAGAAAGAGAGTGGCTTGGACTGTATCATTTCGTTATTTGATTTACATTTGTCGAAAATAACATTTGAACAATATGTGATGTAACTACTTCAACTTGTAAATTGAACAGTTTGTTGATGTAATGTGAAAACTGAGATCTCATTGGTTACACAATGCTTGGTCATGCTTGAAAATTTATCCAATGGATGCAAAGGTGATGGATTGATCTGTGGATTACCGTTGAATTACATTAGTTAGAGCCAATGGTATTACATGAAATTGTCATTTTATGTTAAATCATTGGTGATGGAATAAATCAATTGCTATTGATTAGAATGACAAAGAGTAAAGTAGTAATAATACATAAGGCATTAAACTCTAATTTGGAAATACAACACAATAACAACCTGTTGCAAAGCTCAGATAAACATAAGGACAAAAACACTTTCCTTGTCCCTTATGCGAGAACAAATGTATATAAGCACTCTTTCTTCCCGAGTGGCATTCGGGCATGGAATGGGTTGCCTGAACAAACCAGGAAAACCAGTAACTTAACATCATTCAAAACATTAATAAAAATGCAAGACTAGACTCGGACCACGGATGAGCGTAGGACGCAATAATCTTCTTTATAGAAGGAGCGTCTGTAATGTATTAGATAATACTTTGGTTTAGCTTGTAAGTTTGACATATTATTAATTAGCTTGTTCACTAGTGGAAATGCCATGAATTATCTTGTGCGTTGAAAAATGCTTTAAATCCGTTCGCGAGTTAGGAATGCTTTAAATAAGCAAGTTTGTAGAAACTGCCAAGAATTAGGTAAAATATGCACTATAGCTGGCAGGCACCAAAAGATTCATTTAGTATCTCCATTTTTCTTAATTACTGAATCAAACTCATCACATACAACATAGTTAATACAAAAATCATGTTTAGTAGATAATCCTACTTTATTACGTAAATCATATTCATGAAATACATCGTCAAAATATGAAGATAAGATGTGAGGTATACAGGTATACTTGGTAGATACAGAATACTCGGTGTATATATATAATATGTATGCCTACAATGCAAATTCAAAGAATTACCTACATTATATATAGATCATACTAGTCAATCTGTAAGTACCGTATAATACTTACAGAAGTGCCGCGGTGTATTAGTCTCAGCACTTACATAATTCGGAATACAAGTAATCCTGACTCTGGTTTCAAGTGTAGGAAATCAATAGCCAGATCGATATAGTTAAATGTAATTAGATGTCTTAATGTTTTCTTTAATGATAGGTCGCAAGGCAGAAGTTGCATGTTGTTGCATAGGTCGAAATAATGTTATGATGTTAAGGAATATTTTAGTTTTGTTAGCGTTACATATTTATTAAATTTCTTGGTCTAAATTCTAATGATTTATACATTTGTTTGAATAATCTATGGAAGGGGGGGAAGGCACGGTGGTCGAGCGGCAGCGCGTTTGGCTGGCGTACCGAAGGTCCTGAGTTCGAATCCTGGTGAAGACTAGGATTTGTTCCCGGGTCTTTAGGGTGTCCCTGAGTCTACCCAGCTCTGATGGGTACCAGACCGTAGTTGGGATAAAGTAAAGGCGGCTGTGCTAAAAATAGAGCCAGTGGTCCATCTTATTATAGTCAATGATAATAGGAATAATAGGCTTACAAGTATTCATTTAAAGTAAAAAAATTCGATTTAATAAAAACGGAAATTGTATAGCAACTACTTTATTTAGAATCGGGAATTACAAAACAAGAAGATAAGAGTAGAAAAAACTAAAGCAAGCGGTCCATGGGTACTATAGCTATGAATACATATAAAAGACTCACTGCAAGAATGCGGATTTTCCCATTTTCGCCTTTATAAATCAATATATTTTTTTTAGATTACTTACACTGCAAACATTTTACTTCAATCTAAATCTATTAGACTAATTAAATCAAGTATTACTTATTGGATATCGATAAAAAAAATATTAATTTTTCACTAGATCTAAAATAAAGTAAAGTAAAAGCAGCCTTCATACCAAATTGACCCTAGGGCCAGTGAACCAGCGTTCACAAGCTTCAGTGTGCCACGGCATACTAGGGGATGTGTGGCCAGCACAATGTCCAGCCGCATTTGCTTTACCCCCTAACGAATGTTAAGGTACTCATCACAGCTAGGACACCATCGAGTCCAGAGAAAAAAAATTCATAGCCTTAACCAGGATTCGAACCCAGGACCTTCGGTACACTGCCAGTCGGCCACCTTGCCTTTTAGATAAATAATATCTAAGAAGATAAGAAGATAAGAATGGGTATTTCTTATAGCGCTTCTATCCATGCTATTAAATTTGCTTGTTCAGTGCGCTCTTGGCGTGAATTACAATGGCAGACGCATTAGCCAAAGAGAAAGGTCTTTAAGTTCTTTTTAAAAGATTCTCTTGTCCCAGATTCTCTCAGTGTCTGAGATAAACTGTTCCATAGAGAATGCGCCACTGATTCAAATTTGCGCACTCCCAGGCACTAATTTTTGTGTCCATCCAAACAAGGTTTTTCGTATACATCCTTATTATCTATTTTTGTTATGCATTAGCCGTCCGTAGATTTCCCCCGTCACAACTCACAAAGGAAGAAACACACTAAAAAGCTAATAAGTTCAAATAGAGGTAATTAACCTAAATATAATAGATAGATAGATAGATCAGTCGGAATTGGGATGGGAGGGGGGAATACATATGTATCTCAGTCAGCCGAGCTCAAACAGGGTTTTAAAAATAGGGATTTCAAAATGCGCAACATAAAGTGTAATAAAAAAAACCCAGTTAAAACTGATTGTTAGTTGGTTAGGAGAAGGGGGATATGGCTGAACATTTAATAGAGTGCGGTATCAAATGAAACACGTGTACGTGTCTGGTTACAGCACGTTAGCATGACGTAAGGTGGGTCGATTTTCAAAGATAGAGTATGCACAAAGAAAAGTTTGGCAAACTTTATATAAAATAATTGAAAACACTATGCTATCAATATATAGCCTACACCTGTGACGTTTCGGGGTTTCCCCTTTAGCGCTTCGACCTTCTCTTTTAAGTAGGTCGCGTTGTTCGTCTCTCTTTACCATAAGTGATACCCGGGTGGCGGTGAGAAGCTTTAGGGGGGTGCTGATGTTCACGGGGAAGATTGGGGGGCGGTGAAGGGCAAGTGGGCGGTACAAAGTACTACAAATGTACCTGATATAATTTTAACACTTCAGCTATTTGAATCGATTAGATTTTTGGTTGAAATGTGATGTAAACGCAAGTGCTGCTAAATATCTGATATCCCCAACAGTGGACATACATATTATTATACTAATAAGATCATATTATTATACTAATAAGAGATGGGAATAGCTATGAGTTTTCAAATAAGAAGGGGTCAGTATTAGATAAGTATGATCAGTGTTGCCAGCTGGTCCTGTGGTTCTGTACCCATGGGCCTCAAAGACTGTATAAACAAAGTGTATAAACCGCCAATACGATCACATTAAGATTACACCAACGGGCGTACGCATAAGGGACAGATCCCGCTGCGGGTCCGAGACTCATTGCACTGCTGAGAGGCCACGGGGTCTCGGTTGGGAGGAAGCAATGGACGCAGCAACCCCGTCTCAAGAACCACCCGGTGCCCGGACGTCTGTACCGGATTTGTGTTACCGGGTGACATTGCAGGCATACGTGCGAGCCACCACAATAAAGATCCTTAGAGGAATCGCAGTGAACAATCGCTTGCTGCAGACTCCTTACTGTTACACGGCACGCCTTCGGCTTGTCACGGTATGGCTCGAGCCCGTCAGTTCTTGGGAGTGCCTCCACCCCCCTGAGCTAAACCCTAACCTTACGCCCTGGACAACAGAGCCCTTTGGACTCGTCCGTTTTTTCTTATGAGACCTTTTAACTCGGTCCTGTGGTTGGATCACCAGACTTTCAACTGACACGTCGTAAGTTCTATCTCTGCCGCCGGCCGATCCCTGTCGCCCTAACATCTTCTAATATTATTAGTGATATTTTTACTCAGTTGTACATTTACTGAGACGTAATTTATTGATTTCAGTGTCACCCAAGTGTGAATCAAACTACAGTTAAGCGGAATAAATACGTAGTAATATTACAGACTGTGTAGTTAATGTAATGTTTTAAAATATACATATAAATTCTTCAGTCATATAATATTTAAATAAGTTTCAAATACTTTTTACAGTTTGATCATTTCAAAGTTATAAATTGTAAACCATTATATTTTTTAAGAAAAAAAAACCAACATAAAAATATTAGCTCAAATGAAACGGTTAATTATCTCCCTTAAATTAAATAAAATGTTTCCACATTTGATTCAATAGTGATGCCAAACAAGTTATGTTTTATAATATAACAAATATTACTGACTAATTATTGTTTCTTTATATAAATTCAACATTAAGGTATTCATACAAGATTTTATTATTAGAGGATTAAAAAAATTGACGTTAAACAGTTGTAAATAAACATTTCCTGGATTAATTGTTTGTCTATTTAAGGAGTTTATATTTCAAACATTGATAATTACAGAAATTACATAATATAGTGAGTGCTATTAAATAAGTCTCTTATATTTCTTAATTAATAATACAAATAAATTTGTTTTAAAATTAATTATATTTATGTTTAATTAAAAAAGATAGGAAGACACATTCTTTTAAATGTAATTAGACTGTATCAATTAATGAGCGGTCAAGTGTAGGTGACCTCTTTGTATGCTTAAAAGAGCTTTGATGTTCGATGAAATCTGTTCACAGG
Source organism: Anisus vortex (assembly GCA_949126835.1). NCBI lineage: Eukaryota > Metazoa > Mollusca > Gastropoda > Planorbidae > Anisus > Anisus vortex. The sequence goes on along the minus strand of OX421494.1, from coordinate 51,844,947 downwards.
TGTAAGTTTAACCAAAAGCTGAAAGTAAAAGAGCGATTGCTTAGCAGTTGAGAATATCAGATGACTTTTCTAAGCAGCTTCCTTTCAGATTTATTTCCGCAAATAGACACATTTGGATGCCTATTTTTCAAATTTTTTTTTATAATTCAACTTACTCCATTTTAAAATCGCCAATATTCCTCCACTTAAAAAAGATCTACATCTAAGAAGGTTGTAGTAATATCAAAACAGTTATGCTTGATGTGGTTTAAAAAAATGAATCCATCAATTTGAAAGTCGTGCTTTGATTATAAAACTCCGCTTTGAGTGCTTCGATGTACTTCTGAAAAAGCCCAACTATCTATCTTTATATATTCTTTAATATAAAGATGTAAGCCTAAATGTAGTTAAATGTTTTGAAATTGATTTCACTGCAAGATATGTCCAGTTTCAATGCAAATCCATTCCAGTGGTGCTTGTAAATGCAAGCTGAACTCACTGAAATGTGTCAGAAACATCGGCTTCAACAGTCAGTTTTCTTCATTTAGAACCAGAAAATGTTGTTTTTATCAATAAAAAAAACCTCTTGGAGGTCTTTCGAGTGCAACTGAAAATCGCTCTGCGAGACAAATTTGACACGCGTTCCCTTGGTTGCCGACCCCTGATTTAGAGTACATTGTGAGATTACCTAAAGACATCACAATCTTCTTTATACCTGGATGTCCACGCTACCAGACAATCAAGCTTTACTTTTAGCTTACGTTAATTTGAGTAAAAAAAGAGTAAATTTGCCCATTTCGAAAAAAAATAAAAATAAAATAAAATCTGTTAGACTACTTGTACTAGAAGAATATTTAGTTTAAAAGTAATTCCTCCAGTGGCGATGGTAAGGCGTATAGTGTATTTATGTTGTAGTTTTTTAAAAAAAGTAGTCTGTACCAAATATAGTGCCTGTCTATTGTGTGACAACATTTAGTTACTAAACGTCTTTTAACACCCTTCTTAAATTTTACTTCACGCAGCTTATAGACCCCCACCCTTTCCCTACAAGTCTTGATTATTGTCTGTAGCGCTCACTACAATATTACAGCAGTTCACAAATAAGTAATGATAATTAAATTTTTATTTCATTTCCAAAAGATGGCGACAAAAGAAAACGATGAATTGTGAATGTCAGATTTGAAGAATCACCTATTTATAATCCCAAACTAATTACTTGATGCAGTGTTTTTTAATTACCAAGGACGCAACGCTTGACTAATTTATTTTGTAAACAAATATATATTTAACCTTACGCGACTAATACTTGAGTATTAATAATCGCCTACTCACTTTTGATGTTAAAAACGGATTCCTCATAACTAATCTTGTAGCATTTGTATAATTCTAAAAGACTAGAACGAGCCGTCGAGGTTGAAATCAAATGTCAAACACCAGCCAAAGCATGCTTTTTTTGTTTAGTAATTTAAAAATAGAACCGGAAGTTCATGATCATTTCTAATTGAAAAGGTCACGCCTAATTAAAGGGTAAGTCCTGCCTAAATAGTAACTTAATTCCATATTAAAGCCTTTGAAATATCATTTTCAAATATACAAGTCTTTCTTTTGAGAGTGGACGATAAATGTGTTAATTTAATTAAATTACATTGCCAATTACGGAAACTGTCGACCACGGGCCGGAAACTCACGAACAGGTAGTGACGTCACAAGTTTCCAAGATTTTTGTTTACAATCAATCGACTATGCTATAATCGACATGGCTTCACGTGACGTAGAACCATACATGTATTACATGTTTGAACAATAAAAAAAAAATCTATCAGACAACGAGGACGAAAGGAATTTTAACGCTGAATTCAGCATATATCAATCAATCGAGAAAAATGGATCACGCATCGGAAATATCAAATGGTAAGTTGGCCTACTTGATTAGCCTCCTACAGTCCTATTAGGTTAGGTCCATGCCATAGACTATGGCTTTGCAGTTTCTCGACACTTTAGTAGGCTTAGCCTTAGCATCATAGCCTTAGGGTTTGACTTTATCAATTTTTTAGTTTCTGACTTACGTTAAAGATAGGCCTATGTAGGTAATCTTCATACTAGTCTACATAAAACGACTTTTAAATTCACTTTTAGGAACTTTTAAGCTATGCTATATGAATAGTATATGCTAGCTATTGCCTACTATATTAATTACTATGACTGTGACTGTATGACTACCCGGTATACTATAGGCTATAGGCTATAGGAGGCTTACTTGTGCGATTTAGTTTAGAATGAATACGCTACTAAGTAGTTATTATGAATTGTGACGGACTAATAATTATACTTGTAAAAAAAGCTACATATCGGTAAAGGTAGACTATTGACTATTGACATAGGAATACCGGCCGTAACAGGCATAATAGGGGCTAGCTGTTTCCTGGTCCTCTTCTTAGGGTGTGATCAATCCTCTTGTCTTTACCACCAGTGATTATTACCTATCTGTTCAATGTTTAAAGCTAATTAAGATTAATTTTATTTGATCTTGATTATTAAAAGATTACATTGGCAACAGTTTTTAGATAAAATAATGAAAATTAGCCCAATTTATAGTTAGGCTATATAAGCTCAAGCTTGAAACAAAACAAAAAAACACTTTTTGCATTTCAACCTTTAATTGAATCAATTGCTCTATACTATAAAAATATTTCATATACCGAAGAAGGGTTTTAAAAAATATAGTTGTAGGCCTATATGATAAAATATGTGATTTATATAAAAATACATCAAATAGTGATATGTTAAAAAAACAGCTGAATTATGAAAAGTATTAACTAAAACCTAAACAGTAATTATTCTTTTTTTTTTCAGGACAATGTGATACACAGCTTACAGTTACAGGAACTCAGTTTATTGGTGTTTTGGCATACTTGGTCATGAAATTCACACACCGCTGCCTGCTTGTGCTTTAAACAAAATAATGTTGGCCTATCCAGAAGGCAGACTAACTGGTTTCAAATGGGCCGATATTGATAAAGAATAAGCTGTACAGGCTTAGTTCTAAAGTATTAGTATATTTCTTTGAACAGTTATAAAATAAAAGGATTAAATTTGAATGAAATGTCTTTTTTTGCTTTCAATATAGTTGCTAATTTAAACAAATATGCCCATGTATTATATACATTTTTGAACACAGTATAAACAAAATAACATGATTGATAATTAATAGGTAGAGCATTTGGAAATCAGTCGATCATCCTCTGTTCACTTTTTTGCAGTCATTTCCTTGGATTTATGGGGACGCCCTTGGTAGGAGATGGTAGCTCCCCCAAGAAAAATTTCAACTTTTTGTACTTCCAACTCCGACTCCAGGTACTTTAAATTTCCTCCGACTCTTCGACTCCACAGCCCTAGTTTTCACTGATAAAAAAAGTTATTTAAAGGAATTATTATATCAATGTTGAACAAAATGTTTCAAGACTTCTAATACCAGTGTATGAAATATTTGTTCTTAAATAGGATTAAAATTAAAGCAAAGTTTAGCAATATTAATTAAATATGACAAATATTGCAGATATTTAATAAGACTAATTAGTAAACTAATTTAAAATGTCTATCTTATAAGATACCTTTCGCTAATATCAGATTCATCGTCTTCATATTCACCTTTATCTGGAACTTAGTTATTGGTGTAGGTCACTGAAGACTTGCCTCGGCTATGGCTCACAGGTCTGAACTTCTACAGACTTGCATGTTTTAATCCCAGTTTGTACTCCTTAAAAAGTATTGTTAGATAGGTTGTACTGTAATATATGTAGGCCTACAAAGTAAATGGCATGAGTAAAAGTGAAAAAAAAAAAAAGTATTATATATTATAATCCTTATATAGCTATATAAGGTTTAGTCAAAATATTAAATATATTATATATATATATATAAATTATCATTAATGTATTTTTGAATGCTTACCCTTGCTTCTGATTCATTCTGAATATGAGATTTGTCTGTATCATCTTGTCCTCTTTGGAACTGTGATCCACATAAGATCTGAAGATCTACAGACATAAATTATGGCTTCGCAATTGTTGGTTCTCACAAGTCAAAGCTTCACTCAGTGGTGGCGGTGGCATTGGGTCCATTGAAAGAGATTCACTATTCCTGGATTATATTTCCTGATTATAAAATGATTACAAATTTTACTATCACCTAGTATATTTTACATTTTTACAACCACATAATTTTTTTATATATTGTTATTTACAACAATTACAATAATATAACATCTTAAGCAAATTATAGCAAAGTATAGCTAACAATATATGGCATTTAATGGATATATAGTAGACCTTTAAAGAAAGCATAGGCTCTACTCAGAATTTTAGTATTTACCATTAGGCATTAGGCTTTTAGCCTATAGATTAAATAGGCCTTTGCATTATTTATATGAGCCTACTATGCCTACAACATGGGTTTTTAGCTATGATACAGTTTATTACAAGTAAACTTTAGGCATATAGATTTTGTAAACTAATAGGTCCTATAATAAAGCCCTTTACATTTATTGTCCGTGACTGTAGACTGTAGTCTAATATAGGCTACTGCATGACTATATAATAGGTTAATAGGCTATAATCTATAATATAGGCTAGGCCTAAAGCCACTTAAAGTACTTAGACTTATAGTAGTAGTTAGATCTATAGTAGTCTATACCTATAAGCCTATAACTATACTATAGGCCTACTATAGCTGTTATAGCCTACTCTATAGACACTATAATATAGTGAGTCTATAGTTAACTAGGCCATAACATTTACATAGGTTATAGGCAGGTAGGCTATAGGCCTAAGTCAAAAGTCTATTTACTTTTTTTAAATGTAGTTGCTTAGCCAAAGAGTATAGTAATAAGAGTCTTATGAATTTTTTAAAAATTTACCTTTGATAATAATTCTTTTTTCAAATCTCTTATGAGTAGGCCTATGCTTTTTTTTTTCTCCGATCGTCTGTCTTGTTTGAGGGTGCTTCCGAATCAGTCTTAGATTTAGGCCTGCATTGTAATTGTTTTGCCACCTAACTTTGCTTTTTAAGGAACAGATATCCTTGTGAATGGACGGAATGCTTTAGGCATTCAAGATTTCTTCTTTTGAAAGCCCTTCTCGACTGCAAGAATGTTTACAAAATCCTCTCGCACAAAATGTTTACGGCAAATAGTAGGCTATATAAGACTTCACCCTGTCTCACACTTGTGACGTCACACGGAAGGGAAGTCACTGCACGGTCGTTTTTTGAGTCAATCAATAATTACACGATTTATTAATTAATTAAACACATTTTTCAAAAGAATAAAAATCAATAAAATATTTGATAAATCTTATTTTTAAATAAGCTTTCACAAAATATATACTTTACGGATAGATTTTCAGGCAGGACTTACCCTTTAAGATTTGTCAATTGTACTAATGTACAATGTTGCAAAAAAAAAATAAATAGAATTGTTCATTGGCGAGGAAAACAAGCGTTGGCTACTGCACACAGAGGTGCGTTGGTTAGCAAAAGATGACCGTTTAACCCTTCCCTTAAGCCTCTTGTTTAGGTAATTTTTCCTTTTCAGTTTTTTTTTAAAGATAATAAATTAGCACACAAATCTAGTCGGCCTAAAACAATTGTGAAAACGACATTGAATCTTTAACTTAAAGAGGGGGGTGCTAAAAAAAGTTGCGCGGGGGGGGGGTGTGAGCGGGAAATTTTGTTTAAAGGGGGTTGTGAACTGAAAAAGGTTGAGAACCTATGCTCTATACACTTGAATTCTGTATGAAGTATGAATATAATGTGTGTCCATGGACATTCTATTTATAGAACTGTGAATTCGATATATCTAATATCTATTCTATGAAGTAGTACACTTTGGCACTAGTCTGAGATGGTCCCGTTTCTCCCTGTAGTAGAGTCTATACATCAAGAAGACGCAGTTTAAGTGTTTAAATAAATTACGCTAGAAGACTAATCAGGATAGACCCCCGGACCTAATCATGTAGACCCGCAACACGTGACTGAGTTCCCCCCCCCCCCCACACTTCCTCCTAGCTCATAGCTAATGGCTACTTACAGACAATCAGTAGAGCAACCAACTTGTAGAACTGTACCTAAAAAAAACAGCAACACAACTTAGTTCGACCAATGGCCAACGGTGATCATGGCCTTCCCCCAAGTGTCCTACAGGCCACTGAGCGGGTAATGAGGCCAGTATGCGGATAACAAGAAATCGCCCCCAGGGAGTTGCCCCCCCCCCCTCCCATCATCACCCCCACCCTTGTCGCGACCTCAGCTGATGGGATAAGAGACTTGAGTCGCAGAAGAGAAAACAAATTCGACTCGGAATCTTGTCTTGTTAGTCTCCCTTGTTTTAGGTTGTTGTTTTTTTGTGGGGGAGGGGGGGGGGGGGGTTCTTGAGTATGTAATCTGTGTTGTTGGTCTATTATAGTAGGAAATTCTCAATGTTCGGTGTAATGCTTTCTTAGCCAATGGACATCTGGGTTGTTATTTTGTTGTTATTTTGTTAATGTTTTGTTATTATTTTGTTGTTATTTTGTTGTTGTTGTTTTGCGTAGCATAATCTGGGGACAAAGATTGTGTACGTTTGGTCTCGTTTCTCAATATTTATTTCAGTTTTGGGCCTAGTGGACGTAATAATCTTCCTTCTAGAAGTAACGTCTGTAAACTTATAAGTTATAAGTCAAGAATTTATTCATTACAAAAGAAACGACTTCATAAAACTCTAAGTTCTAAGTTCTTAACCCTTCGCGTACCGACCTACTTCTATCTATGCTGCCTTCAGTTCCGCTATATACGCGCCCGGGACTGTAAGGGTTAATGTAGTTTTATCGAAGGTAAAGTAAATTACCCGTCGAACCAAACTGATCATTGGTCCGGTGAAGCAGCGTTCTGGATTTGTTTTTTTCATTTTAAACATTCGAAAAATGGGCATCGAAATGTGACGATTTGCGAGAAAATCTGAAAGGAAGCTGCATAAGAAAGTCATCTGTTGTCAACTGCAAGGCATTCGCTCTAATTTCAGCTTTTGGTTTAATTTACACTAGTGAACATATTTTATCTCACATGAAAGCCGTTTTAAGCATACCTAGAGATCATTTAAACTTGACCACTCAGAAATGACTAAATAATAATAATAATGGTCATTTCTTAAAGCTTTTCTATCTTGGTGTGATATACAGTGGCAGATGTACTAGCCAAAGAGAAAGGCCATTAAGTTCTTTTTAAAAGATTCTCTTGTCCCAGATTCTCTCAGTGACTGAGATAAACTGTTCCATAAAGAAGGCGCCACTGATTCATATGAGCGAACTCCCAGGTACTTCTTTTCGTGTCCAGCCAAACTAAGAGTTTTGAGGAGTGACTGTGATTAATTGAACAATTAGAACAGAGCATTCAAGGAAAAGTCGCTCATTAATTGATATATGCTCATTACATTAAAAAGAGTTTTTATTCTTATCTCTCTTAATTAAGCATTAATATAATTAATTCTAAAACAAATGTGTTTGTTTTATTATTGTAATAAACATAACAGGCTTATGTACTAGCAATATATTATGTAATTGTTGCGATTATTAATGTTTTTAACAAAATGACCTCCTCAAATCGACTTTATTAATGCAGAAAATGTTTATTTAGCCTACAACGTAAATGTATTATATACATCTAATTACATGTTTAAAAATAAGCATAATGCTGAATTAGTATAAAGAAATAATAATTTATTAGCACCACTAGTTATATTAACTAATTAAGTCGTTTGGCATCACTAGCGTCACATTTGGAGAAGTTAAGAAAATGGAGATAATTATCCCGTTTTCTTTGCGTTAATAATTTGTATATGTTTATTTTTTTTTCCCCTTAAAAAAAAAAGACTTATAATTTATATCTTTAAAATGATCAAACTATAAAAGATAGTTGAAATTTATATATATATATATATTTTATGATTCAGAATGTATATGTACATTTTTAAACATTACATTAACTACCCAGTTTGTATGATTACTACGTATCTATTCCTCTTAATTGTGCTGGATCCTTGTCTGTTTATGAGCATTGATTAATATATTAACGGAATCCTCAGTTATGCTGAGATCAAACTATAAAGATTTAAAGCTATCACTATTACTAGTATTATATCTTGACAACCTAATTCAAATTATGTTGATACATTAATCATTAATATGTAATTTGAAAAGTTAAATTTTATATTAGCTATGAATGGATTTTGAAAAAAAGATGCTAATAACAAGCGGGTTATTTTGTTATTAAATATAAAACGTTTTAATGATTTTCTTTATAACGCTCCTTTTCTTTTGGTCTTGGTCTTGCTACGGCACTAAATAAATTGTCTTATTAAAATAATATAGTTGAGCAGCTTGACTTTCAATTTGTTGGCACGCTGAATGATTTAGAAATCCTAGTTTGGCACACTATAAGCAAAAGGTTGCCGATCCCTGTTGTATATGAGCGTGTGTCGATTTGGAAAGATGTGTGCCACTGGACTATATATGTATGGATGATTAACTTGATTAACTTGTGTTTTACATTGCACTTAAAAAAGCAACATGGAGGGCACGGTGGCCGAGGTGGCAGCGCGTTCGGCTGGAGTACCAGAGGTCCTGGGTTCGAATCCTGGTGAAGGCTAGGATTTGTTCTCGGGGTCTGGAGGGTGTCCCTGACTCTAACCAGCTTCGACGGGTACCTGACGTTACAGGGGTAAAGTAAAAGCGACTGGGAATAGTGCTGGTCACACAATCCTCCTAGTATGCCGTGGCCACAGAAACTGGTGAACGCTGTTTAACCGGCCCCATGGATCAATTTGGTCCGACGGAATACTTTACTAAATAAGCGACAATTATCTTAAAACACGACTTTCATATCTTTATAGGACTAGACGAATTCTATAATAAATGTTCACTGGGATTTGGTTTCTTCGTTTAGTGCAGTAATCCCATCAGTCCAAATGGATTCATAGGGCCATAGTGAAGCAGCGTTCACCAGAATCTCTGGCCACGGCATACAAGGTGATGGTGTGTCCAGCACTATGGTTTCTTCGTTTAGTGCAGTAATCCCATCAGTCCAAATGGATTCATAGGGCCATAGTGAAGCAGCGTTCACCAGAATCTCTGGCCACGGCATACAAGGTGATGGTGTGTCCAGCACTATGCCCAGGCGTCGTTACTTTACCCCAACTAACATCGGGTACCCATCAGAGCTGGGTAGACTACGGGTCACCCGCTAGACCCCTTTAAAAAAAATCCTAGCCCTTCACCAGGATTCGAACAAAGGACCTTCTTTATGCGGCTCGGCCGCTGTACCCTCCTTTAACCAAAGCTACCTTAATAGAATTCGTTGACATCTAAATGTATTATAATTCTAAACATTCATTTCACTGTCTAATTATTATTATTTTTTCAAATTGTGAAATATTTCTAGAAGTAAAGAGAGAAGACGTAAAAATTGAATATATTTGGCCAAAAAAGGTGTAAATATTTTGTTGTAAAGACAATTAAAAACAACAACAAGTAATGGCGCATGAACCCTTACACGTCCAAGACGAAACCTTTGCGTCAGACACGTCTGTCTGCCCGTGTCTGTCAAACCGGAAGACTTTTAATGTGAAGAAGTCTGCCAAATGCAGGCAGCCATTTTTCTCTGCGACTCATCCGTGAAATTCATGGCGAGGACAAAAATAAAAATGTTGTCAGACGAGAAGAGCCATAAGCGGGGGGGGGGGGGGGGTGCATCGCCTCCCCTTCCCTCTAACTCTCCCCTAATCCCTGATCGCCCAGCAGTAACGGTTCTCAAATGTTATTAGCACCATGGTGCTTTTATTATGCACACACATCTTGTTTAGGACTGTAATCAAATCCTTCAAATGTGGGGGTAGTTGACGCAATTGATCGTTTTGAAACAGTGGACTCATTGGGATACTCCTGAGATGGTCTATTTATAACAAGTTACGAGTCGGGTACGAATTGCCACAAAGGTCGAGATTCTTTGCAACTCTGAAGAAGAAGAAAAATTCACAAGATCTCTAAAGATGAAAACACAAATTTGAGTCGAGTCAAAGGTCACGTGACAAAATTCTAGACTTTGACGCTTACTTCCGGTTATTTCCCTCCCTTTTTTTTTTATTTGTTTGTTAAAGTTCCATTTCATTCCAATGTGTTGTAAACTTGTGTGTAAGTGTGCTGGGATGTGCGCGTGAGTGTGTATTACTGGCGCTCTATGCCATGTGCCAAATTTATTTCCATCCTGAACAATTAGCGGTGGACAATGTTGAGCTAATAAGTTACTGTATTAAAGTTAAAGCAAAATAAGCACGCGCTCAGAGGAATTCTGGGCGCCGCGGAAATTTTCTATTGCAAGAATTTGTTTAGGTCTAATAAGGCAAATGCAAAAATTGACAAAAAATGGGGGGGGGGGGGGGCATGCATGAAATAAAAGTTAGTTGCTCATAAAAATTACGAATATTGTCTATGAATATTACATAATACTTCAAACAAAAGATAATTTTTCCTATATGATGTATAAAGATCTTAAACTCACATACATACCAATATACATACATACGGACAGGGGGCACCATAAACTTGTCAGTGCTTAGGACCTCCAATGATGTTAGTCCGGCCCTGACTGTATGATAAAATCACCAGTTAGCATATCAAACTCAATTACTGGCACCATATACTGCCGTTGCTACGTCGCCATCTTGGATATACTCTTTTAGAACAAAGATTTGAGCTTTTTGTAAACAATAACATGAACTGGACCAGAACAACAAGCTACAAATTAACAACAACAAAAACAACAACAGCCAAACAACAACCGTAAAAATCAATGCGTGTTTTTCGTGTAGCTTTAGGTTCCATGACGCCCTCCGCCCCCTCCTCAGCATTTTTCAATGGGGGCAATGGATACGCCCATGTTTGTTTGACTTTCCGCTTCCACGGGAAATTAAGCAGGGGCGGCGACCGAAGCGGAAACGGAAACAGCGTAGAAATCGGAGACGTTTGTGTTTTTCTAATCCGGTTAGGGACTTTCCCCCCCCCCCCCCCCCACATTTTTCCTTCCTTCCGAGAGCTGACGGTTGAGTGACGCCACGAGGCTTGGCGAGTCCTGACGAGGGTAGACGTTTTGTTACCATTAGCCAATGGCATCACTCCGTTCCGCTCGACTGGTTCTCGAGAAATCCATTTCGCTCGGCTTTACACGTAAAGCTGTTTTAAGTTGTTTGTTTCTTGTTTTTTGTTGGTATGTTTGTTTTTTTCTATCATTTTAAGAAACGCGATGATTAACTCCCTTTTCCGGTCCTAAATGTAGACCACTGGACAAATGTGTATTGTAATCATGCAGGTCGAAGGAAAAAAAAACTTATATTGATATTATAGGGCACGGCGGCCGAGTCGGCAGCGCGTTCGACTGGCGATCCGAAGGTTCTGGATTCGAACCCTGGTTCATGATAGGATTTTTTTTCCGGGACTTGAGGGTGCCCCTGAGTCTACCCATCTCTGATGGGTACCTGACAATAATTTGGGTAAAGTAAAGGCGGCTGGGCATTGTGCTGGTCACACATCCCCTCGTAAGCCGTGGCCACAGAAACTGGTGAACGCAGCCCTATGATCAGTTTGGTCCAAAAGCTACTTTACTTATATTGATATCGCCGTCCTCATTTCATTTTTAATTGTGTGGTCCAAATAACCAATTTCAAAGTTTAGGCAATGTATGTGCTAAAAATCCAATATTTAAACCGTGGACCATGTATAAGCCACATATTCAGATTTCAGATGTGCTGTCAATGTCTCTTATGCGAGAACAAATGCATATAAGTACTCTTTCTTCTCGAGTGGCATTCGAGCATGGAATGGGTTACCTGAACAGACCAGGAAAACCAGTAACTTAACATCATTTAAAACATTAATTGGACCACGGATGAGCGTAGGACGCAATAATCTTCTTTATAGAAGGAGAGTCTGTAATGTATAAGATAAGATGTACTGTCTTAGCTTTGTGCGTGAAATATTTCGTGTGTGTGGTCCACTAGCATATATTATCTGAACATGTGGACCAACTAATACACATTTTGAGCCCGTTGTCGGCCAATCACTATTATGAATGGGTGGGCCATTTATTCAATTTACACAATTTTTTTTAAAAAAGGGTTTGGCGTGAAACAGAACATTTTTTAATTTCTTATTTCATATAAAACTTCAGTACATGATCGGCAGATCTGGCTCAGCGGAGATTCCCGCTGACTCCCAGCGTGCCTTCTTTTTAACTATCGTCTGCTGTCAGCGGATATGACGTTGACATTAAATCAACGTATCGTATGTTGTTGTTTTTTTAGAATCTGTGTATTTTAAAAATAAATATTTGGATATTTTATTTAGAATAATTCATTGACATTTGTTATAAATTTACCGTTTTTTTTCTCAAAATATTTCACATTTATTCCATCCTGTGATCAAAACTTAGAACTAGTTGGTTATTGTGATCAATTTTGCTCCTACATATATATTTACCAAGTATGTTTGATTTAATTTGGTATAGTCTAGTTAGCTGCTGTTCACACAGTAGTTCTCAAACTGTTTGTCCCCGGCTCCTGTGGGTAACGGGGATTAAGGTTGTCTACATATTATTTGTTCAAAATTAATTGGATTGTCTGCCGCTGACTTAGAGTTATCTGACTTTACTTGCCCTTCTGGAGAGTCTGTTTTGAGGGAGAAGATATCATACAATATCGTCTTACTGAAGTTCTAAACATCCAGCATCTTGAAATAAAGACTCGCAAGCTCAATTAGCAAAGATGTCGACTACCTTTTTTCTATATTTTAAAATCGAGCAAGTTGAATTTTAAACTTGTGAAAAATTGGCATCCAAATGTGCCTATTTGCGGAAAAAATCTGGCAGGAAGCTGCTTAGGAAAGTCATCTTCTATTCTTAACTGCTTGGCATTCGCTCTTTTACTTGCAGCTTTTGGTTAAACTTACACATGTGAAGAGATTTTATCGCACATCAAAGCTGTTTTAAGCATACAAAGAGGACACCTACACTTGACCGCTCAATAATTGATACAGACTAATCACATTTAATAGAGTTTGTATGCTCATCTTCTTTAATTAAACATAAATATAATTATTTCTAAATTAAATTTATTTGTATTATTCATTTAGAAATATAAGAGACGTATTTAATAGCACTATATAATGTAATTTCCGCAATTATTAATGCTTAAAATAAAAATTCCTTAAATGGACAAACAATTAATGCAGAAAATGTTTATTTACAACTGTTTAACGTAAATTATTTTAATCCTCTAAGAATAAAATCTTGTTATGAATACCGTAATGTTAAATTTATATAAAGAAACAATAATTATTCAGTAATATTTGTTACATTACAAAACATAACTTGTTTGACATCACTATTGAATAAATGTGGAAACATTTTTTAATTTAAGGGAGATAATTAACCCTTTTCATTTGAGCTAATATTTCTAATGTTTTTTTTTCGTTTTATAATAGGCTTTTAATTTATAACTTTGAAATGATCAAACTGTAAAAAGTATATGAAAATTATAAAAATATTATGTGACTAAAGAATTATATGTATTTTTCCAAACACTACATCAACTACCCAGCCTGTATGAATACTACATATTTATTACAAAAACTAAACGTCCATCTTAAAGACTTCATAAATCCATGCTTGAGGACACAGGAATGTCTTTAAAAAAGTAAAGAAATTGATCCATAGGTGCAGATGAAGCTGCGTTCACCAGTTTATGTGGCCACAGCATAAAAGGTGATTGTGTGGCCAGCGCTACGCACAGCGCCTTTACTTTACCCCAACTAAGGTCAGGTCTACCTACCAAAGCTGGGTAGACTCAGGGACTACAGAACATACCCGGAATCAAATCCTAGCCATCACCAGTATTCTAACGGCTATAGTGCACCATAAGTTCTAGTATTAGTATTAGTCGAACTAATTGTGTAGTTTGCTACAGGAATGTCGTACGCTGAATAGCAGAATAAATTCAGCGCTGTAAGCAAGACGCTAAACCAAACAATATGCAGGGCCCTCGAGAGAAAAAAAAAAGATGCCGGTACGAGACCTTTTCTGCCCCCCCCCCCCCAACTTCTTTTTCTAACACTAGTAATATCTAGATGATTTATTTGCATTACATACGTTTGAAAAATCAGAAATATTTTTAAAAGGTCTGTGCACCATTTTTGTGAAACTGTCATAACTTTTACCATTTACCATTAGATTGTAGGCCTAATCATTTCAATCACAGCCTTTTAAGGTATATTATAAAAATACTTTAGTCAAGTACATAGTTCTTAATTTAAATTATTGTAATTGTCCCTGCGCTTCAGTACTGATCTTGCAAATAATATTACAGAGATGTGTAAAATGGGAAAAGTGACTCTCATTGTTAAGTATAGACCTACCCATGTTAAGTTTAATGTCCAAGTTAATTAATCTTATATTTTTATCCTGAAATTTGTCTGGCACATTGTTAATGTTTTTTTTTTAACTCTTGATTTTATTTTACATCTTAATGTCTGTGGGTGTTGGAACTGGGGCCAAATGTGTAGTTTTAACATTCTGATATATTTCATGATAACATCTGATGGGGTTTCTTTTGTTTTGTTTTGTTATCTTATAGAATATAGTCTTAACCCTTACAGTCCCGGGCGCGTATATAGCGGAACTGAAGGCAGCATAGATAGAAGTAGGTCGGTACGGGAAGGGTTAAATGTGTCCATTCGCTCCAACCAAAGAACATAACGGTTAAGGGCTTGATGATGAAACTTAAATGAGCCTTTTCTGGAACTTTAACTGTAGGTTCTAACCGAGTAGACGATTTCTACCAAGTATCAAATCTATCTTCAAAAGGATATATGTAGGCTATGTGTTTATCAGTAGGCTTCAACTAATAAGGTCGAATGGTCACAACGACTCTAAATCCATAAATGTTTTTAGTCCTACCAATGTAAAATTTACTACGCCCGAGCTGCTTGTCAATGATATCGGCAAAATAAAGTTAGTACATTTCTTCGTTTTATCATCGCAGTATATTTTTACAATTTTTACAATTACACATAGGTGTGATTTATCGCCCCTCCCCCTATATTTTTTAAGGTCACAGACTTTAAATTTTGACTCACACGTCAAATATTGTCGTTGTTTTACTCTGGTGTTGATGTCTGTTTCCGGTTAGTTTTAGCTTACATTTCTGCGACTTCCAACATCCAGACTGAAACATACCAGGCCAACCAGACGCTGGGGGTTTATAAATAGAAACAGGCAAACGACCAACAATTAGATTTCTTCTTTTTTTTTGTGCAGTCCAAACTGGCATATCCACGTCAATCAAACGCAACAAACTACCTGGCAAGCAGATGTGCGTGTTTTTGTTTTCTTTTCTCATTAGTAGGTCACACCTGGCTGAACACATAAACAGGCAGCACGCGTAGCTCACGCGCGTGTGTAAGTGTTTGTGTGTGTGAGTGTGAATGTATGTTTGTCTCATACCTCGGAACTAATTAAAATTGTTTGTATCTTTTTTCTTTCTTTTCCGGAACGGAAAGTATACTTCCGAAACAATGAAGAGTTATACTTAAGACTTATAGCAATGTCTAGAATGAGACAGGAATAAGTTCCCAAATTTTTACTGAGAGCAAAATCTGTTTCTGGAAACCCTCTTTGTGGGTTTTGCGACTCTTGCTATGTCTGGAATTCTCTCTCTCCTTTCACCTGATGGCGTAACTCACATACACCATGGAATGCTTGGCTTGTGCGTCTTTTGACAGGTTTGATGCCACAAAACAAAAACGGTTTGAGTCGAGAGTTGGTGGAGGATGGAGGGGGAGAGGTATTTCAGAATGGCGCCTCAACCAGTGGCTTTTTTTCTTTCACCCCAGTGACCACGCCTGGCTTCCTAGAGACGCCACTGGAAAGCGGTAAGGACACAGGTAGAAGTTTGATTGAATATCTAAAAATTTGAATTGTCCTTTGTGTATCGTATACATAGGCGTTTATTAAATACACTGTTATAATGTCCAATCTTTTATTTATTAGTGGTTTACGTCTAGTTCTTGGGTGTTATTTACTGTTGTACATGATGTAACATTTTGTGTGGATGTCCTGATTGATTCACGCAACCCATTCCCAGACCGCAGTGCCACATTATAATTAGTCACATATATTATGTGTGTGTGTGCGACGGTATACTTGTTTGTGTTTATGTGTGTGTGTGATTAACTTAGTGCCCCTGTGGGTATCTATTTGGTTTGCTAATACGCTTCGCCACGAGAGAATATCATTTACAGATAAAGTCATCTTGACCAACTAACCATTATATTGGTAGGGGTCTTTTTTGTACTGTTCTATTTTATATGTTTGTAACAAAAAGAGCAAAAGACAGAAAATAGATAAGAGAAAGAGATGGGTAAAAAGAAAGAGGAAATAATAAACGAATGAGAAAGACAGAGGGAGAAAGATAGAGAGAGAGGCAGAGAGAAAGAGAGAGAAAGAGAGAGAGGGAGATAGAGAGTATGAGAGAGACATAGAGAAAGAGAGAGAGAGAAAGAGAGAGAGGCAGAGAGAAAGAGAGAGAGAGGGAGATAGAGAGTATGAGAGAGACATGAAGAAAGAGAGAGAGAGGGAGAAAGAGAGAGAGAGGCAGAGAGAAAGAGAGAGAGAGGGAGATAGAGAGTATGAGAGAGACATAGAGAAAGAGAGAGAGGGAGGCAGAGAGAAAGAGAGAGAGGGAGATAGAGAGTATGAGAGAGACATAGAGAAAGAGAGAGAGAGAGAAAGAGAGAGAGAGGCAGAGAGAAAGAGAGAGAGAGGGAGAAAGAGAGAGAGAGGGAGAGAGAGAGTATGAGAGAGACATAGAGAAAGAGAGAGAGAGAGAGAAAGAGAGAGGGAGATAGAGAGTATGAGAGAGACATAGAGAAAGAGAGAGACAGGGAGAAAGAGAGAGAGAGGGAGAGAGAGAGTATGAGAGAGACATAGAGAAAGAGAGAGAGAGGGAGAAAGAGAGAGAGAGTATGAGAGAGACATAGAGAAAGAGAGAGAGAGAGGGAGAAACAGAGAGAGGTAGATAGAGAGTATGAGAGTGACATAGAGAAAGAGAGAGAGAGAGAGAAAGAGAGAGGGAGATAGAGAGTATGAGAGTGACATAGAGAAAGAGAGAGAGAGAGAGAAAGAGAGAGGGAGATAGAGAGTATGAGAGAGACATAGAGAAAGAGAGAGACAGGGAGAAAGAGAGAGAGAGGGAGAGAGAGAGTATGAGAGAGACATAGAGAAAGAGAGAGAGAGGGAGAAAGAGAGAGAGAGAGGGAGAGAGAGTATGAGAGAGATATAGAGAAAGAGAGAGAGAGGGAGAAAGAGAGAGAGAGTATGAGAGAGACATAGAGAAAGAGAGAGAGAGAGGGAGAAACAGAGAGAGGTAGATAGAGAGTATGAGAGTGACATAGAGAAAGAGAGAGAGAGAGAGAAAGAGAGAGGGAGATAGAGAGTATGAGAGTGACATAGAGAAAGAGAGAGAGAGAGAGAAAGAGAGAGGGAGATAGAGAGTATGAGAGAGACATAGAGAAAGAGAGAGACAGTGAGAAAGAGAGAGAGAGGGAGAGAGAGAGTATGAGAGAGACATAGAGAAAGAGAGAGAGAGGGAGAAAGAGAGAGAGAGAGGGAGAGAGAGAGTATGAGAGAGATATAGAGAAAGAGAGAGAGAGGGAGAAAGAGAGAGAGAGAGGGAGAGAGAGAGTATGAGAGAGATATAGAGAAAGAGAGAGAGAGGGAGAAAGAGAGAGAGAGTATGAGAGTGACATAGAGAAAGAGAGAGAGAGAGAGAGAAAGAGAGAGGGAGATAGAGAGTATGAGAGTGACATAGAGAAAGAGAGAGAGAGAGAGAAAGAGAGAGGGAGATAGAGAGTATGAGAGTGACATAGAGAAAGAGAGAGAGAGAGAGAGAAAGAGAGAGAGGGAGATAGAGAGTATGAGAGACACATAGAGAAAGAGAGAGAGATAGAGAAAGAGAGAGAGAAGGAGATAGAGAGTATGAGAGAGACATAGAGAAAGAGAGAGAGATAGAGAAAGAGAGAGAGAAGGAGATAGAGAGTATGAGAGAGACATAGAGAAAGAGAGAGAGAGAGAGGGGAGAGAGAGAGAGTATGAGAGAGAGACAGAGAGAAAAGAGTAGAAGATCTAAAGTGACGTTGAGATAAATGATAGCAATATTTACCACAAGAAATACGCCCAAGGAATTGTGGGTAATTTAATATCAACACCGGAAGTCACAAAGTACTTGATATCACCTCCAGCCAGGTACAAAACAAAAATGTCTTGAGCACTAGGAATGATAACTCCGGCTATACCATTGGCAATGAGTTCATATTTTTATCTTCTTTTTTATGTCAGTTTATCTCCCTTGGCAGTTAAATTCTGAGAAAGGTCACCGTAATCTTGTTCTTGAATATGCTCTTGCAGCATAGTTTCTCAACCTATTTCGGCTCACAGCCCCATTTTACAATATAAAATATATTTTAAAAAATCAATATTAATGTGAATCGTTTTGCCTGGTGTGTTGCTAGTAGTTGGTCTATATGTGTTTCAAATTTGATTGCAAAAGCATTAGGTCTCCACGCTTCACTATTTGCAGCTTTTTTTTTTTTACAACAAAATGGTGCTAGCATAAAATCTACTTTCCACAAAAGAGGGTAATGATAATGAATGCAATACAAAATTGTTGCCAAAAACTCACTGACCTAGAGAAACTGATTGATTTTCTCCGAAAGAATAGCATTTGCTTTTCAAAAACTCGAGCATCTATTGCTAACCAACGCACCTCTGTGTGCAGTAGCATTCGTCGTTAATGAACAATGAACCAGATTTATTTTGACACATAGTACATAAGTACAATAAAGGCATAGTCGAAGACATAACTAAAACATTATAATATTGGCAAACGATATAAGATTATATCGAGACAATAATGGTAACACAGATATTAATAATAATAAAAATAATAATAAATAATATTTCAGGTATCAATGCAAAGCTGTCTTTAAAAAAATCATTGAATGCTTTACTTATTTGTGAACTGCTGTAATATTGTAGTGAGCGCTACAGACAATAATCAAGGGTTTTATGGGTTGGGGGGGGGGGGGGTCTATAAGCTGCGTGAAGTAAAATTTAAGAAGGGTGTTAATAGACTTTTAGTAACTAAATACACAATAGACAGCCAATATATCTGGAACTGACTAGTTGTTTTTTTTAACTACGACATAAATCCACTATACGTCATACCATCGCTTCTGGGGGAATTTATTTTGCACTAAAAAGTCTTCGAGTACAAGTACAAAGTCTTACATTATAAATATTTTTTTTTTTAGAAATGGACAAATTTTATCATATTTTACTCAAAAAAACATAAGCTAAAATCAAAGCTTGATTGTCTGGTAGCGTTGACTTATCCAGTTATAAGGAAAATTGGGATTTCTTTAGGTAATCTCAAATGTACTCTAAATCAGGGGTCGTCAACCAAGGCAACGCGTGCCAAACTTGGCACGCCGAGCGATTTTCAATGGCAAGCGAGATACCTCCAAGAGGTGTTTTTTATTGATAAAACCAACAACAACATTTTCCGGTTCTAAATGAGGAACACCGATTGTTGAAGCCGATGTTTCTGACACAGTTCAGTGAGTTCAGCTTCCATTTACAAGGACCACAAGAATGGATTTGCTTTGAAACTGGACATGTCTTGCCCTGAAATCAATTTCAAAACATTTAACTACATGTGCATCCCTATATGAAAGAATATATTAAGATAGACAGTTGGGCTTTTTCAGTAGCACTCAAAGCGGAGTTTTCTAATCAAAGGCAAGTCTTTCAAAATGATGGACTCCTTTTTTTTATACCACTTCAAGCATAACAGAACTGGTTTAATATTACTACAACCTTCTTAGATGTAGATCTTTTTTAAGTGGATGAACATTGACGATTTTAAAATGGAGCAAGTTTAATTTTTAACATTTAAAAAATGGGAATCAGAAGTGTCCCCATTTGCGGAAAGAATCTGGAACAAAGCTGCTTAGGAAAGTCATCTTCTATTCTCAACTGCTTGGCATTCGCTCTTTTACTTTCAGCTTTTGGTTAAACTTACACATGTGAAGAGATTTTATCGCATATCAAAACTGTTTTAAGCATTCAAAGAGGTCACCTACACTTGACCGCTCATTAATTGATACAGTCTTATTACACTTAAAAGAGTTTGTATGCTCATCCTCTTTAATAAAACATAAATATAATTATTTCTAAAACAAATTTATTTCTTTAATAATTTAAAAATATAAGCGGCTTATTTAATAGCTCTATATTATGTAATTTCTGCAATTTTATAAATGTTTAAAATATAAACTCCTTAAATGGACAAACAATAAATGCAGGAAATGTTTATTTACAACTGTTTGACGTAATTTATTTTAATCCTTTACTCTAATAATTAAATCTTGTAATGAATACCATAATGTTTGATTTATATCAAGAAATCATTATTGGTCAGATATATTCGTTATATTACAAAACATAACTTGTAGCACTATTGAATCACATGTCACGATATGTGGAAACAGCTTTTAATTAAAAGGAAATAATTAACTCGTTTCATTTGAGCTATTATTTATAATTTTTTTCTTTTATAATAGAATAAATGGCTTTTAATTTATATTTTTTAAATAATTAAACTGTAAAAAGTATATGAAAATCAAAAAAATATTACATGACTAAATAATTTATATGTATATTTTTAAACATTACATAAACTACTCAGTCTGTATGATTACCACGTATTTTTCCACTCTACTAATAATGCTAAGTGGGTCTCTGTTCCACTCACATTAAATTACATCTCAGTAAAACTGAAATAAAATATGTAATTAAAATTAAAAATCGCTTCTCGGCCTTTTGGCTAAGTTCGATCACTCTGGCTTCCTCACACAATGTGTAGATCTTCTCCGCCTTGTGCGATTAGATTTTTCACAACTGTGTAGGAGGTCTGAGTTACCCCACCCCCCGAGCTACGGCTCTCATAACTATACGATGCCTAGTAGGCCCAAAGGAGGGGCAAGGAGATCAAACTCCGCCGCGCCTCCTACCGGAAAAAAAAAAAAAAAAAAAAAAAAAGTAATTAAAATTAATATTAGAAGATTAGCAGAGCAACAGGGATCGGTTGGGCAGGGATAGAACCCGCGACGTGTCGGTTGACAAGCCGGTGAACTAACCGCAGGACCACCTGGCCGAACTGACCCTTCTTATCTAATACTGACCCCTACTTCTTCGAAACCTCATTGCGATTCCTATTTCTTATTAGTATAATAATATGTATGTCCACTGTTGAGGGATATGAGAAAATTAGAAGCCCTTGCGTTTAAATCATATTTCATACAAAAACTAATCGATTCAATAGCTGAGCTGTTCACATTATATCAGGTTTTTGTTTTTTCTAATGCCCTTCACTGCCCCCCCCCCAAACCGCCTCGGGAACGTCAGCGCCGCCCCAAAGCTTCCCACCGCCCCCCCCGGAGGGGGGGGGGGTTGATAACGCTCCCGTTGAGAACCTATGCGTGAATCTAGCTGTTTTAATATTCGTTTAAACACTGTGTACTGAGCTAACGGTTGGTTCGTCTGCAAAGATCTGAGTTAACGGTTCTTAGGTTGGCCTGCAATGATTGTTAATGGTTCGTAGGTTGGCCTGCAATGACTGTTAATGGTTCGTAGGTTGGCCAGCAAAGATTGTTTATGGTTCGTAGGTTGACCAGCAATGATTGTTAATGGTTCGTAGGTTGGCCTGCAAAGATTGTTTATGGTTCGTAGGTTGGCCAGCAATAATTTGTTAATCACAGTCATTATCCAATTCAGTGTTGAAATCTTATCAACACAGGCGTACGACGAATCTGTGTAGCCAAGACAATACTCATTAAGCCAAATCTCTTTTAATAGCATCTCGTCAAACTTTTTGTTTTAACAATTTTTGTATTCCGGTTTCGAACCCCCCCCCCCCCCCCCCCAGACAATCACGGTGTAGGCAGGCGTGAACCTAATAGCAGCATTATAACATAACATATAACATAACTTATAATATAACATTATAACATAAGCCTATATAAAGCGATATTGTCTGGATTTCCCGGATTATTTTTTTTTCGGATCTGGAGGGTGTCCCTGAGTCTGAATGCTCTGATGGGCTACCAGACCTCAGTTGGGGTAAGGTAAAGGCGGCTGTGCTTAGTGCTGGCCACACAATCACCTAGTATGCCGTGGCTACAGAAACTGCTTCGAACGCTGCTTCACCGGACCTGTGGGTCAATTCAGTGCGACGGGTACTTTTACCTATAAAATTGTCACAATTAGACATACTATGAAAAAGCGTGAAAAGCACATTTTTTTCTTTGTAGAAAAGGCGTCTGTAATAAATTATATGATAAATAACATTTTGAAATGGATGCATTATGAAATACACACTTGGTAAACGGTGTACGATTATAAGATAAAGCAAAATTGGTTTAATTAAGTTAAGTTCGAAAAATAGCAAAAAAATTTTATTTTCAGGCGCTAGTTAAACTATGGCGTTTAGAGTTATATAGTTGTCTTCAGTCCCAAATCTACATGTTGATTGTGTTGCCAGTCCTTTTCCCTAGCCGCTTTAAAATCTCACAAATGCCTGGTGCCTAGACCAATGGACGGCAAACAAAACAAAATGGTTGGGAAATCTCTACGTTTCGACCAGGATTTGATCCCAAATGTACTGCCGCCTGCTGAATCAACGGTCATAAGTTGTTGTAAACGTAATATATATACATATATTTATTTATTATAATATTATAATATATATATATATGCTGGCCACCAGACCTCAGTTATATATATATATATGCATAACTTGCTTCAACGGAGTTATCTATCTTTTTTTCTTTACTTTTGAAAAGTTGTTGCCCCTTAATTTCATTTTTATTTAAACATAACTTTAAATACAGATGTCGAGATTTGCAAAAATTTCATTTGTATTACTCCCCTTGGTGTGAATCTTCCTTATCTCTTTCTCTCCCTCCCTCCCTCCCTCTATCCACCACTATCTCTCTCTCTCTCTCTCTCGGTCTCTCGCCTAACGTGTGTATGTATTTTTTCTTTCTATTTATGCATAAATATCATTAAATAAAATCAGCATTTGGAGGGAAATTATTGATAAATATTTATGAATGTTGCGGCGGGGGGCAATGCACGCTCTAAGTTTATTTGGTGTTTTTTTGTGTGTGTATGTTGTTCTCCTCCCGTGCGACTGGGTTGATATGTGAGATAACAACGGAGATATCGGGATATTGAAGTCAGTGGTGAAGATAATTAATGGCAGATACAGACAAAACAAACATAGAGTGCTATGAATAAACTGGATGCAGGAATGACAGAAAGTAAGAAATCGTGCTAAAAAAAAAATTTCTCTCTCAATTTTAGACAATCGGAGGAGAAATGTGGCTTACATTACTGAATGCAGATCTCAATCATATCAACCAAACGTATATCTACAACCATGAATCTGCAATCACACATCTACAATAATACACCTACAATCATATATATACAATCATTTCTACTGTAATATCTTCAATCATATATCTATAGTCATATCTACAATGATATATCTGCAATCATATATCCACAATCATATATCTACAATCGAATCTATACAATCATATATCTACAATCAATTATCTTCAATCATGAATATACAATCATGTATCTACAATCATATATCTACAATCATATATCTACAATCATGTATCTACAATCATCTATCCACAGTCATATATCTACAATTGTATATCCACAATAATGTCTACCTCCTTTCTACAGCCCAATCTACAATCATTTCTAAAGTCATAACTGCAATCGTGAATCTACTATCATTTATCTGCAATCAGTGCTACAATAATCTCTACAATCATCTCCCTTAAAACCATGTATACAATTGTATCAACCACTAATATCTAGACATCACTTCAAGTTATATTAACAACATCCTCTATATCCAGAGCTATTGCATCATATAATAAACAATTTAACGAATTCAGGCCAAAACTCCGTAACTAGAAAAAAACGTATTTCTATTTAACAGTAGCCCAAATCTGGGGAATGGTATGTTCTAGGTTCTAGAGTTTTCTTGGACAATGTAGCTTGGTTTTTTTTTTATTACTATTGATAGTTGCCGTCAACTCGTTCTTCACGTAGCTCGTCTCTCTCTTTTTCTCTTTCTCTCTTCTCCGCTCTCTATTTTTATTCTCTTTATCTCTTTCCTTCCCACTCTCTTTATTTTCTCTTCTTTTCTCTCAGCGTCTCGTTCGCCCTCTCCTTATCTCTCTCTCTCTCTCATTCTTTTTCTTTCTTTCTCTCCATCTTTCACCCTCTCCCTTGTATAGCCGTCTTTAACTTTAAGATCTATATTTATATATAATAAATATTATTATGTTTGTATATTGCTGCCACCAAACATAATATAAGCTCAGAGCGCATTTAACATTGATCTACAAACAACGAAGAACACGGATATAATTCTCTAGGCTAAAAAGGACAAAAGGCTAGTAAAAATGATATTATTTAAAACCTTTTTTTATTAAAACATTAACAAACCGCAAAACTAAATAATTTTATAATATAAACACGTTTAGATTGGAAACAGTTGATGACTGGACATACCAAAACACGAAGACTTTGCTCAGCTTTGTCGTCTATTCGTTTCTCTGTCTGTACCACAAATCTGTTGTTTCGCTGTGTTAAAGTTATAAATCACAAAATGTCTCGCTAAATCCGTGAGCATTATCGGAAATGTCCCAATCGACGCCGAGACTCCGTCGAGTAATCCTGCGCAGCAGTTGTTCACATGAAATCGGGAAATCCCCGATGGCATTGCCTGTATACGAAAGTGGCTGTTACATTGTGCAACAGTATGAGCCGTTAATAAAAAAATGTGTCCTTCGACTCACCCCTTAAGTCAGATGAAGTTATTGTAAAGTTTGTGCAGTTGTCTTGACGAACACGATACAGGAAAAGACCTACACAATGCTCAGGCTCATAACCTAAAAACACTAGAGGACAGAAGGTCAAAGAGTAAAGTACCAGTAGTAATGATACATAAGGCAGGCATTCAACTCTAATTTGGAAATATAACACAATAACAATCTGTTTCAATGATCAGATAAACATAAGGATAAAATCCATTTTCTTATCCCTTATGCGAGAACAAACACAGATAAGCACTATTTCTTCCCCAATGACAACCGGCAATGGAATGGGTTGTCTGAACAAACCAGGAAAACAATGGTAACTTAACACCATTGAAAAAACTAATCAAAATGCAAAACTAGACTCGCACCACGGATAAGCGTAGGACGTAATAATCTTCTTTATAGAAAGGGCGTCTGTAATATAGAAGAAAGATAAGTTTTGTCAATAGACGGAGCGTCTGTAATATATACGATAAGCTTATGATAAGATAAGTAGATTGGGTAGATGATTTCTGCCTCATGTCCATAGTAGAATTTTGAGTCTATTCTTGCATTTCCATAAGTGTTTTTAAATGTTGTTTTGTTCGTTTTCCTCACCATCCCTGTTAACCCATTCCATAGACCGAAGACTATAATAAGATGGACCGCTCGGCTTTAATATTTCTATTTCACGACTCGAAGGACTTCTTTTCGGAATGTCCGATTCCCGTTTGTATTGTACACTTCCGTTTTATTTAATGGCACTTTTTTTATACTTCTTATAGTCTTTGAATTTACAAAGACTATAATAATATTTATAGAGTTGAATAGTTAGTTTGCACATTCGCGGCCTCCAATTTGATATCAAGTCTTCTGGTCTAAAATGTATATTTGCCCGGGCAACACTGGGAAATTTACCTGATGAAAAGTAACACATATAAAAATGAGCCAAAGCCCTACGATTTACCGCGGCCCGCGGAATTTCACTGAAATTTTTTTCGATGTAAAGCGCCACGTCGAGGAATTAACCTTACTGCCGCGGGAAACAACAAATCTGAATAAATCTCAGCAAGACTCAATTCATAGATAAGCCTAGAAAGTAATGAGCGCCTGTAAAATATTGGAAAGAAAAAAAGAAATTAAAAAAACAAACATCCTTAAAAATCCCCAAAACTTGTAAAGTAATTTCATTTGACATCAAGCTTTTGGGCGTGCTTTAATACAGAGTCGGCAACCTAGGGCACGAGTGCGAGACTCGGCACGACTAGCAATTTTTCAGTGAGAGATCTCCAAGAAGGATATTTTTTTAAATGCAAACTACATGGAAATCAAGTTGGACGTCGAGCGTCATAGTTAAAGAGAGTTGGTATGCAAAGTTCGTATCATTGGACTTGCTATCTGTGATTGAATCTATTTTTAAAGTAGTCAATTTTACAGCTACCCACCTTTTATTGATTTTCAGGCCTTGAAAGTCTCTTCTTTGAGAAAGTTTTACCGATTATGGAGATCTGCTGTTGCACACTGTGTTCGTTACCTTAAACAAGGTTAAATCTTGGATACATTTGTTTCTTTTCTGAAAGCAATTAATGAAATCGATTTACAAAAAATTTTTTTCGGTATTGATGTGAATGTCTAATCATAACCATTAACATTAACATGTTTAATTTCTAAAGAACACATTGAATTATTTGTATGACATTGCTTAGTTTAAGCTTAAAATCATGCTGACAATCCAAGTAGGCCTGTTTTCCTATGCTAATATTCTATCTTAAGGCCTACTCTTTACCGATGTGTTGCATATAATATAGCTTTAAAATTCCGGTAGTAAAAGTGAATTTAAAATTCGTGTCATGTAGACTATCACTAGTCACTAGTGCGAAGCAGTGCCGGATTAAGGATCCTGGGGGCCGGGGCAAAGAACTTTTGGGGGCCGGATGTTATCAATTATTGACCATTAAAAAATTAGTTCAAAACTTTTCTTGCTTTCCTTAATACCCTGTCAGGTCTGGCGACAGTAACGTAAACCATGTACTAAAACGTTTATTTACAATTTGCAGCACGTATTAAACAACATTTACTTTTCGAGTCTATCGGCGTGCGAAATCAATCACAATATCATGAAAGTCAATGTCGCGCAAAATGTAAAACTCAATGCTCATCAAGCAAAGCATGTTCAATCGAACGTCTCCCATTGTGGACCTCAATGAGTTCTTCACTTTAAGGTAGGAAAACTTCGTTCTTTTGTGCAGTTTGTTGTCATCATGCAGAGCAATAGTTTGAGAACCGTTTCTACATTGGAGAATGTGCTCTGCAGTCCATTCTCAACGATGGTAAGAAATGATTGTAGTTCTGGCTGACGGTTGCTGGATTATACACCCTTGGGAGATTGCTGTGAGGATTCCACTCTGAGAAATGCGGCAAAATGAAGCAATTCCTCTGTTAGAGAATCTTCAAAATGATCTGGATATTTTTGCTGAAGCCGAGAGGATGCTGACCAAATCATATCAGTGGATGCATGCTCCAAATTCCAAAAAAATCCAAAAGTTTGGTTCAGCACTTTGTATGCTGCCAAATGATGTACTAGGGCACTTCGAAGTTTGTCAAGTGTAAGTAAGAAGACTTGAGTTTTGAACCGATCAGAAGGATTGAACGCCGTTTCGTCAACATCGCCCTCATCAAACTGTTTCATCCGTTTTCGTTTCCTTACACTGTCTTCTC
Organism: Anisus vortex; assembly: GCA_949126835.1. NCBI lineage: Eukaryota > Metazoa > Mollusca > Gastropoda > Planorbidae > Anisus > Anisus vortex. The sequence continues at coordinate 51,817,168 of OX421494.1, read as the reverse complement.
TGTAAGAAGAATTATCACTATGGAGTTTTCCTCGCAGTTCATAAGTTCCAAAGTCATTCCGCTGCTGGTCAATAAATTCAATTAGTGATTTGTAGAGTTGCACAACTGTATTGAGATCCATCTTCGAGTCTTGTAAAGTGCAACTGGTGGCGTTAATTCGGTCCAGGAACACATACCGAAATTCAGCTATAGTCCCAGTTTCCAAATAGCTCATTGTTTTGGACAATGAGTCAGCCTGGAGCCTGGCATCTTGAGGTTGGTTGTCATCGTTAGAAAGATTATCGAGAAGTTGTGATTATCGCTTTGTTAATGACTTGAGATAGCACGCTCACCATGTTTCCAGTCAGAAAAACCAGGATGTTGAACAAAAATGTTTTGATTTCCTCGCATTGACAACAGCCTACAGGGAAAGCAGTAGAGGCTTCCATTGAATGGCGAGTAGCACAGCCACGTTCTTGGTAGGCGCTCCTTGGTGCACACATTTAACCGATAAAATAAAGATTTGGGACAATGACGATTGCAGTTATTTTGTTGTTGTTTCATAGTAAAATCCTCGTCCCAATGCTGGCATGGCTCAGAACCAATTTCAACCAAGTATTCCTGATGACTGCTCAAGAGACAATCTGACCACTTTCCAATATTATCATTTAACAAAGATATTTCGTTCAGCAAATTTTCTACATTGGATAACAAATGGATTTCATTGGAGGAATGGGTGATGGAATTAGAAGTCTGCAGTTCCATTTCTGGTTCATCCACAGCATCATCTCCACAGTCATCTACTCCACAGTCATATACTGCTTCATTGTCATCTGCACAAAGCTGTTGAATTCCACTATCCACTATAGCACTGTTTGTCTCTCCACTTACCATCATAGGTGGCATGATGACATGTTCAGCTGATTATGAGGTAATTGTTCTTTCAAGCACGATAGATGGCGCCTCTTCACTCACTTGCAATGTATTCGATGTTGTGGGAGTAATGGGACGTGCTGATCCAAAGAAATTATATATTTTTTTGGAGTTTTCGACAAATGCTTCTTCGAGCCGCCGCCCTTTTTCTTTCTACTCCCTTTCTGTCTGCGCTCCACCTGTGTAAGGTCGGGATGACATACTGGGAGACTGATACAGGATTTGAGTCCTGTGAGTCCTGCATTAAAACAATGCATAATAACGAAACGTAAACAGGAAGCCGCCACTAGACCTAGACCCGCACTTTCAATTTCGCACAAAAAACTCATTAATTGGTCAATTAATTTGTCATTTTTCGTAATTTTAAAAGCGAAATTGAATTTAACTATTCAGCTATTAAATAAATATTCTGCCCGAACCTACGAAAGGTCAAATCCTTTTATTCTGATCTTTAATGATATAAAAATTGGGCCGGTAGGGAAGCTGGGGCCGGGGACTGTAGCCCCCACAGCCCCCTGGTTAAACTTAATCTGGCACTGGTGTGAAGATTAGGATACCTACATATCTTTAACGTAAATTAGAAACTAAAACATTGGTAAAGTCAAACCCTAAGGGCATGCTAAGGCTAAGCCTACTAAAGTATAGCCCAGTAGGCCTATGACTCACTATGAGTATACTAATAGGCCTACTGGAGTCTATAACAGAATAACTGTAGGAGGATATTAATATTAATCAAGTAGGCCATATCACCGCTACAATACCACCATTTGATATTTCCTATGCGTGATTCTTCTTTCTCGATTAATTAATATATGCTGAATTCAGCTTCAAAATTTCTTTCGTCCTCATTGTCTGATACGATATATTTTTTTCTGGCTCAAACATGTTATGGTTCTACATCGCGTGAAGCCATGTCGATTGTAAACAAAAATGTTTCACCATTGGGGACGTCACTACCTGCTTCGTGAGTTTCCGGCCCGTGGTCGACAGTTCCGTAATTGGCAATGTAATTTAATTAAATTAACACATTTATCGTCCACTCTCAAAAGAAAGACTTGTATATTTGAAAATGATATTTCAAAGGCTTTGATATGAAATAAAGTTACTATTCAGACAGGACTTACCCTTCAAGGACAAGGCTCACATTTTTATTGATACAGACTAATTACATTCAAAAGAGTTTTTATGGCTCATCTTCTTTAATTAAGCATTAATATAATACATTCTAAAACATATTTATTTATAGTATTATTTTCATAAATATAAGATCCTTATATACTAGCATTATATTATGTAATCGTTATAATTATTAATGTTTTTTTTAAAGAACTCCTTAAATCGATTTAAACAACTAATACAGGAAATGTTTATTAAAGTAAATGTATTTATTATAACTCTAAAATACCATAATGCTAGACTTGTATAAGTAAAAAATAATTAATAAGTTATATTTGCTATATTGTTACAAAACATAATTTGTTTGGCATCACTATATAACCAAATATGGAAACTTATATTTAATTAAAGGGAGATAATTAGCCCGTTTCATTTGCGTTAGTATTTCTGTATGTTTTACATTTATAAATACACAAAAAAAATCGTATAATTATAGTTTTAAAATGATACAACTTTTTTTAAAAAGGTGGTTGAAAACTAAAAAAAATATATTAATGAAGAGTTTATATGTACATTTGTAAACATTTTATTAACTACCTACTTCATATGATTACTAAGTATCTATTCCTCTTAACTATATTTGTTGTCCATTGTTGTTGAAATTTAAAGAAATTACTGAAAATCTCAGAATGGCTGAGATAAAAATAAATGAATTTTAAGCAGATGATAGAATTAAATCTTGACAACTAAATTAAATAATTAAACATTATCCATAAATGGATCGGCGCCGTCAACCCTCTGATATTTTCTCTGTCGCATCACAGCGCTGTTTACATCAACAATAAGGAAAGAATAGAATGTTTAGAAAAAATTATCACTTAGTTTGTTCCCAAAATTTTTTTTTTAACGTAAAGTATCCCGTCGGACAAAATTGATTAATAGATGCCGGTGAGGCAGCGTTCACCCACCTTCTGTGGCCATAGCATACTAGTGGATTGTGTGGTCTGCACAGCCGCTCTTTACTTTACCACAACTAAGATCAGGTACCCATCAGAGCTGGGTAGACTCAGGGACACCCTCCTATCCTGGGACAAAATCCTAGCCTGCACCAGGATTCGAACCCAGGACCTCCGTTTCGTCAGACGAACGCGCTGACGATCGGTCACCGTATATTTAACGATTAGGTACGTAAAACACTATTATATACATGTTTAGGTACGTAAAACACTTTTATATACATGTTTAGGTACGTAAAACACTTTTATATACATGTTTAGGTACGCAAAACACTTATATATACATGTTTAGGTACGTAAAACACTTATATATACATGTTTAGGTACGCAAAACACTTATATATACATGTTTAGGTACGTAAAACACTTTTATATACATGTTTAGGTACGTAAAACACTTTTATATACATGTTTAGGTACGTAAAACACTTTTATATACATGTTTAGGTACGTAAAACACTTTTATATACATGTTTAGGTACGTGTAACACTTTTATATACAGGTTTTTTTTAATGAAAAATATTGATTGACATGTTTTGTTTGGGCTAAGAATTATCTTATGCTTTTTAAAGTTCTGCTACTGCATTTGTCACGCCGCGAAATTAAGAAAGCGGTCCACAAAATTAACTAATTAACGCGGTAAATCGTGGTCACTAAACTATACTTACTTAAAATAGAAAATGTGCCACAAAAAGACAACATCAGCAACGGGATAGTGTATGCATCAACCGAGGTTGTTCATTTAAAGGAAAGAATAATGAAATAGGTCACGTGCGTACAGTCAGTCAGTATGCCAAGTCATGCGTACAGTCATGTCAGTATTCCAAGTCATGCGTACAGTCAAGTCAGTATGCCAAGTCATGCGTACAGTCAAGTCAGTATGCCAAGTCTTGCGTACAGTCAAGTCAGTATGCCAAGTCATGCGTACAGTCAAGTCAGTATGCCAAGTCATGCGTACAGTCAAGTCAGTATGCCAAGTCATGCGTACAGTCAAGTCAGTATGCCAAGTCATGCGTACAGGCAAGATATTACTCAGTAATTAGGTAGAGTACCCGTCGGACCGAATTGATCATTGGGTTCACCAGTTTCAGTGGCCACGGCATACTAGTGGATTGTGTGGCCAGCAAAATGCCTATCCGCCTTTATTTTACCCAAACTAATGTCAGGTCAGAGCTGGGGTAGACTCAGGGACACCCTCGAGTCCAGGGGAAAAAATATCCTTCACCAGGATTCGAACCCAGGACCTTCGTTTCGTTAGTCAAACGCGCTGCCTGCTTGGCCATCGTGGCCTCAGTAATCAGCTAACCACTAAGCAATGATGCTTTAAGTTTGGGCACAATGTTACTCCTAGCTATTTGTGTTAATTGCCCAATATATGTGACACCTTCCCTTTTTTTTATTTTTGTGGCTGAGGTGGCCAATCTTCGGCAGTTACTGCTGGTCACAGTTGCGTATTATATTTAAATATTCACTGCACAGCCATCGCATTCTATAATGTTTGTAAATAAGGGTAACCTATGGTATCATTATTTATATTGTAAGCTTGTATGTCAGCATTTAAACAGAGCACTGGTACGTTAAAACAATGCTAACTGAATGTCATCATTTAACCTTGTAATGTTTGGGTATACTTACCACTGGTAATGTTGGGTATACTTACCACTGG